>JASPKZ010007520.1:0-580000 GCA_030220185.1 Diploptera punctata | reverse complement strand
AAAACACATTAATTTTCATTTTTCAGCTCATTTATGCCAAAAAGAACGGGATAAGCAGATTCACGGGCAACGCCGTGTAATCAGCACGGTGTATCTAAAAATAATTACGATATAAATTTATAATTATTTTACCCTTTATTTATTCAACTAAACATAAAAACACATTAAATTTCATTTTATAGGCGTAGCAGCACGGCGGGTATTGAATGTAACATGATAATTAAATTTCATTTCAATATTTGTTTTGAGAACTCAGGATAATCAGGGAGGAACAAACAGTCGCATTGGTCGTATACGGGACATGAACTAAAGATATCACGAATATGATTGTAAGCCAGTATTTTCAGTGTTAAAACTATTGTAAGCCTGGGTTTTACAAACAACAGTGAGAGCAGGATTAAACGCCCCCTTCCTTAAAGGAACGTCTTCCTGCGAAGATTTATTCTACATTCGTATTACTGAAAGAGAATGATAAATTTGTACATTGACTTTAGAGGCAAGGTACAACATTTGTCACCCCATTCGGCAAACAAGGCAATGTCAGTGCGCCACAGAGAATGGAAACGGTGACACTTACATGGGATTCTATGTTCCTCCTGTGACTCTACACGGTGTTCATAAAGCAGCGTACCGGGCATAATATGGAAACATATGTAATTATTGGTTTACTATGTCACATCAATTATTCTTATGGGTTATTCCAGGGCAATCGAAGGTCAAATTTTATCTACACTTCTGAACTCTTACGCTTTATAAATGTCCACCGCGTCGCTGCCTTGTAGATAGCGGGTCCAATTTCCATCCTGGGTCAAGACAAGTTTCCTAGATTATTTTTTTTCGGAGGCAAATGCTAGGAACGTTTAAGGCCCAAACGGTCTCCTATCATCATCTTACCAACTTACTCATTGGCACTATCGAACCCGTAGGTTCATGGCCGCGAGGTCATAAGCTCTCCATACATCCCTATCCTAAGATAATGCTTTCCAATCATTCCCTGTATAATCTACTTCCCTCAAATCATAGTTAATGTTATTCACCCACTTCATTCTCGGTCTATCAACTGGGCGTTTTCCCTCTGGCTTACTTACAAGAAGCTTCCATGCACATCTTTCATTCCCCATACGTGCAACATATCCTGCTCATCGCAGTCTAGGAGACTTAACTGTTCTTATTATATCTGGCTTCCTATAAAGACCATGTAGTTCATTGTTATGTAGTCTTCTCCATTCACCTAACATCATCTGGTCATCATAATCATAATTATCATGTTCGCCATGTTCAGTGTGAGTAGTATGTTTAGTCTCGGTGTTGTGTTGTTTCGAAGGAGTCCCCGACATTAAGCAGATCAGTCATTCGGGGAGGCCCTCCATATATTTTTGTGTAGTACAAAAAAATGTGTGTGTGTGTGTGTGTGTGTGTATGTGTGCATCCATGGTTATAAGGTGAGATGTTAAACTGCGTTGATGGAATGATTTGTAAATGACAGATTTTAGTAATTTTGACAAAAAAAACGTAATTCAAACCTCTGGAACAAGTAACTAATTTCAATTATTAGAGACGTAATTTTACTATAATCACAAAAACTGTAAGAGACATAAACATGAAACTGTCGAAATTTCAAATAATATGCGGAACTGTACATAAAACATGAAATGAACTTCCTTTACAATAACAAAAGCCTGCTCAAAATTGGATCGGATAAATAATGAAGATACAAGAACAGAGTTAAATATATATCCATTGAAAGATACAATCAGATAATACAGAGAGAAATGATTTAGACATGAGGAAAGAATGAATGTAACAAAATTACCAAAAGCAGCATTCAACCACAAGCCAAGAGATTCAAGGAATGTAGGAAGGCCAGTGAAAAGATGGACAACTGTGAGGCGGAATAGGTAATTTTTTCCTAGCCCCTGAAGTGAAGAAGAAGAAGAAGAAGATGATGAATGAGTACCAAAACATAAAATACAAGTTCCATATATTTTACTGCACATTATAAAATTTATGAAATTAATGTAACGAACGTCATTTTCACTTTCGACTGAAATTAACATTTGTTATTAAAATTTAATTGATTTTTTAAATTTGTAACAAAGATGATAATCGTTAGATTTAATGATATGGGTTTCATTTATCGGAGAAAAATAAGCATATTTCACCTTACAGATTTTTTAATACAGAATTTATAAAGCACAGAAATTGGAAATTGTAGATAAAATATCACGTTCATTGCAGCTGAATGAGCCATATTAATCTGCCATAGACGATAACTGAAATTACATGATAATTTGCTTTTTTAAATAAATCTAACCATTTTATACATTTCAAAAAGGTTTTGTGAAACTGGAGTAAAACTATTAGACTTCGTTCTAAACACACACAAATATACCGGGAAACATACAATGTCACAGAAAAAATTAATTGGGATAACTTAATTTTAATATTTGAACAATCCTGTTTTTTCTCCTAAACGTGAACCGTTCATTTCAGTGGGTCATTCAATGCTTTTACAATGTTTGTCATGTCAATTTTTCAATTAAAAAGTTCAGAAATTTTACACCAGATATCAGGATTGTCTATTTTCGTTAGTTTGTGATATTCTTTCTTTTCCACTTGTGTTATATATATACATAGTACGTCTACCCGAGGGCAGGTCTTTCACTGCAATAATAGCTTTTTCATGCTATGCTTTGCAGATTTACTAGGGAATTATAAGTGTGGTTGTTTCCCGTTGCTTACCACACCGATGAAGGATGATTATGATAATGATAAGGATAATGAAGATGATGGCAGGATGATTTTCGAGGACCGTTGGACCCTGAGCGTCCTGATATTTATCTTACAGGTGAGGAAAACCCCGAAAAAAACCTCACCCAGGAGCCTGTCCCGATCGAGAATCGAACCTGAGCCCGCTACCTCGAGACCACAGCGGTGGACACACACACACAAACACACACACACACACACACACACACACACATATATATATATATATATATATATATATATATATACACAGTCTAAGTTTCATCAAATACAAAACCGAAGTGTAATAAATAAAATTTCATCTCCCAAAATTCAACATTCAAGCAATTACTATAAGTATATATATATATATATATATATATATATATATATAATGCAAAAATAATCTAAAAAAAACTAATAGAAAACCAATAGTTCGTAACCTGTGGCCTGTACTAATATGCACATGTAGGCAACAGCACTACTATAGGTAAAATCTGAAATTAAACTCCTTATTTTTCTGAAATAAATTAGCCTGTCTTCTCTGCTGTATATTTAAAATATTGCTAACATTTTTAAAGGATATCATTTTGATATCCATTGAAATTACATTTAAAAAAATACTATATACAGCAAATAAAATGAACAATGTACTTAATTCTCAGATTATTTAACTCATGCCCCAAATGGGTGACAATGATCAATCACGTTTCAATGAATTTTGTTTTACAACCAATGACAATCGTGTTTTACCTCGCTCTTTATCGAGTTATCTTTACTAAATCCTGCTTTTGCAATGAAGATAGCTTCTCCTTTTTAACATTCTAAAGAGGTGAGAGCATTATTTTGCAGTGACTGACTCTCCAACAAATACATTAAATATAGCAAATAATTAACAACTTTCTTCGAACTACACATTCAATAATTGTGTTCTTAAATAAAAATTTCTCCGAGTTTTTTTACTAAAACGTAATTAATAACCTATAATGTTGGTTATAATACAGTTTGATGTGTATCATTTTTTCCCCACTAGGGTGCATTCTTACAAAATTGCGATCCTATTTGGCAATAGATAATACTCGTATGATCAAGTTGCAATGAAATAAACAAACTAAACATAATCACACATTTCTGATTTCTTTTCAAACATCGCCATTTACATTAAAAATATAAATATTTTAAAATAACTAAATGTATAAGATTTTTGAGAAAAACAACTTAATTTTATTAGTTGAATAGTCCTAATAAATGCCACCGTTGATTTCCAAATCCTATAGTTAAATTCACTGGTCACTTGGTGACTCTTGAATTTGTCGATGATTTGGAAATCACTCGTTACATTACTTATCTATGAATAATAAGCCATTATTATTTTAAATTTAAAAAAGCTGAAATTTCCCCCATTTATAAAGCATGTATTTTGAATGGGTGAAGGTAAATGTGATGATCGTTGTGATGGAATGACCCATTTCGATGGTAACATTGCAAATGAATTATAAATGGTGTGCTCGAAATCTATCTACTGTATACAATTTCAGACATTTTTTACAGATACTGACTGAATGTTCTTATATTGAGCAAACGCAATCCCCATGTTAAATAAACAATGTTAAATCCTGGCTGTCAAATACCTACTCCTACTACATACCAGTACGATTCACAAGAGTTTCTAAAACATCACCGGAGTAGAAACCCAGCTTAATACTGAGAAAACATTAATATTACTTGCATCTTGAGGGATATCATACAATTCGTTCAAACATAAGCTTAAAGTTCTCTACAAGGAATAAATTCATCCCAATCTTCGTTATATTTCATAATTTACATGTACAGTTGACAATTTACTTAACATCTGAGATATCAAGGTCAAATTATAATATCTTCGCGGGAGATCAGCTCCGAAGAACCAAGGTCAACTGAATTAGTTGTTGGTACTACAAATATAATGTAGTACAGGGTGATTCAAAAGTTACTATACATTTTGTGTTTAGACAGGTATTATTATACATTATGTGATAATACTGAAACATATGTCACAGTAGGACATAATTTCAACGCATTTCAATGTGACTACCTTGCACGTCTAAACACAACGACCATCGCTCCACTACACTGCGAAATATACTATCAAGCATAGCTGGTGTAATCTTAGCAGCCGCGGCTCTAATCCGCTGTTTTAGCTGTTGAATGTTGTTTATCTTCACCTGGTACACGTCAGACTTTATAAACCCCCAGGCAAAAAAAGTCTAAAGGTGTTAGGTCGGGGGAGCGGGGAGGCCACATCATTGGCGCTGCACGGCCAATCCATCTACCTGGCAAAGCTTGATTTAGGTAGTCCCCAACCGTAATGGCAAAATAAGATGGTGCTCCATCCTGTTGAAAAACAACAGTATCCATAATACATCAGATATCAATCGGGGTTCCAAAAACGTTTCCAACATTTCGAGGTATACGTTTCCAGTAACAGGTTTCTCTGCAAATATGAAGAGCCCGTAAACTGTTGACCTGGTTAATCCTAACCACACATTTACTTTGGGTGTGTCCCGTTCCCACTCCTGCATCACATTTGGTTGGTCCTCTGCCCATATCCTGCCATGATGTCTATTGACATGTCCACATGTGTGGAATGTAGCCTCATCACTAAATAAGACATTTTCCATTAAATTATTTTCCACAGCTTCTAGTTGATCATGACACGCAGCTTCTCTGGTTGCATATTCCTCAGCTTAAAGTTTATGCACGACCTGGATGTGATATGCACGTTTGTGCAATTTGTAGCGGAGAGTTCTCCACACATTGGTTTGAGGAATACCCAGCTCTCTACTAAGTCTCCTGGTTGATGCAGAGGAGCTGCGAGTGACCGCATCCTGTACATTTTGCACGGTATCTGGTGGTATGACCGGTCTCCCTGGACGCTCTTTATCTGCAACACTACCAGGTTCTTTATAGTGGGGCCTGGTTTCTAAATTTACGGGCGAAATCTGTCCGCGTTTGTTCATACGTCATAGCACGACGAGCAGAAACAAGAGCTATTCTTTCCTCCTTGGTTAGCATTCTGTTATATTACCTACATAAAAAATTAATACAGTCGCTCTGTCATCAAAATTTATAGTGACTTTTGAATCACTCTGAATAACAAATCACATGCGTAGCATGAGGCATTTCCGAAGTCTTAGTTTAGTTTTATTGAGTAAATTTCGCTACTTCTTTCATTACGTAATTAATTATGAATTGTACACATGTCTTGAAGTCCAATTTTATCCATGTTCTGTAGATAAAAACAATTGAAATTTCGTAAGGAATGTCATTTCAACCGATTATTAAAATTATACTTGATGTGAAATTGCAATAATAATTATGTATTAATTATAACTATAGTTATAACTATAGTTATTCATTGATGGTATTAATAATCTGTCCTATAATTCCTAACAGTTTCACTTTTTGCACTGTGGGATTACAATAAATTATTAACAATTTCAAATTTAAGAAATTAAATACTATGTGCAATAAAAATGTATATAAATAAAAATAATTAAAACTTAAATAACCCATCCCAATAACTAACTAAACAACTTCAATGCTTCTATCGAAGCCGGAGGTTCTTTGGGTGCGGACATAAGCTCTCCATACTTCCATATTGTGAACCTAATGTTTTCAAATGATCCCCTACATAACTCACCTCCTGACATGGTGTTATGATCCCCCTCACTCATGGCCTATCTACTGTACGCTTTCTCTCTGATCTTCTTACAAGGAGTTTCGAAGCACCTGTTTCATTTCCTATCCAGCACTATGTCCTGCCCATTGCAGCCTATAAGACTTAATATACTTATTACAACTGTTTCCCATAAAGATCATGATGCTCACTGTTATGCAACCTTCTACATTCACCTGTTTGTTAGTTTCTCTTTTGTCCAAAAAAAAGTTCTTAAGAATTTTATTCTAAAATACTAGTAATATTTTCTCCTCGATTAAAGAACGAGTCCATGTTTCATATCCATATAACTTGAAGAATAGCAGTTTTGTATATTTTCAGTTTTAAGTCAATTGAGAGAAGATGACAAGAGTGTTTGTAACGCACAATAGCAAGTATTTCCATAATTCAGCCGATATTTTTAATTTATTTCTGTACTCATTCCTGTTTGTAATTGTTGTTCTTAGGTATTTTAATTGATTTCTTCAAAATTTCTTTCATTTTCCATTAAATGTCCATTTTCATTATAGAATACATTTAATTTTATGAATGTTTTATTATGGTCCCAATTTCTGTACAGTATGTTAAAAATTCTATAATACAAGTGTAATATACATGTACTGTATTAATGTTTATATCAGTTGTGCTTAGTTAGATAAGCCTAATAAAGTTAAGCATAATATTAAGGCCTAACAGAATATTAATTGAATCAAAACATGCAAGTATAATCTGGCCATTTATAAGTTCTAGACGTTTATGGAACTGTCACTAACAACTAATGCATTAAAAATTCCTTGAATTACATTACCGCACATGGATGTGTTCATCTTTATTCTTCTGTGCGTGTGTCTGTCACTGAACTCCTCCTAAACGACTGGACCTATTTTGAAGATTTTTTTGTGTGCATCTGATTGGGTCACCCGATAGTTTAGATTCACAATTGGTCCCTCTAAAGCCATTAGGTGAAGGAGTTCACCTGAAGTGGAAAATATTTTAAAATCGCTCTAGCGGTTACGTTTTTCGACGTTTCACTACGAATCTCAGCATATCCTATTAAAATAAATCGAGGTAGGTAATGCTAAAAAATCAGCGTAATCTGACAATTAGAAGTGGAGGTTTACTTGAAACCCGAAATTAAAAACTGCCTGAATAACTAGACCAAATTTGATGATTTTTTTGTGTGCGTCTGATTGAGTCCCCCGATTGTTTATATTCACAATTGGACTCTCTAAACCCATTAGGTCTAGGAGTTCACCTGAAATGAAAATTTAAAAATCACTCTAGCGGTCACATTTTTCGACGTTTCACTACTGAACTCAGAGAATGTCCTATTAAAATAAACCGAGGTAGGTATTTTCAAAAAATGAGCGAAATCCGACAATTAGAAGTGGAAGTTTACTTGAAACTCGAAATTAAAAACTAACTATAACCGCCGCGTTTGGTTTGGCTCAGCATATTCCATACAATTTAATCAACCTTTAATATTTTATTTATTTAGGCGTATCAACGCACGCCGGGCATTAGCTCTCCTTAAGAGAATCACTCTGTAGCATTCTTACTCTGTTACATATGATCACTGTTAAATTGGCATTCATTTGTTTACCAAAGATAGCTTTTGAGTTTGTCTCCTTTGTGAGAACTATCAAGAGAACGAATATGCGCTTCACATAACTGTAACCCACTCAAATTTATATGGCAACAAAAATAGAGGCAGAGAGATATTTCCTATGTTCATCCAATTACGCGCCTTCCATTTCACACTTTGATGTATTTTTTAAACATCCTGACATGTTGTTGTGTGAAATATCATAACGAACGACTTTGTAACAACGTCAATAAAATGAAGGGATGTGAGCTCTAGATGTATGAAAAATATAGGGCGATTGTTAATACTAGCTCTTTATGATCGAAAACATTAATAAAATATAAGTTACACAAACAATTCTCATTATCAGCAGCATCAAGGATTAGACCTTAAGGTCTGTTCAGGTCTCATGTTAGAATTTATGTTAGATTTATTTGGGTCTTCCTACATTACGTCGTCTTAGTGGTCTGTAGTGAAGAATCTGTTTCGGGATTCTGCTATCCATTTTATATATGTGGTCCATCCATTCGTCTCTGTATTGTGCTAGCTTGAATATATTTATTTATGTTCATATATCTTCATTTTGTTTCCGATCTGCTATTTTATAGCTAACAACACCCCATAAAAGCCTCACTTCTGAAGTTTCTATTCTTCGTTTCTGGTTATTTGTAAAGACCCATGTTTCGATCCAGATAGTAGTTTTGAAACTTCCATTGTTTTATAAAATTTTAAAATGTTCTCCTTTCTAGTTTAATGCAGTGTTTTAACGATATTATGTCTAAATGAATTAAACAATTCACTTAAGACCTAATACAGTTAAAAACAATTCATAAGAATCAAAGGGTTTTCAAAACAATTGTTTTTCGGTAACAAATATTATATCTTGATAAATTATGCTATTTGTTAAGAATACATTCTTCTTTTAGGTTAATTTTTAACTTAATAATACCTCAATTTGATATAACTAGTTTTGCATTAAGATAAAGATGACAATGTTGGAATGGTTGTGATATGGGAAATATAATTTTCGAACTATTAAAAGAATATAAGCTTTCCGAAACATATTTTACCAATTCAAGTGAAATTAACAAATAAATGGATATGGATAAAATAATCAATGTGAAATATATAAATTAACTCTTTAGCTTATGGAAGCAGTAGGTTGAATGTCGGACTAACTGAGGTCCTCAACTGCACCTACCATCAGTCTACTGAATCCAGTTTCAATTTCCTCAATCTCAATAGGATCCATATGAATTTTATCCTTCCACCTACCCCATTCTAATAGTATTATCCCCAAAAGTTTTCATAACATTTTTCAGCATTGTTACACCGTCATTCGATGACGAAACATAGGCCTAACCGTGATAATACTAGGCAAAGAATAAAAATCATGCAGTTCCTCATAGTAAAGTTTCTTTCTTTCTTTCTTAATTCTCATTTCTTACGAGACCGAATATTCGTCTTAAATGTTATTTTCGAATATGATATTTTCAGCTTGAATTTTTCTCTTAGTTTACGAAGCAATGCTTCACATCTTTGGAGTACCACAGGTAAGAATCATCATCATATTCAGCACTACAGCCCTTGATGGGCCTGGGCTTCCTTCACAATCTTCCGCCATCCTGTGTTTTTTCCTCGCCATCTACTTATAATATTTTAATAGGTTATTATACGTCCAGTTCGGACAAAGAAAATATTAAAAAATAAACCAATAGAACAAGTGGTAAGATATAACTTCCTAGGTTGCGAAATATCATACACAGCGGAAACGGATATAAATAACAAACTAAATAAGTTTAATTTATAACAGGAACACTAAAAAGAACATTGAAAAATATAGCCAGGAAAGACTCTATAATGAAATTATACAAGACAATGGCAGTGCCTATTATTACTTATGGATCCGAAACATGGACAGTGACAACAACAATCTGCCAGAATACAGTTTGCAGAAATGAGATTCCTCAGACCAATATCAGAATATCAAAGACAGACAAAAAAACATAACACAGAAATATGACAACAACTAAAAGTAGAGGAATTAAACACAACAATAGAGAAATACAGAACAAACTGGAAAGAACACTTGGCAAGGATGACTGAGAATAAGAATACCAAAAGCAGCATACAGCTATTCACCACGAGGAAGAAGAAGTTTGGGAAGAGCAAAGAAGAGACGGAAAGATCAGCAATTTTGAGCCGGAACACGCTAGTAAATAAGCCTAAATCGTGAAAAGGAAGAAGAACAAGAAGAAGGAGAAGATTATACGTTCTAAATCCATCTTTTCCGGGATCTTCCTCTATGACTAACTCCAATAACATTATTGTTTTAAAGGTTATATGGCATTCAGCCATCTTCCAAGCGAAGAAATATTACCAACCCAATTAAGTCTGAGAGACTTAATGTACCTTAAAATATCATTCCCACATATTACTCCATTCGTTTACAATTTCATTCTTATTCTCCAGATGTTTTCCTCGTAAAAAGGGTCAGATATCGCTCTTATAACTTTCGTACCAAATATTCCTAGAGCATTGTCATCAGATTAGTTTAATGTCCATGTTATGTATTCATTATATTTATTAGGTTCTTCCGTAGGCTAGATTGTCGTTTATACATTTCTACCCTAAGTCAGTTGGGTTTAATAATAAGAATCTTGTCTTTAGGATTTGCTGGGCTGGCTTTTTTTCATTTATTAACTCATGCTTTATTCCAGACAAAATACAGAAGTCTAGAGGACATAGGACTGAAAAGTAATACGAATTTCTGTTTTAGATCTGTATTTTTTCCTCTGCATGATTTTGATCTGTTAACAATAATCCTAGATATTTGAATGTTTATTAAATTATTTGCAAAATATTTGACTTTAGTCGCCCTGATACAGTCTGTTATATTTAGATCATGCCGAATTTTCCTGTACTTTCTTTTATGTTTACATCCTAAACCAATTTCCTTACGAACGTTTGAATTTTTCAGCATTCATTGCTATCTTACTAACAATTTATCTTATTACATTAATTCCAAGTAGGTTAAAGCCTAGTGAAAAACGTTCATACCTAAACCTATATAATTGCCCTCCGTTATTTTCCTAACGGAATAATATTCGTTATTGAAATTCAAAAGCAATCGTGATAATTTAACTGTTTATTTCAACCTCGATGGGGAAGCTATTTTACATATATTAACCTATTCGTACTTTTCTCTGGATTCCATCCAAACAAACCTTTATTTTCATCCATATTTACACCGGTGCTCTGTTAAACATATAACGCCGCTAAACAAGCGAAGGTCAAGTAGTAAAACTCCATAACAATCACCACCATGGAATTTGGCTAACAAGGAGACTCAAATGGTACCACATGCGGCACAGTCGGCTATGCCATTCATTGTCACCACTGAGTCACCTTTATTTATTAACTTTCTGGAATATAAAATTCAAACGGAAATTTTATATAACCTCTATATTAACTAACTCACTGGCTCTACCGGACCCATATATTCATGGCAGCGCGGACATAAGCTCTCCATACACTCCTATCCCGAGCCAATGCCTTCCAATCATCACTAGTATAATCTACTTCTCTCAAATCAAGGATAATATTATTCTCCCATCTCATTTTTGATCTACCAACTAGGCGTTTTCCCTCTGGTTTTCCTACACGAAGTTTCCATGCACCTTTCTCATCCCCCAAACGTAACACATGACCGCAGTTTACGAGACTTAACTGTTCTTAAAAACGTGTCTATTACACCGTACTACATGAATTCTGTTTTTTTATGAGGGTTTCTGAACCACAATTTCACACTGATTTCAACAATGAAATCCGTTTTCGCGTCCAACATCAGATTTGTTTTACAATTCGAAATTTTATATTTTGAATATTTTTCGTAATGTACGTAATGTAGTAATATTACAGTGTGCTTATGATTTGTTAGAAAGGCCCAACAGTTTATAATTTCACCTTTTTTACTTAAAATGTAAAGTAACATTACTATTATTACTTTTATAATTTACATTATTTTTATATTTACTAAATTGTACTGACTGTCTCTGTCCTAGATCCGTACAAAAATCTGTCTTCCCCTTAAAATGAACAGTGGCTAAAGTATCCGTTGTTATTCATGGAATTGATTATTTTTCTGCTTTCGTCTTATCTATAAACAAGAAGTTTAAATGTTTAGTGTCTCAGGACATACAAATTTATTGAAGGAAATTTCACTCTTAAATATTGCTATTAAAACAACAATGATTTAGAGAACTGACTAAGTGTTCTTGTATATATCGAAGTGCAATCCAGCTTATTAGGCAAAACAACACATTTCTGGGATAACGAACCTATTCCATTTTAAAAGTTAATTTCAAATTGGAGATCAGCTTTATGCTGTTTATTGTCGTTTTAACGTGAAATGTGTGAGTTCTGATTTTTCTGTGAGAGTACAACACAATAGTTTTGTTTCTTAGAAATGACGAAACGTGGTTGTGTAAATTATCGAAATTTGTTATGCTATATATGTGCGCCATTTACGTTAGTAAAACAAAGTCAGAATATAACAGCTTTGTAAAAACAATTTCTCTCAATATTTTAGCAGGATAAATTTTGTGGTGCCCTCACAAAGTGTGTCGTAGTTTTGTTGCAGAGTTGAGGAGTAAGAAAAATGGAAAAAACGAATCCCTATGATTTGGAGGGATCCTACAAATCATGAATATGATTGTTATTTTTGCATAGTTAAGGTAGTAGGTTACAATGATAAAAACAAGACAAATATTTTATATCCTAACATCCCATCTGCTATTAGGCCCTTACCTCATGGTCCTGATATTTCGGTTTCCTTACACCCTGAATCAGATACATTGCCGTCTGCATTGATATTGAATCTGCAGTGGATGATGAACCATATAATTCTGATCATGATGGACGTTTAAATCATTGCGAGCTTAATGATTTAGTGAAGGATTCAAATTTATCTAAAGAATCAGCAGATATATCAGACTATAGAATAGATTTAGAATAGATTTAGAATAGATTTATTTAGCCTGGTGGAGTTAAGGCCATGTGGCCTTCTCTTCCACTCACCAGAACAAGCATATGTTACATATGAATACAAAAAAAATACAATAATAGTCATATAAAACAGGACAAACATATGTTACCCATAAATACAAAAAAATTACAGTAATAGTCATATTAAACAGGACAAACATGTTACATATGAATACAAAAAAAGTTACAATAATAGTCATTGAACAATTAATTATCTGTCATATTGAATAATAATGAAATTAATGTCTAATAATAGAATGAAACTAAATACAATTAAAATTAAATTAATGATACAATGAATAAAAAAAGGAATAACAGCTCGAATCTACTATGCATAAAAAGAAGAGAAAAAATACAAAGAAAGTAATAAACTACAATGAATTAATCTACGCTTTTTATACAAGGCATTAGGTAAATATATTAACAAATCCTAAGTCTATTTTTATTAAATAATGCAAAAACGCATTATTAATTCTGGTTAAAAGAAAAGAAAGAACCATATAATTTTGATCATGATGGACGTTTAAATCATTGTGAGCTTAATGATTTAGTGAGGGATTTAAATTTACCTGAAGAATCAGCAGATATATTAGACTTTAGGTTAAAAGAAAAGAAAGTATTGGCTGAGGGTACATATTTTTCATGGCATAGGCATCGTGAAAAGGAACTTGTCCCTTTCTTTTTTCTTTTTTTTTTTTTTTTGGCTGAAGAAAATTTAGTGTATTGCCAAGACATCTCTGCTGTCTTATAATTTTATAACATGAGCTATAATTCCAAAGATTGGAGGTTCTTCATAGATTCTTCTTAAAAACGTCTTAAAGGTGTTTTGCTTCATAATAGAAACATTCATCCTTCCATTCATGTGGCCCACTCTTTTGTAGTAGAGGAGACATATGAAAATGTAAAGCTTTTGTTATAAAAACTGCAGTATGGCTACTCAGTGGATATTTCAAGATTATTGGACTATTACTTGGTCAGCAAGCTGGTTTCACAAAATACCCAGGTTTTTTGTGTGAATGGGATAGCAGAGCTAGGTCACAACACTGGGAAAGGGAACAGTGGCCACATAGGATTAATTTAATATCGGGAGAAGAAAAATATAAAAAGTGAACCTCTTATTTATCTCTCAAAAGTATTACTGCCACCTTTTCATGTAAAATTAGGTTCAATTAAACAATTTGTGAAAAATCAAGATAAAGACAGTGAGTGCTTTAAATACCTATGCTACATTTCCTTCATTTATCCTATGAAGAAATTAAAGCTGGTGTATTCGTTTGCCCACAAATTCGAAAACTAATGATGGACAGTCAGTTCTAGAATACTGTAAGTCGAGAAATGAAGTACGCCTGGAATGATTTCAGAAATGTTGATTTTAATTTCCTTGGAAACACAAAAGACCCAAATTATATTAACACAGTGCTAGTGATGCAAAAAAATTTAAAACAGATTGGTTGCAATATAAGTGTCAAAGTACACTTCCTTCATTCCCATGTAAATTATTTCCCTGATAATTTTGGAGATTTTAATGAGGAACAAGAAGAAAGATTTCACCTGGATATAAAACATATGGAAATGAGGTATGAAGAGAAGTGGAATGTTAACATGATGACTGACTATTGCTGAATGTTAAAACGGGACTGCTCTGAACAACATGCGAGAAGGTCAAAGAGAAAATTTGAAATGCAATATTGAGGAATTTGGTTATAATTATTAATTATTATTACTATTATTATTATTACTACTATTGTTATTATTATTACTATTATTACTATTATTATTATTACTATTATTACTATTACTATTATTACTATTATTATTATTATTACTATTATTATTATTACTATTATTAGGTAATGATTGTTATATCGTTATTCATTTCTTTTAGTTCTTTTTCTAGTACCAATTATTTGTTAGCAAATTCCTCTGGCGTTCCATACACGTACTTTCATCTAGTTTTTCACACTACATTCTTGTTGAAAGTTATTTTTATTTCGTTTCACAAAGCTATAACTTAATTTTAGTTATTAATGAATATTTTGAAAACCTGACGTGGTGGGAGAAAATGGAGATCATTTGCGGATTCAGCAAACAAAATCCGTTTAGAATCACCCGTCAGATTAAAAAAAAAAACAAAAAATAAGTTTTAAAATGCAGAACGGTGTTTTCATACGTTTTTCTGGAATATATAAATAACAGGTGGACTGGCTGATTTTATCCCCTTAATTACTTTTAATTTGCCAGATATTGATAATTTAATAACTATTATTTTATTTTGCCTAAGTCCGCATAGGTGATCTGCATACGAAAAAGTTAATATCGCTAAAATAATATTGGAAAGGATTAACGATAATTCCACGATATTTATTACAATGGATGTTGTGGCCTGTTATTATAAATTGGGAAATTGAAAGTGTGTTTTTCCAGTGACAATTCTTCCTTATTCCAGATCAAAATAATGAGATTTCACTGTACAATTTATTATCCCATCTCGAATCAACTAAGTTGGAGTTAGATCTACATCAGGATACTCTTGTTTTAGTTTACTTATAGCAATTTCAACTCAAGTTCCAGAATATTCTGGTTTCACTGTCTGTATTTCGCTTTCTCTAAAAGCACTCTCTCGCTGTACATTTAGTAATTTATTTATGAACTGCTTCCATCCATTTAGGATTCTACTTCTATGGCAATTGTACTTTAATCTTACTTTACTATAAAGACGGTAGGGATGTATAATTTCTTGAATTCGTTATAACTATTTACATATCCGAATATTTTTTCTCTCTTCTAGTTGCTTTAATTTACTTTCAAGTATTCACGTAGCTTACTCTAAATGTTCCTAATTTTTCGGGCCTATTTATAAAATTTTGAATAATAGCATTACTTCGATTAGGGGCCTATGTAAAATATATTAGGGAACTAAAAATGTACTCAAGGGTAATTTTAATAAATGATGTATTTTATATAATAATATATAGAGAGCTTAATAATTATTGATAGAACGGCCTTGTATGTTATCTTGCTAACAAATTGCGAGTCAGTTTCGACAATGTCCGAACAATTCCGTATGAAGTCTGATAATTTCTTTTTTAACAATATTTTAGATAAGGTTGACCGTGATGGGTTCAAACTGATTCGAGCTGTAAATTGGTTTGGTCAACAATTAATGCTTACAGTATGAACAAAATAGTAAAAAAAATGTTAAAAATTAAGTTAAATTTCTTTTCACAGAGTATTTAGGCCTATCATATTATGGATTACGTATTAAATACAAATATATTATATTAAAATACACGGCTATGTTAATATATTCAATTTTATTATTGACACTTGCTTATACACATCCAGGCAATGGTTAAGTTCCGGGGGAAAAGTTGTGTTGAGAGTTACCGAGAGTTACTGCATAGGAAACTGAAGAGTCAAGAAGATTCAGCGATATCGGGGCATTTTCCCAATATAGCTCTAATTTTCGTTTTTGGGTCCTACTATCCGTTTTTAAAATGATAGAAACTGAATTTGAAAACAAAACTCGATATTTACAGTTGTGAAAACCCTAATATAGTAGTCCCCACTAACACAAATATGAAAGAAGACGAACATTACTTTTAAGGATTTATATTTAAACTATTCGAGACCTAATTTATTGAAGAAACAGAATTTATTATAATATACCATTTATTATTATTATTATTATTATTATTATTATTATTATTATTATTATTACTTACTGGCACTATCGAACCGATAGGTTCATGGTCGCGCGGACATATGGTCTCCATACGTCCCTATCCCGAGCTAATGCTTTCCAACCATTTCATGTACAATCTAATTCTCTCAAATCATCAAATGTTATTCTCCAATCTCATTCTTGGTCTACCAACTGGGCGTTTTCCCTCTGATTTTCCTACAAGCTTCCATGCACGACTTTCAATCCCCAAACGTGCCACATGTCCTGCCCATCGCAGTCTACGAGACTTAACTGTGCTTATTATATCTGGCTTCCTATAAAGACCATGTAGTTCATTGTTATGTAGTCTTCTCCATTCACCTGTCTGTTCATCTCTCCTTGGTCCAAAAATTTTCCAAAGGATTTTATCTCAAATAGTCGTAATCTCCTTTCCTCCCCTAAAGTAACAGTCCATGTTACGCACCCATATAATATAACTGATAGAATAATAGTTTTATATATTTTCAGTTTAACGTTTTTTGAAAGCAGTTCGGACATCAAAAGTCTCTGTAATACACAATAGCAAGCATTTCCAGAATTGAGCCTATGTTTAATTTCTTTGTGCATCTCAATCCTATATGAGATTGTTGTTCCTAGGTATTTGAATTCATCCACTTTCTCAAAATGTTCCTCATTTGTCATTAGCTGTCCATTTCCATTATATAATGTATTTCTACGTGAGACCATATATTTAGTTTTATTGATATTTATTTCCAGTCCAAATTTCTTAGTGTTACTCAATGGTGTGTGCGTGTTGTCCTTCAGTATCTCCTCGCTATCGGCCAATAGTACTACATCATCAGCATAAACTAACAGCTTATTAATACTATTGAGTTGTAAGGCCTTTTTCATCCTCTACAGATTTGATTGCATGCACTAGTACAAAATTAAATAGTAGAGGAGATAGTGCATCTACTTGCTTCAACCCATTCTGGATTTCAAAAGTGTCCCAAAACAGTTTGCCTACACGCACCCTACTCTTTGTGCCATTTACACACATTCGTATAAGTCTAACTTTTTAGGAATTCCGAACTCCAGCAGGATACTATATAACTTCTCCCTCTTAATTGAATCATATGCTTTTTTGAAGTCTACGTATAGTTGATGTATAGTACCATTATATTCCCTTTTCGTTTCTAAAATCTGCCTTATACAAAAAATCTGATCTGTTGTAGATCTTTTTTTTCTAAATCCACATTGATGATCTCCTAGAATGTCATCAATATAGGGAGTAAGTCTGCTTACTAATATATTGGTTAGAATTTTGTACGAAGTTGAAAGTAATGAGATGCGTATGTAGTTGTTGCAATCAGTTTTATCTCCTTTCTTATAAATCGCTACGATGGTCGATTCTTTCCAATCATATTAAGCAACCGACTTATCTTGTCCATCAATTTTTCTCCCCCTGATTTTATCAGTTCTGCTAGGATCTCATCTGAACCTGTTGCTTTATACATCTTCAATTTTTTCTATCGCCATTTCAACCTCTAATGCACTTGGTTCTGGGACTAGCATTTCTGCTGTCTGTAAATTATCCTCCTCAATATCCTGTTCTGTATGTGCATTTAATAGCTGGTTAAAGTAACTTTTCCATCTATTTAATATACTCCTGGAATCTGCAATCATATTCCCAATTTCATTCCGAATTATGTTTTAGCCTGAAACCCTTTGTTCTCTATACTAATTCCCTGATATAATTCTCTAATGTTCCTATTTTTGCATTCATTTCAAGATTATTAATCTTCTCTCTCAAATTTTCCCCCTTTTTACTCTTTAGTAATCTGGTGGTTTTAAGAAATTTGTGTTGGAGATGTATGTAAAATACAATTCCTTTGTTATAAATGTATTTCATAATTTTTATTTTATTAATCATTACAGTGATAGGATGTATTACTTGTGCGAACGAAATTATTATCCCCTGATTTTATTATAACAGAGTTTACTGAAGTTTGTTTTTCAATTTAATCGATTAGATATTATGATTTTAAATTATATTAAATAGATATTTTGTTCTTTCAAAACAAATAAAAATGAATCGTATGTTTTCATATTCATTACTATT
Source organism: Diploptera punctata (assembly GCA_030220185.1). NCBI lineage: Eukaryota > Metazoa > Arthropoda > Insecta > Blattodea > Blaberidae > Diploptera > Diploptera punctata. The sequence continues at coordinate 561,138 of JASPKZ010007520.1, read as the reverse complement.
GTTTACACTTACAATGATGGAAAGAGCCCCGGATATATGGAATCAGAATTTGCAAACGACCACTTTTTCAATTTTACTTTCTTAATGAGCATTTACAATGTAATGCCCAATAGTTAGTATCTAGAATTTCAAATATACATTGTGCATTGACTTATTATTAAAATTTCTTACAGTTATATTATATTATTTAAATTTTATTATGTTTATTAATTCTTATTGCTTACAAAAAGCACAGTGAAGCAAATAAATTCTAATTAAATATCGTAACTACTTGTTGGAATCTTCAAGTGGTCTTGTTGTGCTTTCTCAAACAATCTCTAAGCTCAAGAGAAGAAACTTTTTAAACAGCATTGAAAAGCAACTTAACGTTAATTACAATTATACTCATTCTTCTAAAAATACTCAATTGCATGATATATTTACAAAAATCACTGACCTATCTGATTTTCCATCGTAGTTATAATGGAAAGAATTTGAGAAGGGTAAAAGTTAACTCGACGGTAAAATCATAATTTAAGTCTAGGGATGAGAACTTAGAACACATTTTAGGACACACAGAGACGTAACTAACGGGCCTGCAATTAAGGAGAATGTACACAGAGATCTAGAAATCCATTCTACACCACAGACCTAAATGACATTAATTCGATGTTTGTGTTCGAATTGTATTGATACAATTTAGACTTATAGAGTATGTTTATTAGTCTTCTGTTTCTTTCAATAATCACCTCTACAGCAGTATGAACTCGACCCAAAATTAAACGTTAATACCCACCCCTCTTCTCCATCAACTCTTTACCGCACTATTTACTTGGATACGCAACGATGATATATACAGAGTGTAACAAAAAGGTATATAAAACATTTGCGAAAACATTTCTTGTAAGTAGACAATAAGATGTGTACATTAACATAGGTCCAAAAATGCGTTATTTCCTTTTCAGAGCACTTTTCTACAGCTGAACCACATACAAGAACACACAATAACAGAACCGTCGGGAAACAGGAAATTTACAGAAGATGTACAAAATGGCCTCCATTAGCTCCAATGCATCCGTCAGCCCGCTGTCGCATGGACAATGCTCTGATGTAGACCTGGAGAATTTCGTATTGTCTGGCAGCCTTACAGAATACGAGAACTCTACATCTTGAACTGTAATAGCATAAACAAGAGATTTCAAATGTCCTCACAAATAAAAATTGTGGGGTTATGACCACAGGACAGCTATGTAATATACATCTCACCATATAAGGAGAGTTAACTTTTATAAGATTCAAGGTGTGGAATATTCCATAATTTTATATTTTAATAAGGAGAGTTGTAGAAAAATATATCTAACAAGGAAATAAATAATTTATAGTTCAGTTCAGTATTCATATAACATTTTTTATCCTTTATCTGCAAGAAATGTTTTCCCAAATATTTATATACCTTTTTTTGATACCCTGCATATCTGGAAAGATACTTCTATCCATGCATCTAGTGCGAAAAAAGAAACGCGAAAAGTGAAGTGGATGACATTACAACATTTGTATACAATATATATCAGTAGTGGCTGGTGGCTCAAAAGTTCAGTAGTACGCAATATATAAATGAGAAAGAGCAGTTAACTACATTTTACACTACATTTCTACATTGAATCTGCCCTCATCCCCCTTACTCCTTTCAATAACTTTGGAATTGAGGTAACTTAATTTCAATACAAATTCCTCCTCAATTGTAAGATTGCAAATGCACCAACCTGTACTGTAACGCAGTGTTCCTCAAAAACATTTATACTTTTTTTTCGAGTAAAGGAACATATTTCTGATTCGGCAGTAGACATCCAGATAAGTAGCAGTTTCAACAATGTGTAACACACTCGACAAATGTAACATATAAATTATTGTCCACAATTAAGTACCGTATATTAAGCACAGCGCACTAGACACATTGCGGAATTCCTCACTTCTGTAAATTACAGCATGTCTATAGTATATATTTTTTCACTTTATAAGGGGTATAATGTTTCAGGAGCTTTAAGAGATTATTTAGGAAACTTCCTGATATTTTGTGAAAACATTTCAGGATGAAGTAAAGTTACAGATACCAGATTCCATGAGAAGCTAAAACTATTCTTCACCTCTCTCCCAGAACATCACAAAATGAATTTTAAATGCCTCCTTTCTCTATATATTCTGTTCTTCATTGTTTCTCTATTGCTGTATGTTATTACTGCTCTGCATTTAACTTAGAACGTTTCCTTACAACTTTCCTCTGACTATTTAACATGCCCCAAATGGGAGCCAATGACCAATCACATTTCAATGATTTTTCATTTACAACCAATCAATCGTTTTACACCTCGATTTTATCAGTTTAATTTTATCACTGTAAAATCAAGCTCCTCCTTTTTAACATTCTGAGTAGGTAATTTCATTATTTTGTAGTTACTGCATGTGGCTACCAGATTATATATATATATATATATATAGTGCACGAATGGAACCTTATGGTGGTTGCGGGAGATAATATAAAAACATTTGTACCATTTGATTATACCACAAAAAAAGTAACCACTGTATATACTTTCTTAAACGTATTTGTTCCCAGGTAATAACGTTCCAGAAAAATATAATTGACATATTTACATCATATGACATCAGAAATTAATTAATATACAGTTTGATGTGTTTCATTTTTTCTCCACTAGGGTGCATTATTACAATATTTCGATCCTTTGGCAATAAATAATATGATCTGGTTGCAGTGACAAACAAGTGAAACGTTTCTCATTTGTTTTCAAACATCGCCATTTACATTAAATATATAACAATTTTAAAATAACTATATTTAAATAATGATCTTAATTTTATACGTTATTGCAGTGACCGCTTGTGGCTACCAGATTGTATACATAGTGCTTGGTTGCGGGAGGTAATATAAAAGCATTTGTAGCAATTGATTATACCATTTAAAAAAAGAAACACTGTTCGAACTTTCTTAAACGTATTTTTGTCCCAGGTAATAACGTTCCTGAAAATTATTATTGACATATTTACATGATAGGACATCAGAAATTAATTAATATACAGTTTGATGTGTTTCATTTTTTCTCCACTAGGGTGCGATCCTTTGGCAATAAATAATATTATCTGGTTGCAGTGATAAACAAGTGAAACATAACGTTTCTCATTTGTTTTCAAACATCGCCGTTTACATTAAATATAAAATATTTTAAGACAACTATGTTTAAATAATGATTTGTGAGCATACATCTTAATTTTATTCGTTAAATAGTACGAACAAATGCCAGTCTTGATTTCCAAATTCTCTAATAAATTCACTCCTCACTTCGTGAGTCGTGAATTTATCGATAATTTGGAAATTACTCGTGGCATTACTTATGATAATAGACTAGGCAGTAACGATTGCACAGAATTCATTATAATGTGACTTGCAATCACTATTCATTTCTTTATTCACTAAAACAATATTCACACGAATTTCAAGTGATATTCAGACACAAAAACATGTGTTTTTAGCTGATTAGTAGGCTCTGTTGGTTTCAAAATTTTAAAAACGACAGTTCATAATGTATCCCTACTCATATATGTTCTTGCACTATTTCTGATAACACTGGTAACATGATTTTTGTCTCACGAGTACAAATAGTTGTACTTAATGCACTTTTTTAACGTGTTTTCAAATATGTATTCGGAATTTCTCCATCATCCACAGTATTTTATTTCAATTTCAATTAATGGATTTAAATAATAATTTTTAATAAACTTTTTTCGTCCATTTGTCCATTGTAAAATAAAACGGGGAACACTTTAATCAGGATATTTCAGCTATGGAAAGAGATATCAAGGCAAATGGAATCCTAATATGCTAGCCGATTATTATTGGACCATCTGAAGGGATGCTCCACAGGCGAAATATAGCAGAAAATCGTCATTTCTTTACATTATAGATGAGTCCGAATGTTAGAATATTGTGTAGTTACGAATGTAGAACATATTAAATTGTTTGAAATTATAAATACCTGTCTCTCGGAACCCTTGCGTGATGGAGATAAACCAATATCATAATTGAATTCAGAGGAAAAAATACTATCAGAATCACATATTTTTCTTTCTGAGACAAAAAAAACTTTATTTTTTGGTGCTCTGTGCAACCTATCGATACAACCTATATTTGTTCTTGCATATTATTTCAATTTATTTTGCCGATCATCAAAATATGCACTTATAAAGAGTAAAGTAATTTAAAAATAATAATAATAAAAATTACTCTCTGAATTTATTGTTCCATGTATTTGAATTTAGCCAATTTATTAAACATTTCTCAATTTTTTATTAACTTTCCATTTCCATTGTATTTTTATTCAATATCCCTGGTTGTCATTTCAGTATTTCTGGTGTTCTGTCCTAGCATTAGCGTAATTGTAACCCGCCTCTGAGGTTGGGGCGCCTGAAAGGCGGGTTTAAGGCTGCCCCGATGATATGATGGGTGATGATGATAGTGGTGCTAATCTATGGCGAATATGATGATTATGATGGTCATGTGATGTTCGGGGATCGTTTGAGTTTCATGACATTTGTCTTACAAGCGAGGAAAAATCCGGAAAAAAAAACTCGCTCTGGAAACTTGTCCCGACCTGGGATCGAACCCTGCCTCCTGCGTGACAAGACAGCATGCTACCTCGAGATCACAACGATATAATATACTGTATTTCTACATGAGATTACATATTTACTTTCATTTATTTCCAGCCCAATTTCTCAGATCGTGTTAATATTAATATTTTTCTTTTTTACTCTTCTTATCCACCATCCTATAGTCGTGTCTGTTAAGACATGAAAGTGGGCACTGAAACAGTTGATCTATCTGTAATTTTCGTTTGTAAACTATTATAAAAGCTCAAATTTGTTACTTTTTTAGTGATACTTCTGCAGTAATATTTTTAGTTTTAATTCGAATTATTTGTTATCTCTATTAAAATTTTTAAATATTACACTATTGATCCTGTTAGAAAATTTTAATTTGAAATCTGTTCCACTGGGGTAAAATTATCCGGAGGTAAAATAGTCCCCCATTCGGTTCTCCGGGCGGGGACTACTTCAGGGAACCCATGCCAAAGGCTCAAACACAGGGACATGTTCCTAGGAACATTGAATGTTAGGACTTTATACAATAGCGGGGCGCTAGATATATTAACGCGGGAATTAGATAAACCACTCTTGGATATAGTCGCTTTACAGGAAGTTAGATGGCCAGGAGAATGTTGTCAGGAATCAGGGAGTTTTGTGTTATAGTACGGGGGTGCAGAAAGACCTGAATTTGGAACGGGTTTTTAGTCCGAAGGAGGATCCTGTCCGCTATTCGTATATGAAGTTTGTCAAAATTAAGTATGATTTGAGGGAAGTAGATTACACTGGGAATAATTGGAAAACATCTCAGGATAGGGATGTATGGAGACCTTACGTCCGCGCGGCCATAAACTTACGGGTTCTATAGTGCCAGTTAGTTAGTTAGTATCAATTGTAACATAACGAAGAAAGCGGAGCCCCCTAGAAAAAGAAAATTATAAGGTCCTGCTTCCCCATCTCATATCTACTCACGCCAAGAATTGTGCGAAAATAATAATAATAACAATAATAATAATAATAATAATAATAATAATAATATTAATAATAACGATAAAATAATAATAATAATAATAATAATAATTTTAAAATTATATTTTTATAGTGGGCTCTGCTTTCTTAGTTACACTACTGATGATGCAGGTTTCAAATTAGAATTTTTAACAGAATCAATAATGTAATATGTAAATATTTTAATAGAGATAACAAATAATTCGAATTAAAAATAAATAATATTACAGCAAAATTGTCACTAAAAAGCACTAGTAAAATTTTTGAGCTTTTATAATACAGTTTACAAATGAAAATTACAGGTTGATCGACCTATTTCACAGTGCCCATTTCCATGCCGTAATAGACAGGACGAAATAATTGTGGATAAGAAGAATAAAAATGATAAATTAATATCAGCACCAATATTAATAAAAAGTTAATTGTGTCTTGGTTGAACAACCAAAATATATAAAATGGTTACAGCGTGCACAGCGATCAAATTCCACGCGCCTTCCCAGAATATATACCGCCAAATTCACTATTTCTGAGAGATTATCAATTTATCAACAAAAAAGAAAGAAAAAAAAAGAATTGTATGGAATCAATTATATCTCCGTCACTGAATAAAAATCGAAACTTTAAATAGTTTTGGTTGAATTGCGGATCATATTGTGGATTCTTTCCATGGAAATTACACACACCATACATCACTGCATGGACATAAAATGATCAGGTTGACATATTTTGAAACATGATGTTGGTTGTAATTGCATACCGCCGACTCTCTTCCCTTCATTAGCAAATAACAATAACACCATTAATCATCACCACAGCAGTAGGGGTAAACATTTATCCTTTATATTGTTATTTATGACCAGCTTCAGCGGCTAGTGGTCGGCGTTTCTAACTACAGTTCGTAAGTCCCAGGTTCTCTTCCCGGTTAGACCAATGGAATCATTCCTGTGGTTTCCATGGTCTGGAATTTGGGTTAAGGACTCTCCTGGTGCTTCGTTGTCATTTCTCACTCATCATAGACGGTAAACATAACTCCGCCTTCCAATTTCCGCAACTAAGAAATGGATTAAATTCCGTAATGCCAGAAGAGAAAGCGACAAATGTCATAAAAAGACAACCTGATGGAATTGGACAATATATATATATATATATATAGTTATAACATCTAAATATTCAAGCGTTACGGCGACAAAGTAAATATTCTCTTTAAAAATTTGCTTAAGTGTTATGTTGGCCACAAGATATCAGTCGGAACGATTTTCCGCTACTTCTTGTGTGAATTGAGAATACTACATATATAAGAAAATGTATGTTTGTGTTGGAATACTTGGGTAGCTCAGGTCGTTAGAGCGCTAAACGTACACAGTTTAGAGACTAGGGTTCAAATCCCGACTCAAGCATTCATTTTTCTTTTCATATCATCATCATCATCATCACTCCAGGGATTAGGCAATTGCCCGTTCCGACTTCATAATGCATCAGCCCAACGTCTTCTAGGTCTTCCGACATCACGCCTTCCTCTTGCTTGATAATTTCTTGCTAACAATGGATATCTCTCCTTACTCATTCCATCCATGTGATCAATCCATTTCTGTCTGTAATTCGTGACTTTATCCAATAAAGGCTGTACTTTCAATTCTTCCCTTATATCCTCATTTCTTATTCTATCAAGTCTTGTACATCCTTTAACTTGTCTTAGGAACCGCATCTCTGCCCTCTGTAATCTATCCCTCTGTCTTTTCACTGGAGCCAAAGTTTCACACCCATACAATATTGTGGGAACCGCTATAACATTATACATTTTTATCTTGGTTTATTTTCTAATTTTATTTTTGAATGTTCTCTGTATTGTTCCACATACCGTCTGAAATTTATTTATTTTGGAGTCAATATCTCTTTCCACATTTTCATATCATATATATATATATATATATATATATATCTTTTTTGTCACTTCTCATTCTAACGCACTACTGTTGGTGTATTCTTCCACTTCATCAAGCTTCCTTGTTACTTTACATGTAAGCCTACACCTAAACGTTAGGAGATACATCGTCAATAAAAATACAAACTTGTAATGACATAACTCGAATCATTGGATCTAGTGAAGAAACAAGCGGATGACGGAGTTGGCTGATGTTGCATAATGACGGTCTACTTTCCGTTTGAGTATCTGCTAAAATTGGAGGAATCATTATCGTATTAATTTCACATTAATATCAAATGTATTTGCTTATTATAATTAAGTAACTAACTAACTAACTCACTGGCACTATCGAACCTGTAGGTTTATAGCCGCGCGGACATAAGCTCTCCATATATCCCTATCCTGAGCCAATGTTTTCCATCCCCTGTATAATCTATTCCCTCAAGTCATAGTTAATGTTATTCTCCCATCTCATTCTTGGTCTACCAACTGGGCGTTTCCCTCTGGTTTTCCTACAACAAGCTTCCCTGCACGTCTTTCATTCCCCATTCGTGCCACATGTCCTGCTCATCGCAGACTACGAGATTTAACTGTTCTCATTATATCTGGCTTTCGACAAAGACCATGTAATTCAGTGTTATTCAGCCTTGCTTATTATAATTGCATATTTAAATATGGTGAATTATTGAGTCGTGTTGGGATATAGGTCTTTACATTCCCGAAGAGAACAAAAAATACAGCCATATTAATAAATCAGTACATATTTATAGATTCCTTGTTTTTAGTAAATTACAATTGTCATTTATATGCTATAGGCAAAGTTTAAAATACAGGCAATATATAGAATGCCTAGGAATTGTATAAAATGCCGGACGATTTTTGGCAAAGTATGAAATTCTTACCTTGTTTTATACTTTTCCTGTATACAATGTCAAACTCTGTTACGGTAATGTACATAAAAACAGATTTCAAAAAACAATTTGTTATTCCATACAGTTGCATGGAAAAATATTTTTAAAAAAATTGAAAGGCTTAGGTCAATAAGATGAGAAGCCACATATTGTTCTTTCTGATATATGAGGATTTTATTGTTTCAAAAAATTATAAATACTAATTAGACAGTATTGTTAATAATTCATTGTGTGTCTACATGCTTTAACCAATCACTAGCGCACTTACAAATTATTTTATGGATATTTCAATACATTTATTTGCTATCATTGTTATAAATGGCATTTCTTAACAGAATGGGGCTTATCATGGTACTGCCCTAAGCCCTTCAATTGTTAAAGACACAAACAATAATTAAATATATAAATAATAAGTCTGAAAAATTTGAACAACTATTCTGTATGAATACTTGAATATGCAAAATATGCTTTTAAATGATTGAAGGGCATAAGAATACTAAATTACCAAAATCAAAGAGAGATGAATGACACTTAGAATTGCACTGTATTTTATTTTTCACAAAAAAGCACTTCGTATTTAGACGCTTGCACGTGAAGCTGATGAATCCGTGGGCGCCTCCAATAGACTGAGAGGTTTGCGGCTCTCCGGAGTGACATTTCATGATTTGGGACATCTTCAAGTCGCACTAATTACTTCGGACACCCTGTGAAGTTCAACCTCGAATAAAGCTGTTTCAGAATCCCATTCACTGTTTTAGTTGGTAGAATCCATCTTCAGACACCTTCACCACAACTGCGAACACATTGCGAGAATCATCCTTTTCCTTGTCGAAATCAGGAATGGGAACTCGAACAGTATCTCCTAAATGGGCGGGAGGAAATTTGTTGTCAGAGTTTGACTTCATCTACTTTGCCAGCTGTTCGAGATTAGATTTACAAGATATTCTTCATCCAGCAGCTTTATCCATATTTAAACAAATATAGCATTGAACCCTGCTCCCGCAATGTTCTATATCCTCACCCTCGCCGTCTCTAAGAGCATGTATACAGGTTGAATGAAGTTTTCGGTCACAGTCTCGAAATATATGGGCACCAGTGGGCTTATTTCGAGCAGATACTTACTTCTAAGATTGAAAGCTGTTGCCTTCGAGTTTTGAACATCAGCATAATTGTTTTCTTCGCCTTGAGTTGTAACTGAATTAGTGCTTGGGAGAAAAGGAACTTCGTCGTTTTAGGGTCATCTCCGCCATGTTGTTCACGTGTTTCAATGCTGTCTAGGACTTTCTCCAGATCATATTTGTTCTTTATCATCATCATCTTCATTCATGGATTAGGTCTGTTGACCCGTTCCGACTTCAGCCCATCTCTTTCTAGGTCTGCCCACATCTCGGGTGCCTTTAGGTTTGTATTTTGTTATGGATATCTGTCTTTCATTCTCTTTATGTGTTGCTTCCATTTTTGTCTATATGTATCCATTTTATCAGTTATTGCAAATATTTCAAGTTCCTGTCTTATTTCTGTGTTCTTGATTCTGTCTTCCTTAGTGCACCCTTTAACAGATCTCAAAAATTTCATTTCTGCCGCCGTTATCGTACTTAGGTCTTGTTTTTTATGTATCCAGGCTTCTGAACCATAGAGCAGTACCGGTACTGCCAACATTTTATAAAATTTCAGTTGGGTCTCTCTTGTTGTTTTGTTATTTAGTGTTCGTTTTATCGTACCACATATTCCCTGGAATTTTGATATTTTATTAGTTATATCATTATCATAATTAAATGAAATGTCACATCCTAGATAATTGAGATGGTTCACCTGTTCTATGATTTTGTTTCCTATTAATATTTTGGATCTGATTTGATTTTTCCCTTGGAATGCCATTACCTTAGTTTTTTCTATGGATATTTTGAGATTATATTGTTCACATATATTATGTAGTTTAAAAATATTCCTCTGAAGTTCGTCTTCTGTATTTGCTATTATTACCTGGTCATCAGCGTATAATAATGTTTTCAAGTAGTGTGTTTTATCTAATTTTATTCCTTTATTTGTTTCTTCGTTCCATTTTTTACACGCTTTATATTAGCTTGACCTGTATCTATCTATCTATCTATCTATATATCTATCTATGTAACTGAATCTTTCATCGCGTTTTTCACCCACTTAAAATAATTGGATCGACTTGAAATTTTGTATACTTGTAAAGGACCCGTGACAATACAATAATTTCATATTTATTTTCTAAAATCCTGGCCAGAAACATCAGAAAATCAAAAAAAGTGTTTTTGTATTTATGTAACGGAATTTTTGAACCCGATTTTCACCCACTTAGAAACATAGGCTAGACTTGAAACTTTGTATACTTGTAAAGGACCCGTGACAATACAATAATTTCATATTCATTTTCTAAAATCCTGGCCAGAATCATCAGAAAATCAAAAAAAGTGTTTTTGTATTTATGTAACGGAATTTTTGAACCCGATTTTCACCCACTTAGAGACATTTGACCGACTTGAAACTTTGTATACTTGTAAAGAACCCGTGACAATACAATAATTTCATATTTGTTTTCTAAAATCGTGGCCAGAATCATCATAAAATCAAAAAAGTGTTTTTGTATCTATGTAACGGAATCTTTGAACACGATTTTCACCCACTTAGAAGCATTGGATCGACTTGCAACTTTGTATACTTGTAAAGGACCCGTGACACTATAATAATTTCATATTTTATTTCTAAATTTCTGGCCAGAATCATCAGAAAATCAAAAACATTAAAACTGGTATAATAGGTTACGAACTTGTCGACTTTTTAGTCAATCGTTGTCAGAGCTCAGTTGGTAGAGCGGTGAACTAGTGGTATATAGTTTCAGTAATCCATAGGTCTCTGGTTCGAGTCCGGCTGGGGAGGATTTTTTTTTAGAAGAGTAATAATTTTAGCTCATACTACAATAGTATGGAATTTAAATATATTTACATTCTTATTTTATTCTGTAAAATATTAAAACTAAAAATAAAAAATAAATAATAGTTTTAAAAAACTAAAACAGCACGCTTTATTAGAAAATCGAACTCAAAAATGAAAAATAATTTTAATTTCCAACACGCTTGGGATAAATTTAAAGTGGTCAACAAAAAAATCTTCTCCAACACATATAGAATAAAACTAGAATTATCAACAAAAAGAAAATAATTTTACCATCAAAAGCGTGGGGTGCCTTTTATGATTTTTACATGTTCTTCTTAGAGACTTTACTTTTACCAATATCTGATTATTATCAAATATATTAATTGATATAGAGCACCCCACGCTTTTGATGGTAAAATTATTTTCTTTTTGTTGATAATTCTAGTTTTATTCTATATGTGTTGGAGAAGATTTTTTTGTTGACCACTTTAAATTTATCCCAAGCGTGTTGGAAATTAAAATTATTTTTCATTTTTGAGTTCGATTTTCTAATAAAGCGTGCTGTTTTAGTTTTTTAAAACTATTATTTATTTATTATATCATTGATGTATAGGTTAAATAAAACTGGAGAGATACTGCATCCTTGTTTAACTCCTTGATTAGTATGAATTTTATTTTTATTTACTTCATTTCTAGTTTTTATAACAAAATTTGTGTTCCAGTACAAACTCTTTATAGCTGCTATTAAGTGTTTCGGAATTCCTTTTTCTTTTAAAATTGTCCAGAGTTTTCCTCTGTCTACTTTATCAAATGCCTTGACAAAATCAATAAAAGCTATGTGTGTCTCTATGTTATATTCTCTTCTTTTGTTTATAAATTCTTTTATCGTAAATATATTATCCATACATGAACGCCCTGGTCTGAATCCACTTTGTTCTTCTGTTAACATTACCTCTGCTATTTGTTTTAACCTAAATGTTAAGATTCTTGAGTATATTTTATAGCCTGCAGTTAAAATGCTTATTCCTCTGTAGTTGTTGCAGTCTTTACGTTCTCCTTTCTTTATAGTTTTTAAAATAACCTGGAGCAGAGAAGAAGTTGTCATACCCACCTTTACTTTACAACCGAAAATAGCTTCATATGGCGTTCTCTTAATTCCAGAATGGATGGCTCGATTCTTTACCAGCTGAACAAAACGTAGCCCATCACTCCAGCGTTAGTTTTTTGACATTGCATCCAAGCCGAAACCTTATTAATTACTTGTTTAGCTCTTTCTACACTCCCCTGACTCTGTGAACGATCTTCAAAGAGAGTCATTACTCCATTGAGCTACTAACCACCTTATTGACGACTTCTGTCCCATTATCGGATTGTAAAATCGAGGGAGCTTCCGAACAATGTGAATATGTCCAAGAGATGGTAGGTTACCTCTTCTGCTGTCTTAGATTAGAGAGGACGGAGGACAACAAATTTAGTGGGGTGATCCTAATACACCATTTTAAATTTGTATTCTCTGTCAGGTTGGGATTGAAAATCGATAAGATAGACTTCACAACGGAAACTAAAATCTGAAAATACCATGGGATTCACTACGGCACCTTTCTTAACTCCTCATTATATACTCTAACGCGACTCACATAGATCGATAAACAGTTCAACAGCATGACTTGTAACGTTTCTGTACTTGTATGGAGATTCCTTTAACATTCTGTCTCGTCCTCCGTGATCAATTGCCAAATGACAGTCATGAAGCACGTGAAATAGTACAGAATCCTTAATATAATACTGAAAATTACTGTTTCCTTCTTTAACTGGATGAATTAATTTACTTTTGTTCTCAATAATTACAACATCATACCTCTTTAACAGCCAATAATCCCGAGGTTCCTATTTCATGGTAGTTTTAGCCTTCAACACAAGCTCCACCACCATATTATAATTTTTATTTTTGAGAAAACACAGGTTTCAGCACTATTACTTCTAATATAAGAGAGTTTGTCATAAAACCGATTTTTCATCAAACTAATTAGGTCTTGTGAAAAGTCTGATTCACGTGTCAATCTGTTCCGGTATCATCAACACCAACGAAAATACTGGTCTACTTCGATCGAAGAAGCCAGCGTGCAACACAACAATGCCAGAGATTTAATTTACATGCGAAATACTAGTCTATTTTGAAAGAGGAAGCCAGTATGTTACACAATAATGAGAATTTAAAAAATAGTACTTTTCCTGTTTCGGTTTTATCATTCATACTCTACCTGCTCATTTTAGTACTTTCATACATTGCCTATTCATTATACGAAATGGCGGTTTTCAAACTTTGCCGGTAACAAATATAAGTGTGAACACTTTTCCTCATAATTTCTACTAAAATGTTTTAATAATGAAAATAGCATACAAGCCAACGTTATTTTTTATTATTATAAATTATAAAAATAGCATGTAAGTCAACGTCATTATTATTACTATTATTATTATTATTATTATTATTATTAATTGTACACGTGATTATGCTGTTCGTAATCTGACCACCAATAACTAATCAATCACCTGAAAAAGAGTCAAAAAAGGAAATAGGATGGACAATATAGAATTCTGCTTTTAATGCGGCTACTTCAGGAGTAGCTGGCAAGGGGATGAAGGCAGAGTCAATTAACCACAAAAATGTAATATGTATTGCCAAGGCAGATACAATTTAATTTGTAAATCACTAATGCAATCATTTGTCCTATGGCTGGAGCCCTGGTAGCTGTATTAAGCTCCGTTATATAGGCTCCTGTTATGTAATTGGGTATGTATTTATAGACCTATATGGTAATTTTGTTTTGGTTTTCAGGACAGTTATTATTGTTAAATAACCATTTTGTGTAGTTTTATTTTACCTATTTAGGCTTATGTAATTATTTGTGTATAATTGTTGAGGATCTGTGGATAAAATTGTATTAAATTGTGTCCGAGTTGGTATTAGGATGGACATAATCCATTCTTCAACTCAAGAGAGTGCGGAATTTTGAGGATGATGTATTTACTTAATTTGCTTTGATTATATCTTTTATCGTGTTGTTTAGCTAATGAGAGTCCAGATTGGGCTTTACTGTGACTTTTTGTCTTGGGTATTTAGAATTTTTCATTCAATTTATAGACTACTTCTTGAGGTTGACCCTTCCTAGTTCGCTCGCTTGTTGTTTAAGATGGCTGCCGTTCCAGCTCCACAGCAAAAGTGAAATCCCCCAATTCATCCCTCCATTACTCGGTAACGGGTGTTTTACTAATTCATATAATATTAAATATATCTGCGAATAAATGTACTTTGTATTTTTGTCATTTATTAATTTATGTTATACATATCTCGATATTTCATTTTAATTCATTAAATGAAGGCTTGGGCAATAGTGGGAACTGAACGGAAATGGATTGGAACATATGGAAAATTAAGAAAGACTCATCTGATGGGGTTGAAAACAATATTCTCTTCTATCGCTAGACGATCTGTTGCCTATTTCTTTATGTCTGTGTATATTGATATTCTAATCAGTTCAGCCGTAGTTCTTAAAAGCAACACTGAAAATAATCCACGGCCACTTAATTTTCTATTCATATTTAGTATTTTTGTAGCTTTTATTACGAATTCATTATTGACTTAAATTAATTTCCCGTTCATTATTGGTTGCAAAAATAAAAATGAAATAACCCTCGATTCATAAATTCCTATTGTGGATAATAATTTGTTTTAGCTGTTAACCTAAACTCAGTGCTGACAACATAATATGTTTTAGCATCAATTCAAAATCTGAAGAGTGAAAGTGAAATACGTCTACAGTTTTATCCTTCACTACTAACCTAACACTTCTTAGAGACCATGTTTTCATGAAACCTTCAACTATACTTTAAACCTAAAGTATCCAAACAAAACTTGTAAGTTCCACAAAACTAATATCTATACTTACTTACTTACTTCCTAGCACTATCGAACCCGTAGGTTCATTGTCCGCCCGGACATAAGCTCTCCATACATCCCTATCCTGAGCTAATGCTTTCCAATCATTCCCTGTATAATCTACCTCCCTCAAATCATAGTTAATGTTATTCTCCCACCTCATTCTTGGTCTACCAACTGGGCGTTTTCCCTCTGGCTTTCCTACAAGAAGCTGCCATGCAAGTCTTTCATTCCTCATACGTGCAACATGTCCTGCCCATCGCAGTCTACGAGACTAAACTGTTCTTATTAGATCTGACTTCCTATAAAGACCATGTAGTTCATTGTTATGTAGTCTTCTCCATTCACCTGTTTCTTCATCTCTCTTTAGTCCAAAATTGTTCTTAAGTACTTTATTCTCAAATACTCATAATATCCATTCCTCCCTTAAAGTAAGAGTCCATGTTTCGCATCCATATAATATAACTGGTAGAATAATAGTTTTATATATTTTCAGTTTTACGTTTTTTGAAAGGAGTTGGGACATCAAGAGTCTCTGCAATGCATAATAGCACGCATTTCCAGAATTGAGCCTATGTTTAATTTCTTTGTGAATCTCATTTCTATTTGTGATTATTGTTCCTAGGAATTTGAATTTACCCACTTCCTCAAAATTTCCCTCATTTGTCATTAGCTATCTATACTTTTCTAATGTTATTGATGCTTCAAAATTTATGATAGGCCTAATACAGCGTTTAGATCCGTATGTAGACCTATTTCTAACTAACTCACTGGCACTTTCGAACCCGTAGGTTCATGACCGCGTATCCCTACCCTAAGTTAATTTTCCAAACATCCCTTTTTTATAATTCACTTTCATCAAATCGTGTTTAATGCTATTCAAACCTATGTGTATGTTGGATGATTTTTAATTTTCATCGATTTGAATTTTTTAATCATCGATACGATTTTGTCGATACTGGTGGACTAGTTGTTAGCTTTCTCGCCTATGGTCCAAACTCGCAGGTTCAAACTGGGTCGGGTTCGACTGAGTTTTAAGGGGGTAAAATTCCTGGGTACGACTTACTTCGGATGTAAAGTAAAACCCTAGTTGCCTTGTAGTAAAAATCCTCAAACTTAAAAAAAAGAGCCTCTCTTGGACTTTTCACATTCACATTTATGAATGACTTCAGGCATTAAGGTCGAATTAAATAAAATACTAATTCTGTAAACAAGGTATGTTCTGGCTCTAAACTGTACGAGATCACATCTTAGCTTTCTCAGTTTTTTCCTACGATTGTAACATGTAAATGTTGCTTTTTTGGTCTCTGTTTCTTCAATTCCTCTCTAAATACTTTAGATTTGTCTGTATATTCATTTATAAAATTATTTAAACCTTCTACATTTATTAAATAAATTTTATTTTCGTATGTCTATTTTTCCTGTTATGTTTTGTGAATTTAGAAATTTCACCTCTGCAGCTTGAAATCTGTTTAATTGTCTTAAATATATACAGTACACATATTTTAATAATTTATTAGTTGATAGTTAATACTGAAGTTGATGTTGTTAATGATAATTCAAGTCTGCATTTCCTTTTATGATTAAATAAACACGATAAATCCAATTGTGATGTGCCGACTCTGACATTTATACCAGGGACCATTCTATGCGACTCAATTTGTTCCGAAACTATTGAATACGTCTCATCATGTGTGAAAGGAAACTCAATAATGTACCGATTTTGATTATTTAATTTCTGTTCCCATTAGCAATCAAAGAGACAACCACTAGTTAAATGAAAAATATATGTTTGATTAATAAAAATTGAATATGGAGTACGTTTGTAATTAATAGGATCCAAAGGCCGCGAAAATTAAAACATAACAAACGATTAAAATAAAAACAAAATATAAAAAACAGCGTAATGAAAATGTAGGAAATCGTATTCTTTGAAGTTTATTATTGAACAAATGAAATGGAAATCAAAATGTTATCGGATTGATACAAAACAGATTTCCTCGTTTATTTTAAATTACTGCTGTCATATTATTCTATAAGCCCGTGAATTTTATTGAACTAATAATGTTATTCGAAAATTATTAATTCCATATAGAAAAAGTTGTATATGGAAATATCTAATTATAAACAGTAAAATAACAATGTGCAACGCTGCAAATTAAATAAAATGATTATAGCTTATAACTGATTCAGCAGATTAATTTGGGTTCAAAATCTGTTAATTTTCATAAGTAATGCCACGAGTGATTTCCAAATAATCGGTAAATTCACGATTCACGAAGTGAGGAGTGAATTTATCTAGAGAATTCGGAAATAAAGAGTGGCATTTGTTAGGACTATCTAACGAATAAAATTAAGCTCTTTACTCACAAATCATCATTTGAATATAGTTATTTTAAAATATGTATTTATTTAATGTAAACGGCGATGTTTGAAAACAAATAAGCGATGTTTGAAAATGTCCGTCGTCGTGGTGAGTCGGTAGAGTCCCTACCTTCCACTCCGCCGACCTGGGTTCGATTCTCGGCGGGGTAGAAGATTTTAAATCTCCACCTTGTGTCTGGGTGTGTGTCCTGTCCTTGTGTTTATGTGTGTGAATAAAATAAAGTTAACAAAAAGGTAATACGAAAAGGTAAAAACAAGAAGGAAAAACAGTGTGTAAAATGAAAAAAAAAATGTTACGCTCATTTATCACTGCAACCAGATCATATTATTTATTGCTAAAGGATCGTAATATTGTAAGAATGAAACCTACTGGAGAAATTTATAACCAACATTATAGGTAATAATTAATTTCTGATATCCTATGATGTATATATGTCAATTACATTTTTCTGCAACGTTATGTCCTGGGAAATAATTCGTTTAAGTGCAAACTGTGCTTTTTGTGGTATAATCAAGTGCTAAATATGCCTTTATATTATCTCCCACAAGCACCATCAGCTGACATTCGTGCACTATATATACAATCTGGTAGCCGTATTTCTTAGAGGTTTTGTCACTGCAAAATAATGCTATGGCCTATTCAGAATGTTAAAAAGGAGGAGCTTTCTTTAATATGATAAACTTGTTTGATAAATTCGAGGTGAAACACGACTGTGATTGGTTGTAATTAAAAAATCATTGAAATATGATTGGTCATTGAATCCCATTTGGGGCATGAGTTAAATATTCACTGATATTACATTATAAAACCTTGTGATGTTACCGACCTCTGACAGTAGCGTTTGAGATTCCTAATTTGGATAACTCGGATTCAAATTCCTGGATTATCAAATTAATCTGGAGTGTTCTTGTGGTTTCTCAGTCATCCTTGCTAACAGTCTAGTATACTTAATATTCTTTACACCATCAATTCCATCATTAATCATCGATTAATAAATCATTGAAATTTTGAACTCAATGTTTTAACATTCCACGGGAAAATGGAGCCAGGATGCATGTTCACTCTTCTACAGGACAATAATTTATAGTTGAATTTGGTAAACTTTTCCCTGAAAAGGAAAATTTTCACTCACTGGTTTTCCATTTTACTTTCAGTTCAAACCACATAATCTATACATATACATCTACAATGGCGTAACAGCCCATTTATGAGCTTTAACTACTCCTTTGTTAGAAGTTACTAGACCAAGTTTAATTTAGTTACTCTTATTTGCTCACAGATGTCATGAATGGCATGCGGTGAACATACCGACCCAATGAGACATCTAGCAGGCAACAAAGGTATTACTAGGATGACGAGGTCGGTAAAGTTTGCTTAGAGACCTCTTTATTCAGACTTATGGATCTTTTACGACCTGAAAAATCTTCAAATTCTTGAACCACGGTTTAAATTCCCTCCTGAAGTACTTGTTGTTTGGATTTTTCCATCCTAAGAAAACCATCGACCGCGGCCGAGTTTCAACCCGCAACATTGGGGATCTGAGGCAATGAGGATAATCACTAGTCCACCGCGACCGACTAATCTAGAAATAGATGTTGATGATGATTAATTTTATCCCATGTACTGACTTGCAGTTTCTTTTCTCTTTGACTCTTCATATATTAAACCTTTCCAGACTTTACATACAACAGTACTCACACACAGATGCTTCTCTTCTTCTTCGTCACAGTTTAGGCTTTGCTAGCTTGTTCCGGCTCCAAATTACTGGTCTTTTCTTTGATCTTCCAAAACTTCTTCCTGCTCTTGGTGAATAGTTGTATGCTGATTTTGGTATTCTGTTCTTAGTCTTCCTTGCTAAGTGTTCTTTCCAGTTTGTTCTGTATTTCACTATTGTTGTGTTTAATTCCTCTACTTTTAGTTGCTGTCTTATTTCTGTGTTGTGTTTTCTTGTCTGCTCTTTGATATCCTGCTATTCATCTGAGGAATTCCATTTCAGCAACTTGGAGTCTGACTAATTGTTGTTTTGTCACTGTCCATCTTTCGGATCTGTAAGTAATAAATAGAAACTGCGCAGATGCTGGTACTTATAACAAATATTCCACACACGATGAAAAGAGGGAAAGTCCTATAACTCATTTTTACCGGCCTCATGATCTCATGATTAACGATACGAAGCGAAAGGGCGCTTCTATTTCCGAAGTTCGCTGGTTCAACCTCGGCCAGAGTCAATGTTAATTTTATATTCTTGCTTAGTTTCATTTAATTTTGAATTGTATTTTAGAATAGTATGTTTTATATTTTCTGTAAGAGCAACTGGAGCATTAATTATAATAACAGGTCTCATTAAATGATTTCATCTTTATAACCAGGAATCAATATTTGTAGGAATAACAATTATATTTCAATGATGACGAGATAAATTTTATTAGGAATATATCTAAATTTCAATCATAATTGATTGCATTAATGGCTGTTAACTATAGGGAGGGCACAATCGATAAATATTATTTTGGTATAGTGAGTAAGTATATAAAATATATACTGGACCCGTAGACTTATATTGTACATATCATTTTTTAAGGACGTAAAAATCCTATGGATGACTTTCTTTAGAAGGGATGATCCTGTACCGTAGATTTACGCACGTAAAGAACCTCAAACATAATTTGTCGGTCCTTTCGCGCCCAGATTTGAATTGAAACACTAATGACTTAAGATCTTCAAGAGCGTTTTTAATAAATATTAATATAATCAAACAGTTTTTATTCACTGTTCTGGGATTGCAATCTACTCTTCTACAAAATTATATACATTGTTACGTGTCGCGATTAGCGACGTTCAAATCGTGCGGGCGAGTCGCCCCTAGCGAGTTAGAGGACCCCCACAGCTACTTTTTGCTATACTAGCTATTGGCTTAGCGTGCGGTGTGTATATGTGTGGGGGTGTGTGGATGTATGTGTGTGGATGTATGTGTGTGTGTGTGTTTTTTTTTTCTAATTTGTTTTCTAGAATTTTTTTTTTCATATTAATGTACGGAATGTGGATGAATGTAGATATGTATTATTGTGATTTAGTGTAGACATAGATTTTACTTATATGTAGCCTGTTATTGTTTTTTGATACAGGTGTATTTGTAGGTATTTGTTTATATTATTAGTTTTATTTTTTATTCATGGAAAAATAATGCACGTACGGCCAAGCAGGCCCGTGCGCAATGTAAATGCATATGTATTTTCTTTATTCTGAAAAAAAAAGGCAGTAAATTTCCATTATCTATTGGGATTTGTTGTTTGAGCTCATCACATATCTGGAGCGCCTTGCCAGATGGTTCTACCAGTGTCTCCTTCCTCCTTTGAGAAAGGCGTCGAACTGCCTAGAAGCTGTTTCTGGATATTTCCTCGCGCCTTATATAAGGGCAGATGTATGAAACCGCAGTCAGGTCGCGGGAGCGAGTCTTGTGGTGAACATTGTGACGATAAGTTGTGGCGAATTTATTTATCAGTGAGTGCAAAAGTGTTGTGACTGAGACAACAAAATAAACAACATTCTTAGTGATTTGTATCTGTGAGGAGTAGTTTGTTGATGATTGAAGAATTAAATAAAGTATTTAAGTGAAAGTTTAATACATTCATTATGCTTAATTACGGTTAAATAACCTAGAAGGAAAATCAAGGCTATCGTGGCGCAATACATATATCTTGTATCTTACATCCGTATTCCCAATGATCAATAAAACTACCACCAATATTAGCAAATACTGCAGATGAAATTTAAATTAGTGACGAATTAAAATGATGCTAGGGCAAGGATGGAAGAAAAAACTGTTTTAAAAACCTTCAAAAGCGAAAGTCAGTGACTCCATAATTATTTTTTTAATTATCGTTTTTCGATAGAATACAAAGTGCTTTCGATACCACTTTATAAATGTAATTTCAGATTTACAATAACTTCATGCAAGACTGATATAAACGAGATACGTGGAAAAAGGATTTCGATGAAATTGAAATACATAATTTGACAGAAAACTGATGGTGGTGTGGTTTTCAATAAATTATATTTTTACTGTTTCCCGTGAGCAGGTATACCTTGATGCTAAATATGACAAATTCAAACACTTGCTGTAAAATCTGTGGAAAAAAGATTGTCCCTAAGAAATCTCATTATTTCGTGAAATTTGATTTAAAAATGGAAAACTAATAATTGAGAGCGAGGGAAATAATTGTTGTCACATTACACCGAATCTTATGTCTAAAAAATACAATTACACTATGTGCTTGAAACATCATAACTAAGGCTAGGATTTATATGTAATTACACATTCTCTCCCTTTCCTTGTACATAGATAAAAATGATAAATATCCACGAATTAAAGATTTACATGTCTTACACATGATAAGAACATGGAAGCAAATGACGACTAGGGGAATTAACTTAGGTAATATAGTAGGCCAACACGCACACACTATTGAATAACACTAAGAAATTGGGACTGGAAGTAAATATCAGTAAAACTAAATATATGGTCACATGTAGAAATTCAGTATATAATGGAAATGGACAGCTAATGACAAATGAGGGAAATTTTGAGGAAGTGGCTGAATTCAAATACCTAGGAACAATAATCACAAATAGGAATGAGATGCACAAAGAAATTAAACATAGGCTCAATTCTGGAAATGCGTGCTATTATGCATTGCAGAGACTTTTGATGTCCCAACTCCTTTCAAAAAACGTTAAGCTGAAAATATATAAAACTATTATTCTACCAGTTATATTATATGGGTGCGAAACATGGACTCTTACTTTAAGGGAGGAAAGGAGATTACGAGTATTTGATAATAAAGTTCTTAGGAAAATTTTTGGACCAAAGAGAGATGAACAGACAGGTGAATGGAGAAGACTACATAACAATGAACTACATGGTCTTTATAGGAAGTCAGATATAATAAGAACAATTAAGTCTCGTAGACTGCGATGGGCAGGACATGTTGCACGAATGGGGAATGAACGACGTGCATGGAAGCTTCTTGTAGGAAAGCCAGAGGGAAAACGCCCAGTTGGTAGACCAAGAATGAGGTGGGAGAACAACATTAACTATGATTTGAGGGAAGTAGATTATACAGGGAATGATTGGAAAGCAATAGCTCAGGATAGGGATGTATGGAGAGCTTATGTCCGCGCGGCCATGAACCTGCGGGTTCGATAGTGCCAGTGAATAAGTAAGTAATATAGTAATAACAACAGTAGCCTTGGCAGATGACCAGATTTTAATGGCAAAAACAGAGGACGAACTACAAAGAATGCTATATAAACTAAATGAAACATCAGAAAAATAAAACATGGAAATATCATCAGAAAAATAAAAAAATGGCCTTCAAGGGCGCTCATCCAGTTCGGACAAAGATAATAATAGAAAATAAACCAATAGAACAAGTGGTACGATATAACATCCTACGTTGCGAAATATCATACAGAGCGGGAACAGATATAAATAAGAAACTAAATAAGTTTAATTATATAACACGAACACTAAACAGAAATTTGAAAAAATAAAGTCAGGAAAGACTCTATAATGAAATTATACAAGATAATGGCAGTGCTTATTATTACTTATGGATCTGAAACATGGACAGTGACAACACAACAATCTGCCAGAATACAAGCTGCTGAAATGAGATTCCTCACACCAATAGCAAGATATCAAAGAACGGACAAAAACCATAACACAGAAATAAGATAACAACTAAAAGTGGAGGAATTAAACACAACAATAGAGAATTACAGAACAAACTTGAAAGAACACTCGACAAGGATGACTGAGAATAGAATACCAAAAGCAGCATACAGCTATTCACCACGAGGAAGAAGAAGTTTGGGAAGACCAAAGAAAAGATGGAAAGAGCAGCAATTTGGAGCCGGAACACGGTAGTAAATAAGCCTAAACCGTGAAGAAGAAGAAAAATAAGAAGATATGTCATATTAAATTTTATCAATATTATCTAATATATAAAAATAATTGTTTGTATGATTATTCATATTTCATGCGCTGCCATACCATTCATCAGATTGAGATCAGGCTTTTTGCAAAATGTTCAGGAGTCTCCCGGGAAGGTTATGGACTATAAGACAGTTGTAATACTCGAACCCCTTCACCCTTAAAAATCGCCTTTGTAGTGAAAAACGTGAAAAATGGAGCTTTTTGGACGCTTAAATGGCAAACGGTGCCAAAACCATAAGAAATAAAAAAAATTAATATACACAAAACTGAAAAATCTCAAAACTATTTAGAAAAAGTCAGCGACGTCATATGTTTATCTTTTACGGGTAACTCACAATAACCATTTTTGTCTTTCTATGATGCCAAGAAGGTCGGGATAAGTAGATTCGCGGGCAACGCCGGGTAATCAGTACGAGGTATCTAAAAATAAGGTTAGATGTACATTCTCTTCTTGAATTTATATTCCAGCTATGGAAAGTAAATGTAAATAAAGAGAATAACATTTTTACTTAAATATATGCACAAATATGTAATTATGATCAAATATGTAAAAACTAGAAAATAAAAATTAAATAATAACTGGGTTAAATTGGCAAACATTAATTTCTCGTGCCAGTTATTTAAACGTAACGGACCGAAGAGAAAACAAAATCATGTGCAACTGGAACTTACTGCTCTGTATTTTATAATCCAATTCAAAATTCAAGTAATTTTTTTTCTATTGTTTTATTAAAATGTTAAATAAATGAAACGAACATATCCCGTGGGAAACATTGCCAACTTAAGTGATAATATTTGTTCACATTACAAATTTAATTCGGGTATCCGATTATACATCGACTTATATTTAAACTACATTACATCTCTTTTAAAACCACAATGATGCACTCTGTTTAAGAATTAAATAGTAGAGACAAGGCAACATCACAATGTCAAACATTTTGTTCAACTCTTCCACCATTTTTTCAACCTTGGTCTTTAACTTATTATTTTATTTATTTCAGGATTGTTTCCGTTATTTACACGTATCCTAAACCAAATTATACATTTTTTTTCTTCCATGCTTCCAGGTCTTGCGTGTCTGCTTCTGTCATATTTATTTTCTTCGTGTTGTCCTGAATCCCTTTATCCGCGTAGGCTTTGGTTTACCACGTTTCCCTTTTACAGGAGGTATCCATTTCAATACTTATTTGTTTGTTTCTGTGTCCCTTCTTCTCATTATATATCCATACCATTTCACTCTTAGTTGGATTTCATCAATCTCTTGTACAATATCCTTTTCTACATTCATTATTTCTCTTCCATCCATCCATAGTAATTCTGCCCGAAGTCAGGTCCTTCACTGCAATCATAGCATTTTCATGCTATGCTTGCAGTTTTACTAGGGAATTGTAGGTATGGTAGCTTCCCGTTGCTTTCCACACCGGTGAAGGATGATGATGATGATAATGATAAGGATGATGAATATGATGGCCATATGATTTCGGGGACCGTTTGGGCCTTAAAGTTTTCCTGACATTTGTCTTACAGGTGAGGAAAAACCCCGATAAAAACCTCACACAGAAAAACTGTCCCGACCGGGGATCGAACCCGGGCCCGCTGCGTGACAAGGCAGCATGCTACCTCGAGACCACAGCGGTGGACTTATTTCTCTTATTGTACTATTTTTTTATTTTATCTAATTTTGATATTCTTGCCTATCTTTTTAAAAAGTCAATTTCTGTGACTAATAATTTATTTCTGTGTTTTTGCTTCAAGGTCCATGTTTCCGCATCATATAATAAAATACTTTACACAATTGCGTTGTACATTAATAATTTAGTCCTCTTGCTTATACGCTTACTCCATAAAATATAATTTAATATGCGAATAACTTTCTTAATCTCTATTATTCTTTTTTCGATGTCTAATTCAGACGATCTATCTTTTTTAATTATTGATCCCAAATACTTAAAATGTTCTACTGTTTTAATCTTTATTCCATTTATTTCTAATTCCTCGGAAAGATCTGTGCTCGTATATTCTGTTTTAATATCCCTCCATCCATAGTAATTCTGCCCGAGGGCAGGTCCTTCACTGCAATCATAGAATTTTCAAGCTAATGCTTGCAGCTTTACTAGGGAATTATAGGTGTGGTAGCTTACCGTTGCTTTCCACACCGGTGAAGGATGATGATGATAATGATAAGGATGATGATGATGTTGGCCATATTATTTCGGCGACCGTTTGGGCCTTAAGGTTTTCCTGACATTTGTGTTACAGGTGAGGAAAAACTCCGATGAAACCTCACCCAGAAAAACTGCCCCGACCGGAAATCGAATCCGGGCCCGCTGCGTGACAAGGCAGCACGCTACCTCGAGACCACAGTGGTGGACTGTTTCAATATAATTAATTGTTAAAGCACACCTTGAGTATTCTTCCTCTAGTTTCCTGCTCACTTAACTTAAATTCAATATCCAATAAAAAATTATGTAGTATAATTTTTTTTTCAATAGCCCCAGGTTTCTCTTTCGACATTCCTGGTTTCTCTCCTGGCATGGCGTACTTGTAACCCACTTCTGAGGTTGGGACGCCAGGAAGGCGGGGTTACGTTGCCCCGATGATATGATGGGTGATGATGATAATGGTGCGCCAGGAGAGTCTCTAATCCTAAGTTTAACCTAAGATGAATATGAATGATGATGATTGCGATGGCCATATGATTTCGGGGACCGTTTGGGCCTTAAAGTTTTCCTGACATTTGTCTTACAGGTGAGGAAAAACCCCGATAAAAACCTCACCCAGAAAAACTGTCCCGACCGGGGATCGAACCTGGGCCCGCTGCATGACATGGCAGCACGCTACCTCGAGACCACAGTGGAGGACTGTTTTAATATAATTAATTGTTAAAGCACACCTTGAGTATTCTTCCTCTAGTTTCCTGCCTACTTAACTTAAATTCAATATCTAATTAAAAAAAAGTAGTATAAAATTTTAATGTGTTAATATTGCATATTTCAAGAAATTTGTGTGTAATGTTACTTATGTTACATTGTATTATTAAATGAATATGTACTTAGCTTGCATGTTAATATTACATACAGTTCCTAGCCCTAATAAAAACATATTAATTGAAATACTAAATTTTAAGGAGATGAATGCCAGGTCATATAATATGCTATGAATCCATCCGACTTACACATACGTTAAGTTGACGCCGCTCAAGTGTGCCGTGAAAAAAATAAAACTTAAATTTGTGAAGATATTGATAACTTTACAATTCAATGATATTAATAAGCTGTTAGTTTATGCTGATGATGTAGTACTAATGACCGATAGCGAGGAGATACTAAAGGACAACACGCACACACTATTGAGTAACACTAAGGATTAGGACTGGAAGTAAATATCAATAAAACTAAATATATGGTCACACGTAGAAATGCATTATATAATGGAAATTAACAGCTAATGACAAATTAGGGAAATTTCGAGGAAGTTGCTGAATTTAAATACCTAGGAACAATAATCACAAATAGGAATGAGATGCACAAAGAAATTAAACATAGGCTCAATTCTGGAAATGCGTGCTATTATGCATTGCAGAGACTTTTGATGTCCCAACTTCTTTCAAAAAAACGTTAAACTGAAAATATATAAAACTATTATTCTGCCAGTTATATTATATGGTTGCGAAACATCGACTCTTACTTTAAGGGACTGATATTTTATACCTCTTCCGAGCTAAGTTCCAGTTAACTCTTATAGGATTTATGATATGTTCTGTTGAGGTTTTATTCAAAATTAAAGAACAAAATTATGAAATATTTACCTAAATGGTCCGTCTCCTCAGCTTTATTAGTTACTTATCTGTAGCGCTTTCGGGACCAATCCCATCATCAGCAGGATTCAAAACTGGTATTTCACTGCAGGGGTTACAGGTACTGGGTTCGTTTTCGTTTATCAGATTGTCATTTTTGTTAACAGCTTTCAAAATTCCCATCTCCTCGAGTACGTTTATCTTCGCTGGATTATTTTCTCTGTGCATTACTGTCAGGGTGTTTTCAGTATCTAACATACGATATCCTTCACGGTTAACGTGTTTTGCATAGCTTGATTTTCCTTCTGCGTGGATAAAGTCTCGAAAATATTCTTTAAATCTGATGTTAAATCTTCTGTTTGTTCTTCCTATATAAAATTTGTTGCAATCTTTACATGTCAATTTATATACTCCTTTGCTGTTGAAAATATTATTTTCTTCAATGTTATTGCTTATTATGTTATTTAATTTGTTATTAGTTCTGTATGTTATTTTTACGTTCTTATCGGCGCGGCATTCTTTAGTGTACTGGCTAATTTTGATGTTTCTTTTCCTCCATATATGTTATCCATATTTCCTTGTTGTTATCAGATTCTCTTTCAAGTTTAGTTATGTTAGATATATTGTTCTTTCTTGTTTATTTATTTACGAGTTTATTTATAATTTGTTCACATAGCCGTTGGTTTTTGCCATATATTTGATGTAGTTGAGTTCTTGAATATAATTGTCAAAATTAGCCAATACACAAAAGAAACCCGATAAAAACGTAAAAATAGCATACAGAACTAATAACAGATTAAATAACATAACAAGCAATAAAATTTAAGAAAATAACATTTTCAACAGCAAAGGAGTATATAAATTGACATGTAAAAATTGCAAAAATTGTATATATGAAAAACAAACAGAAGATTTAACATCAGATTTAAATAACATTTTCGAGACCTTATTTACGCAGAAGGAAAATCAAGCCATGCAAAACACATTATCCATGAAGGATATCGTATGTCACATATTGAAAACACCCTGACAGTAATGCAGAGAGAAAATAATCCAGCGAAGATAATCTACGCGAGAAGATGGAAATTTTGAAATCAGTTAACAACAACGACTATCTGATAAACGAAAACGAACCCAGTACGTGTAACCCCCTATATCAGATCTCCAGTGAAATAACCAGTTTTGAATCCTGCTGATGATAGGAATCCCGAAAGCGCTACAGATAAATAACTAATAAATTTGAGGAGACAGACCATAGGTAAATATTACATAATATTACACTTTATGTTCCAGTTGTAATATAAACAAACTCAAAAGTATGGACTGCGTTTTCATTGGTCGAACAACTGTTTTACCGTTAAGCATGTAAGAAAATGTAGTTTCCTTTCTAGCACTCGATGTAAATTTAGGTACAATAAAAGTAATAAGATATATATTACCTAGCACATGTTTGTATATGTTCTATATGAGAATTTTAAAATATATAATTACAATTTTAATACATTAAATAAATAAGCATTTCATTATTTAATTCTTAACCATGCTCAATGCAGAATTTCGATTGTTTGAAATGGCTGCTTCTCCTATACAATTATGTATGCATTAAAAAAAGGAGACAAATTATTTTGAATGCTTTCAAACAGTATTCTAAATTGACGATTGAGGATGCGGTGAAAATTAGCAGCAGAATTTTCAAGTAAGTCAGCATTGGGCATTTATTCCTCTCGAAGACCTAACGAAATTGTAAATAAAGGATATCTATCGACATCATGTAAAAAGCGTAAATATCTGATTAGGTACGCCCGTATATAATTTTCTTACATAAATAAGAAATGGAAGTTACTAATTATTTGTACCAACTTACCGTTTATTCAGTAATATCTTGTAATATACGATGAAGCCTAAGAATAATATTTCTATCATTGACACTTCAACTGACAACTGACGCATATGGCAGTTAAAAGTAGTACCACGTTTCCGTCAACATACGGAATGGACGGAGGAATACCTTATACAAGTTTGTTTACAGTGCAACTGTAACTTAGCTCGGATACAGTATAAGTTGAGGTTATAGATCTACTGCAGGAGAGAGAAACAAACAAATGCTACGGAAGCGATTATCGCAAAACAATAAAACGAAAGTGATAAATTGGTGGAGATGTGCAGATATGATAGATTGAAATTTATTATTTTTTGTCAAAAATAATATGACGTAGAATTAATGGCCATCAATAATTTTCGAGAATATAATATAAATATTTTATATTGGAAATCATATTCGTTATTTATATCATAAGGTTACAAAATGTATTTAAACAAAAAAATATAACAATCTTGGCAGAGAAAGTTTATTTATTTTTCTGAATTTAACGAGAATGTAATTTTAAACAGAGAATGTTATATTTTCTTCAGTTGATATTTTCTCCTGACGTCATTCACTTGTTAAAAAAGATAAAAAAGTCATCGTTAAAGGAGAAACTTCTGCAAGAACAAGTATAAAAACTAGCAATCATTTTTTGGAGATTATAATTTAAATTTAAAAAATGTTAATAACTAAAGGAGATTTAATAAATTACATTAAGGAAGACACAATTTGAATTAATTTCAAAACAATTCAGCATTAGTTTGTCGATGAGTTGGCTCATCGTATTTTGGAAATCACGAGGCAGACCACCTAAAAATATTTCCCTTGGTTTTATTCAGTCGAGACAAATGTCAGTTTTGAGTATCATTACCTGAATTAATTTTACAAATCATCAATTCGTACAACTGAAAACTTGAAATTCAAAGAACATTAAATAAAAAATTATAAAACATACAATAAAAAGATTGACACAGTTTAGTGGGTACAATGGTTATACTGGCATGTAATTTTACCATTTCAAATTAATTAGAGCGGATTTAGACATATCACGTATGAAAAATAATTACAAATAGAAAGAAGGTGCACAAATAAATTAAACTTAGACTCAATAATGGAAACACTTGCTATTATGCAATATAGGAACCCTCGTCGTCGGAACTTCTTTTAAAGAACGTTAAACTGAAAATATATCATCATCATCATGAACAAATTCGTTTTAGGCCATGGGCCTGTACGGTAAACCTTGGTCCCTATGTCCAGTTGGGGTATATTGGAATGCCAATTTTGGAAGTCTATTTCTTGCGGTAGTGATGTGCATTCTATAACCTCTCCTACCTAATTCTCAACCTCACCTGCACGTGGTACACCCTGCTTTTAACTAACGAGGTAATGGGGACCGAGTCACGGCGGTATAACTGTTCCATCGAATATGGAGGAAATTCCATATTTTGAACGCCTGACTAGAGGCTATAAGGTAGCAGCCCTACCACTAGTCTTGCTCTGTGGATGGCTGGTAACCAACCCAGGGGACTTCCTACTACTCGAAGAAACTTAAACAAAGACTTAAAAAACTGTTATTCTTCCGTTACTATTATATGGATGCGAAACATAGACATTTACTTAAGGGAGGAAAAAAGATCACGAGTATTTGAGAATAAAGTTCTCAGGCTTTTTGGAGCAAAGAGAGATGAACAAATGGGCGAATCGAGAAGACTACATAACTGTGAGCTACATAATCTTTAAGAAAATGGATATAAAAGAATAGTTAATACTCATAGACTGCGATGGGCAGGACATATAGCACGAATAAGGAATGGAATTTTCTTGTAGAAAAACCAGAGGTAAAATACTCAATTGGTAGACCAAGAATGAAGTGAAAACATAATGTTAACCATGATTTGGGGAAGTAGAATATACAGGGAATGTTTGGAAAACATCTCATGATAGGGATGTATGGAGAGCTTATGTCCGTGAGGCTATGAATCTACGAGTTCGATAATGTCAATGAGTTAGGGTTAGTTAGTTAGTTAGTAAACAACTCAATAAAATCATAATTTAAAAACACATTATTGAACTCACGATTATCAAATGTGTAGTTCGAAGGAAAGTGTTCATTATTTGCTATATTCAATGCATTTGTTGTAGAGTCAGTCACTGCAAAATAATGCTCTGACGTGTTCAGAATATTAAGAAGAAGGACTCTTCCTTATCACAAAAGTAGGAGCCCATGAAGAAATCCATAAAGATCGAGGTGAAACACGACTGTCATTGGTTTGTAAACTATTACTCATTGAACCGTGATTGGTAATTGACTACCATTTGGGTAAATAAATTAATGTTTTATTGTTTTCATGTAGTTTATTAATTTTCATACACTTTCATCTGTCGTGAAATAGTCAATTAAATCCCACTCGAGTTTTGATTTTCTTTAGATAAATGATAGCCTCTAGCTAGTGAGATTACTTACTTACTTACTCACTGGCACTATCGAACCCGTAGGTTCATGGCCGCGCGGACATAAGCTCTCCATACATCCCTATCCTGAGCCAATACTTTCCAATCATTCCCTGTATATTCTACTTCCCTCAAATCATAGTTAATGTTGTTCTCCCACCTCATTCTTGGTCTACCAACTGGGCGGCTAGTGAGATTACTCTACAAAATTAATTTTCATGAATATTGAAATTTTATGTATCTATATACATTTAGTAGCATATTACCAGCCCAGCGAACTGACTAAGGCTATAGATTTTGTGACCTGTATTCAGCAATTCTCGGATTTAAAATCCAATGTATTTCAAATTGCCAGAGATATTTTTTATGGTTTTCCCAAGTCATCACTATAAATTGTGTGTTGTAATTTAAGTACAAAAGTCATACCATCCCATTTCATATATTTAAAATTAATACAATGAATTTTAGAAAACACATGATAGAGACGATAGCAACACTAAGCTTACTGATTGCACCTAAACGTTGTAGATTTTGAAATCGTTATAAAGAATAATGGTATGAAAATATTTTATCAATATTTAAAACAAATACAATATTTATTTTGTAAACAGAATTCGACAGAAAAAAATTGGTTTTACCACCCACATTCAGCAACCGGTTCAAACAAAATGAGCCAAAAATCATTAAATTCCCCTAAAAACTTTATATATACCATCTATTACAAATTTAAGTAAAATTCAGTTAGAATATTTTTCACATAAAATACGTAACATAAGTCTTAATTAGGTTGGAATTGTTTTATTCAGTTTTGTATATATTCCATCATTTTCTTTAAACTTATTGGATATCTCAACTAAATATTATTAATTGTTAGCATCATTCTAATTACACAGTGAAACAAACTGCAAAAGTCACAAAACTTGTTTTTTAATGTAAGCGTTCTTCATATATTTGGATTTCCTGAATAAGAAAACGATACTCAAAATATCGTATCCCAAAATTGTTTGCCCAAATCGTATATTTTGTAATAAGTATATCACATATAGAAATAGTACATATATGTGGTACATGAATCACGTAGAAATATAATACAACTTTAAAACAGCAACGTATTGAAATACGTACTCACAATCAACAGATACGTACAGAGAATGTAGTACAAAAGAAGCACTAAAATAATTCATTGCCCGCTTTCTTAATTGTCATGGCGTGGCTCTGGCGTTTCCTCTTATGAGGAATGTCCATTTGCTTACGGTGAAGCATCCAGCAACAGTCGCTCATCATCCGAACAGTCGAAGTTCCCTGGAATCGTCGTTTCCATGTCCTTGATATACTGATGGAAACTTTAACCCTATTCCTCACTTACAGCACCAAGGTTTGGAGGAAAAAGTCAAGGTGTGAATTTAAAAAAATTGCTTTAAACTCATTGAGCATCCCAGTATTTTGAATATCGTCAGCATGTTCTCAACTATGTCGATATACTTTGGGTTACGATTGTTTCCCAAGAAGTTTTGAAACAACACAGTTTGATGTGCAGAGGGGCGCAGGGATATTCTGTTTCTTTCTATAGAGAGTCACATTTGATATTTGTGACCCCTGGAACCAATTCCGACCTTCAAGGTCATCATGTTTGCTCCCAATGTTTGTCACTAGCCGATTCTCCCATTCACAAATGAAACATGGAAATTTATTTATATCCTGATTGTTGTCCTAGAATCATACCCAATACTTTTATATCCCCACGCAACACTTAATTGTGATCTTCATATTGAATGGCTATAAAAATCACCATTTCAAGTGCACAGAATGGCCTATAGATATTGAGGCATACATGTTATGATTGTTCAGAAGAACTTCCTTGAGACTTCTTTAGATGAATCAATAATCATAAATGTCCAGTTACCTGGCGCATACGGAATGTTCAACTGACCCATCAAACCATGTATATCACTACAGTGCACTAACACATCCTTTTGAGCAAAATATTGTGCGAATATCAAGTCCCCTTTTCTGTAAAATTTTATGGACGTACCAGCTGCTAACATGCCTTTCATGCAGTTTTCACCGTAGGAGATCTGCTTTATCCTGTTAGATCCCAGATCACGGACTAAATCATTTAGATCTGCCTGAATGAACAAAAGACGGCCCTCATCTGTGTCTACATCAAACTCAGTATCATCCGTCTCCTGCGCGGTATCTGTGTCATCACTGTCGTCCATATGTAATGTCTGCAGAGGCTTTGGTATAGGTATATCCGGGCCATATGGAACAGAACAAATCGCTGAACGAATGTTGTTCGAATACTCTGCACCGGGTAGGATGCCCGTGAAAATATATTTATTGTACTTAAATGATTTACAATAAGAATCGCAATCTACAATCCTTTGCCCGGGCCCATGAGAGGCAAAGGTTGATCCATCTTGCATGTGCTGTTTACGTAACATATATAAACTAATTACCATGAAATAATAAATGCCTTCAAGTAATTTAGAAAGTTGTACCTAAATCCATAATCATAATCATAATCATGAGAACAAGAAAGGGAAGGGAGCAGATTTGACCTGAGAAATCTTGTAATATAGGAACTAGTACTAAGCAGCAATATTATAGCAAGTTGAACAGTAAACAAACACTTTTAACTAAAATAGCTTTAATGTATAAATAGTGAGTCAAATATTAAATAAAGATGATAAATAATTACAAATAAATTGAAAAATCTTTGACCAATATGTAAATTAAAGAAATAGTATAAACAATATTAACAATAGAAATTAACCAAAAATCGGTCGTCTATAAATCCAACATTGTGGAATTATAGAGTAATAATGTTCAACCATACGTACATTCATACCACAGTCCAACCGAGGGTTAGGGTCCACACCCAGGACACGCTACCCCGACTTTCAGGATCAGGAAACCAAAGTAGAACTGCTGCTCGAGTTCCAAACGACGATGACTCATTCTCCGGCTTCGTGCTTGAGAGTTCCTGGGAGAAGGGGAATTTGAGTAGCGGAATATGCACGGCGCAGAGGAGAGGGAAAGTAGCAGGGTGAATAAAGAGAGTAGGAATGACACTGTTCTTGAATCTAGACGCAAGACGTGGGAGAAATGACATAAAGTTGCAGACGAAAGATGTTCTTTCAGTAAAACTCAATACTCTTCTTCTTCTTTTTGAAACCTTTAACCTTACAAGAGCAGAAGTAGCAGTCGTAAGTATGATCCTCTTACTGTCGCCAAACCAAAGTTATGCCAAATCGTAATGACTTCTTCTTTCCTATCGCCTACCGTTGTAAATCTACTATACACACACAACACACACGATCTGTGGAGCCTTTGATTCATTGATGCCCCCTAATTTCTCTCGGAAATAGACATAATAGACCTTTCTCACGAAGGCAGTAATGTTTCGTCGGTCCATTTTTACAAATACACCACAGATATAACAAAAACAGTTAGGAGAGTTTACGCAGCCTCGGATAGACATTGTACGCGAACACATTCTTCCTTGCACAAACACAACACAGTGACGGACAGGCAGCGCCATTTGCAATACTTCTGAGCTTCACATGGTGTTTTCGTGCACATCATAATTATTGCAAAATATGTTATTTCTGCAAAAACTGTGGGTGATACGTTGTTTTGAATATCATTTTCGAATTCAGGAGATTGCAATGCATAAAGAACGCCTATATGTTCGAAAATAAAAGGTTTTTATTTTTTCACTGTTGCATTGTGTTATTGTCATCGGTCACTGTAACATAATTTATAAACATTTCATTGTAAATGTTGTATTGTGCACTGATAATTATTTTTAAGTGGAAAAGATGTCCTCATGTTTTCAACTTTGTAAATATTGAAAAGGTTTTATTGTTTAGTAATATTTATTGTACTTTGAATATTATGATATTTTAAGATAGCATTTAAAAAGGAAAACTACTTCACAAGCAAAGACAGAAGTGAGGAGGATATATAATAAATATGTTTTCATTGATACATTACCGGTATTTAAAATATCGCTTTTGGGTGTTTTTAAGAAGAAAGTACAAAACTTGGCAACTGATATAATTTTATGCACAACGAAATATTTGATTATAACAAGTTTCCACATTCTATATATAACTATAACATTGTTTTCATTTTCATTCAGGGGAACTAAACAATCCCTTGCTTAAACATACGAGGTTAGTGATTATCTGTCAAAAAGACGAGCAGAAACATCTGTGGAATAGGGGAAAAAAAGTTGATCCCATAATATTTAGAAAGCAAGGTATTATAGTGGTCCAGGGAATTTTAGAAATTTATGAATGAAAGAGGATTATAAGGATGGACGATATGTAGAGATTTTTTGTAATGTGCCAGTGAGATGAGAGGGCATTATAACTTTTAAACCCTCATAAAATTATAAATGGTGGAACTAGAATCACTAAGCTACCACATATATATTATTTTATTTCTAAATGGTTTCTTAAAACTGTAGAACACTTGTAAACTCAAAATTAAAACCGAGCTAAGCGCCACAAAAATCGATTTAAATATTGCTAAAATACGTATCGGCTATGTGCCTATGCCATTGCGGTAGAAACCGGGCCATGTAATATTCAGTCTGCAAGTAGTTAAAACAAGCCACAATGCGCCTATCGTATCACAATATAATCTATAATGGCGTAGCCCATTGTTCAGCCATATCCCAATGACACATCCGACAGATAATTAATAGAATAGAATAGATAGATTAGATTTATTTAGCCTGCTGGAGTTAAGACCATGTGACCTTCTCTTCCAATCACAGGACAAATATATATTACATTTAAATACAACAAAATTACATTACTAGTACATACTAAACAATTAATTATTTATTAATTAAATAAAAATGTAGTTGTATTTGATTTTCATATTTATTATATAATTCAGTGACAGCTGTTTCGGTAAAATGTATCTTCATCAGACATGTTAAATTATTAATTGTGTTCCAACTGATGTAAGCAACAATACAACAATATTTATTTAATTTTTTAATTTAACAAAGGGGATTCATTCAAATCAAGTTGAGAATTTAACAGTTTGTTACTACTTTTCAATTTATTTATTTCTACAGCCTCCACAACATCTAACTTCTTACCTTAACACAAACATGTAAAATTTCAAAATTTGGATCGAAACAATGATTAAATTGGAATAGGTGGTTAGCATATTTTGAATATTCTAAATTTCTGTTATATGCTCTCATGTGTTCCTTTATCCGAGAGATAAAAGGTCTACCAGTTTGTCCTATATAGACACTGTCACATGTGCCACACTTCAATTTATATACACCTGATAATTTTTATTTCTTTATTTTAGTTTTATTGTTTTTATTATATTTTGTAAAGTTTTGTTAGTTTAAATGACACATTAATGTTCAACTCTTTAAAGTGTTTAGATATTTTATTTGAAAGTGGGACTATGCATGGCATTACGACATATTTCTTTGCTTTCTTTGGGTAAAGGAAAAACTTCGTTAACTGCTTTTTTGTAATGAACTTTCTTAATTAAATTTTCTATAATTTTGGGTCGTAGTTATTATTAATAGCTAATTGTTTAATAATATTCAATTCATTATTATATTCCAAGGGGGAAACAGGGATATTTAAAAGTCTATGAATGTAAAGGCTGCCATCGTATGAGTATATGGGTGAAGAGAAGAACTATGGATAGTGGTATCAGTATGAGATGGTTTGTGAAAGATACCAAACTCAAACTTATTATCAATGTAAAGTAAAGTGTTCCCACTACAGGCCTCAGGAGTCCCTTGGGGTAGTAGGAGGATAAGGCTCCCACTTTTTCTTGACAATCGGCACTTGATGTCAGCCGGGTTGTCAGCCCTGCGTGACGGCCGCCTTTACCCCAGAACAAGCGTCTGGTACTCATTTCAGTTAGAGGCTGAGTCGACCCCACGGCCATAGTGCCGCCAGAAGGTTTGGGTCAGTTTAAAAATCCTGACCCCACCGGGACTCGAACCCTCGACCTTCCGGCTTGTAGCGCAGTGCCTTAACCACTACGCTACGGCGTGCCCCTATTAAGTAACAGGTAGTGTGATGAGGAGGGATATAAAGGACAATGTGCTGATGGGATCGGGTATCTAATTTATGTGTATCAGAGAGTCAAGTGAAGCGGTGTGATAAATAATAAGGTAATGAATGATGTGTGTAATATTTTATACAGAAGAGACAGGGAATATATAGTTCTATGTAATTCTTATTCTGAACCACAAGACACACGACATAAACCCACTGTGTCTCGATTTTCAAACCCATTTCACATCGAAATGGTAAGTTTCCGGACATGGGTTCCTTATCAAAACTTTATCTACTATTGCATAGCTGGCTTAACTAGGCAGAAGAGATATGGAGATACAAGGGTAGATCGTTGACCGTTTTAGTCCAGATAAAAAAGAAAGAACCCATCCTGTTGTCAGTTTTTCTCTTTCCCCTATTAACATCTGGTGAAGAAAAACCGTAAACACTTGTGCGAGTGAGAGAGATGGGTACAACTTTCTCATTCTACAAATTTCTCGTAAAGTTAAACCAGAGAGCCCCCTCTACAACCCCTAGAAGCTTGTA
This sequence comes from Diploptera punctata, assembly GCA_030220185.1. Classification (NCBI taxonomy): domain Eukaryota; kingdom Metazoa; phylum Arthropoda; class Insecta; order Blattodea; family Blaberidae; genus Diploptera; species Diploptera punctata. Next base: position 522,713 of record JASPKZ010007520.1, on the reverse strand, counting down.
ATACTTATTCTGAATCATCCTGTATAACTTTCTCCTGAATTCCTTAGAGCCTCTTTTTAACATTCTGTTTCCATTTTTAGACACTTATTTTATTTCTCTGCGTTTATTTGAAGATTTGATATCGTTTCATGCAAGTACGCCATTTCACTACCGATGTACTACGTTATTCCAAAGATGCCAACTTTTCAACTCAGAAATTACCCGACCCAAATTGCTGGCCAATTGCTTCTCGTCTACTGTAAAAATCATCTACTGAAACACAACGTTATTTCCCTGAAAACTCTACATTGCCATAAAGTTAAATACAAAGGTATTTAAGGGAGATCTATATGTGTATATTTTAACCCTGGTGAATTGGAAGAGATGACCTTACGGTCTTAACTCCATCAGATAAAATAAATAATAATAATTATTGTAGTAATAATATTTCTTATCCAATGCCACCTCATTGCCAATTTTAGACATTCTAGTATTCTCTCCTGGCATAGCGTTATTGTAACATACTTCTGAGGTTCGCTCGCCTGGAAGGCGAAGTTACTCTGCCCCGACGATATATGATAGGTGATGATAATGGTTATAATGTGCCAGGAGAGGCCTTAATCCGAAACTTAATGATGATAATGATGGCCAAATCATGTTCAATGATAATAATAGTGATAATACTTACTTACTTACTTACTCATTGGCACTATCGAACCCGTAGGTTCATGGCCGCACGGACATAAGCTCTCCATACATCCCTATCCTGTGCAAATATTTTCCAATAATTCCCTGTATAATCTACTTCCCTCAAATCATAGTTAATGTTGTTCTCCCACCTCATTCTTGGTCTACCAACTGGGCGTTTTCCTTCTGGCTTTCCTACAAGAAGTTTCCATGCATGTCTTTCATTCCCCATACGCGTAACATGTCCTGCCCATCGCAGTCTACGGGACTTAACTGCTCTTATTATATCTGGCTTCCTATAAAGACCATGTAGTTCATTGTTATGTAGTCTTCTCCATTCACCTGTCTGTTCATCTCTCTTTGGTCCAAAATTTTCCTAAGAACTTTATTCTCAAATACTCGTAATCTCCTTTCCTCCCTTAAAGTAAGAGTCCATGTTTCGCACCCATATAATATAACTGGTAGAATAATAGTTTTATATATTTTCAGCTTAACGTTTTTTGAAAGGAGTTGGGACATCAAAAGTCTCTGCAATGCATAATAGCATGCATTTCCAGAATTGAGCCTATGTTTAATTTCTTTGTGCATCTCATTCCTATTTGTGATTATTGTTCCTAGGTATTTGAATTCAGCCACTTCCTCAAAATTTCCCTCATTTGTCATTAGCTGTCCATTTCCATTATATACTGAATTTCTACGTGTGACCATATATTTAGTTTTAGTGATATTTACTTCCAGTCCTAATTTCTTATTCTTAGTGTTACTCAATAGTGTGTGCGTGTTGGCCTTTAGTATCTCCTCGCTATCGGCCAGTAGTACTACATCATCAGCATAAACTAACAGCTTATTAATACCATTCAGTTGTAAGCCTTCCTCATTCTCTAAAGATTTAATGGCATGCTCTAGTACAAAATTAAATAGTAGAGGAGATAGTGCATCTACTTGCTTCAACCCATTCTGGATTTCAAAAGTGTCCCAAAACAGTTTGCCTACACGCACCCTACTCTTTGTGCCATTTAGACACATTCGTATAAGTCTAACTTTTTAGGAATTCCGAACTCCAGCAGGATACTATATAACTTCTCCCTCTTAATTGAATCATATGCTTTTTTGAAGTCTACGTATAGTTGATGTACAGTACCATTATATTCCCTTTTCGTTTCTAAAATCTGCCTTATACTAAAAATCTGATCTGTTGTAGATATTTTTTTTCTAAATGCACATTGATGATCTCCTAGAATGTCATCAATATAGGGAGTAAGTCTGCTTACTAATATATTGGTTAGAATTTTGTACGAAGTTGAAAGTAATGAGATGCCTATGTAGTTGTTGCAATCAGTTTTATCTCCTTTCTTATAAATTGGTACGATTATTGATTCCTTACATTCATCTGGAAGAGCTTCTTTTTCCCAAATCATACTAAGCAACCAGCGTATCTTGTCCATCATTTTTTCTCCCCCTGATTTTATCAGTTCTGCTGGGATCTCATCTGAACCTGATGCTTTATACATCTTCAATTTTTCAATTGCCATTTCAACCTCTAATGCACTTGGCTCTGCGACTAGCATTTCTGCTGTCTGTAACTTATCCTCCTCAATGTCCTGTTCTGTATGTACATTTAATAGCTGATTAAAATAACTTTTCCATCTATTTAATATACTCTTGGAATCTGCAATCATATCCCCATTTTCATTCCGAATTATGTTTGTTCTAGCCTGAAACCCTTTCTTCTCTATACTAATTCCCTGATATAATTCTCTAATGTTCCTATTTTTTGCATTCATTTCAAGATCATTAATCTTCTCTCTCAAATATTCCCTCTTTTTATTCTTTAGTAACTTGGTGGTTTCCCGTCTAATACTACCCAATTGCTCTAAATTTACCTCATTTGGCTCGTGTAACCTTTTAATTTTTGCTAGCTTTCTTTTCTTTACAATGTCGGCACATTCCTCATCAAACCATTTCTTGTTTTGCCTCTTTTTTAAACAACCAATGCTTTCTGATGCTGACAATTTAATAGTATCTCTTATAGCCTCCCATTCTTTATTTATATCAGTTTCTTCTTCGTTTGCCACATTGTCATCTGAAGATTCCAGTACTTCAAATCTATTAGCAATTTTGATTTGGTATTCTTGCCGCATTTCATCATTTTTCAAGTTTTTTAATTCATATTTTACAGAATCATCTTTAGCGTTTGTTCCTCTCATAAGCGATAGCCGTTGTCTGATTTTCACCCTGACCAGATGATGATCTGAATTGCAGTCTGTCCCTCTAACTGATCTAACATCAATGATGCTACTGTGCCAGCGTTTATCCACTAATACATGATCTATCTGGTTCCGAGTTTCTCCATCTGGGGACGTCCAGGTGTATTTATGAATATCCTTATGCTGAAATGTTGTGCTCTTAACAATGAGATTCTTTGATGTGGCAAATGTGACTAATCTAACCCCGTTGTCGTTACTATCTTCATGAAGACTGAATTTGCCTATTGTTGGTTTGAATATATCTTCCCGCCCCACTTTTGCATTAAAATCTCCCTAAGACAATTTTCATATGATATCGTGAAAGGCTATCAAATAAGCATTATAATTCTTCATAGAACTCATCCTTGATCTTGTCATCTTTATCTTCTGTGGGGGCATGTACATTTACAATTATAAAATCATGTCGTTTACCCTTTAGAATTATGTATGATATCCTATCACTAACAAACTTAATATCTCGGATAGCGGATAGGATCCTCCTTCTGACTAAAAAACCCGTTCCAAATGCAGGTCTTTCTGCACCACCATAGTATAATGCAAAGCTTCCTGATTCCTGACTACCTTCTCCTGGCCACCTAACTTCCTGTAAAGCGACTATATCCAAGGGTGATTTATCCAATTCCCGCGTTAATATCTCTAGTGCCCCGCTATTGTATAAAGTCCTAACATTCCATGTTCCTAGGAACATGTCCCTGTGTTTGAGCCTTTGGCATGGGTTCCCTGAAGTAGTCCCCGCCCGGAGAACCGAATGGGGGACTATTTGACCTCCGGAAAATTTTACCCCAGTTGAACCCATGTCCGCATTTCTTGACGGTTGTATTTTTACGGTGAAAGATCGTCACTCTTTCGACCAAGGTACTTATTTCGTCTGCCTTATCACCTTCGACCAGTCCGGCATGGGTAACCCTATCGGCAGCAATGCTACCGCCGGCATAGCTCTCAGGATCATTTAAGCACACAAGCCACTCCACCACGACAAGGTAAAGATACCATGGAGGGAATAATAATGATAATAATAATAATAATAATAATAATAATGATAATAATGATGATAATAATGATAATAATAATGATAATAATAATACTAATAACAATAATAACAATAATAACAATAATAATAACAATAATAATAATGCATTATAATATATAATTTATTATTGTTATATATTATTATTATTTTTATTTTTATTATTATTATTATGTTTATTATTTTTATTAAGGTGCGAAACATAATAGCAGATAATAAGATCATAGTTACAATTAGTCAATCGAAGGCAACATTACTTTAATTACAGTTAAGTATTTCAGTGAATTCAAACTTTTAACCAGTGCATTAGAAGACATTTTCTAACAATAGCACGCCAAAACCTGTCTTGAAATTTCTCCCGGAGAAGTGTTGTGATGTACCAAGGAAATGATCAAAAATGTCTGCCGTTTCTTAACAACAAGGCATTGAAATCGAAGCCAGAATCAAGCAATGGAACTCACCGTACAGAGCAGTTGGATTCCCTTTTCAGTAAGAGCGTAATGGAGTGCGGCAGGACGTGGCGCGGACGACAGGGTTATCCAATCTATCAATTCGAGGGTTGTATTACTTTCCTATAGTTTTAATGGGACATATGGCACTGGAATTTAGTGCTTTGCAATTAAAAATTAATTTTTTTTGGACACAGCCTTGGTACATCAGAACGCTTTTCTGGAAGACATTTCAAGGTAGGTTTCGGCATTCAATGGTTAACAGTTCCCTTGTAAGATATCTAAGGTTCACAGATGATGTGCTATTTACTAGATCATCCAACAACAGATGTTTCTGGAACTAAACAAGCTCAGTAAATCCGTAGCCCTTTCAATGGATCACAGAAAAACTAAAATAATATCAAACATAACACAAAAACCAATACAAATAATGGGAACTGATATTAAGTATGAGGATGAATAAATCTATCTAGGAGAGGCAGTACCATTAGGCCAAAGAATGGAGAATAAAATAAAAAGGAACCCTGGAAAACTTTCAGGTTACTCAAACGCTTACTTTTGGATAAATACTTAAGTGGCAAATTAAGGCTTTTATAATATTCATGATGTGTTCCGTTGAGGTTTATTCAAAATTAATATAAAATTATAGAACGACACGGCTCACAACGACAGCCTGATAAACGAAAACGAACCCAATACATGCAACCCTGTCTACCAGATCTTCAGTGAAACACCAGTTTTGAATCCTGCCGATGATGGGACAAGTCCCGAAAGCGCTACAGTTAAATGATTATTTAAGTTGAGGAGACGGACCTTTCGGGTGAATATTCTATAATTTTATATTAAAATTAAGGCTGTAGGCATTTCACACCTGTGTATTTCCTGCGCTGCTATTCGGTTGCCAAACTTGAGTCTTTACGAAGGGATAACGAAAATGTATTGAAACATGCTTAAATAAACTGGAGAGGAAGTTACTAGACACAACGCCGAGCGACAATATATATAATACGAGCTTAATAAAATTTCCGCTTTAGAAAAGGTAGCGCAAAGAGCTGCAATAATAAATTGAAGATGGAACGGCCATGCAGCGAGGCAAGAACAAGGCAGATAGGCGCAGGAAATCGCTATTTGAGATCCCTTTGCTGATAAGTGAACCAAGGCAGGCCAAGAAATAGATGTGCAGATACATTCAAACACAGGAGACAACTGGCCTACTGTCACGTCTCCCGTATCAGGAGTGTTATCGAACAATAAAAAAACTAAAATCTACGTGGACCGCTTTGTGCAAAAAAAAAAAAAAGAACTGAGAAATATGTAATTCAAGATAAATGTTAATAAGAGGTGTTCATAAATATAAATAAACATAATATTGTAGACTTTCACGGCCGGAGTTGCTATGATGATCTTGAAGAAGATTTTCGGGCTGTAGGCCGTGGTCGTGAGGCTTATTTAATAAGACAGACAGCGGACAGAATTGCCAGTCTCAAGACAACCCTTGAGGATCCCAGACGCAGTCTCAGACGAAACGTCGGGGAACTACAAGCCTCACGACCACGGCCTACAGCCCGAAAAAATCTTCTTCAAGATCATCAAACATTAATATATTACTTCAGTTAACCAAATGTCAAAGGGCTACTGTTTTATGAGAAAGTTGGTAACTCAAATTCATTTTAATTCTAAGATTTTGCACATTTATGTTGTATGTTTCTGTTTTCAGATAGACGAATGTGGCATATTATGACAGTGATTTCCTACTTGGTTCATAGATGTCATAAGAATGCGGCCTGTGAAATTTAACTTTTTGCAGGATAAGGAGCGATACTTGAGGAACAACAATATAGCATTAACAAATATATTTAAATTGACGGTTTCTTCTTCATGCAGAATGTGGTCCAATTGTGGATAATAACAAAAGAGATAAAATTTAACTCTTTTTATCATGTGGAATATCACCCCACGTGGGGCATGGAAATACGAAGTTTCCCTCTTGCAAGAGGCCCAAGCACTTCTTGCGGTGTAAAAGTAAAAGTAAAGTGATCCCACAACAGACCCGGAGGTCCTTGGGGTAGTAGGAGGTTTAAGGTTCCCACTTTTTCTAGACAATCGGCACTTTATGTCAGCCGGGTTGTCAGCCCTGCGTGACGGCCGCCTTTACCCCCAGAACAAGCGTCTGGTACTCATTTCCGTTAGAGGCTGAGTCGACCCCAGGGCCATAGTGCCGCCAGAGGGTTTTGGTCAGTTTAAAAATCCTGACCCCAACGGGACTTGAACCCTCGACCCTCCGGCTTGTAGCTCACGTGATTTATTCATGCATTCATTTATTCATCTCAGCGAAAGAAAAGTATCCATTGCTTTATTTATAAGACTTGAGCACGAAATATAGAATTAATTTCAGACGCACGTAAGGAAATAAATTGTTTTAGATGTGAATATAACAAAAAATACATTCAGATGTGCGGAGATCCTATAGGTTCACCAGGCTTTAATAGAATAGTCTACGAAAGGTTCTATCTAGTATCATTGTCAAGGATCAAAACCACATGAATGAAGACCTTAAATAATGACGTTGCTATTCATGCTTCTTGTTTTCTCACCTAATCTGAAGATTATAATTTATAAAACGATAATTTTGTCTATTATGTAGTGGTAGTAGGGCTTTATTAAACTAACGGTACGATATATATATATATATATATATATATATATATAATGTTATCTTTATATTGGTCGCACGGGTAATAAACCGCATGTGATGTCGACAGTCCGTCCCAATTAAAATAATGTCTAGTAATTATATAAAGTAAGAAAAACACAAAAGAAAACTAAAAAACATAAAAGAAAACAATACAATTACCTTATACATTAATTATGTTATGTAAAATTATTAAGCATTAATGATATTACACTTTGTTTACATATTTATTTATCTACGAATGAGTGTTGTTCTTAGTTTTCGCGTTTTGTCCAGAGTTTATCCTAGTTTATCCAATTTTCTGTGTTTAACATCAACTCGTAGCATGCCAATTTTCTTGATTTGAATTCAGAAATCTTTTCGGTTCAACTGACGTCTTCGATATTCTAAATTGTTACATTTTTCTAATATATGTATTTCGTCTTCTAAGCTCCCGCACGTTGGACATATTCGCATATTGTGATCGTCAGTAATTTTTAGAAATTTCCGTGTTCCGAACCTAAAACAACCCTGATTTCTCCTTAAATCCTAGATTGGAGATATATATATATATATATATATATATATATACAGGTTGATTCACGAATTGTGTTTGCTATTGTTGTATGAAAACCTACATTTTATCATGAGCTTCGTACTTGAAAGATGAATCGCATAATGTTGTAAGTATGCGGAGACAGGAAAGTTTTCGTACATTTATAGAAAATATACAACATTGACCACTGTTATTTTAAATGCAACAACCTATTTTATTTTAGATGGAATGAAATATATATTTATTGGCTTTGCAATACAATTTGGATAATTAGTTATGCCATATTACAACAGTTCCTAAAAGATGTTGAATTTACAGGAGCACACGCAGTCCGCTTTACACATGGGCTGTGAACAAATGTATAGACTTCCTGTTTCAAAATACCTTAAACCAGGAACAGGTGTCTAATCACCAAATATATGTTCAAAAGTTACCGTTATTGTTTACGCATTCTCGAATAAATTTCCAAAAGGACCTTCTTACGAGGACTAGTTGGAGAACTGAAATAGACTGGCATGCTTGCCTGATTCGATGTTGCATATCGTCAGCAGTGGTTGGTTCCGTGACATAGACGCGTTGTTTCACATATCCCCGTAAGAAATAAGCTAATGGGGTTAAATCGGGTGATCCAGGTGGCCAGTCATGAAGACCTCTCCTACCAATCCATTTATTAGGGAAAGTCCTGTTAAGCACACGAACTGCTACATTACTGGAATGGGCCGGATGACCATCTTGCTGGAACCACATCGTCTGCCGGGAATGTAAATCGACTTCTTCCAGTAGTTGAGATAAATGGCGTCGCAGAAAAAGAAGTTCATAGCTTCGCCCTGTTACATTTCAGTCAAAGACATACGGCTCTATCATGTAGTTATCTAGAATCCCGCACCATACATTCACTGACCACCTTTGTAGATAAGCAACATGTCGCACCCAGTGAGCAGTGAGGATTTTCCGCTGCAAAGTAATGCATGTTATGGCGGTTTGCATGTTTTCCAATCATTCCCTGTATAATCTAGTTCCTCAAATCATTGTTAATGTTGTTCTCCCACCTCATCATTGGTCTACCATCTGGGCGTTTTCCTTCTGATTTTCCTATTAGAAATTTCCATTCCCCCTCTTTTATTCCCCAATCGTGCCACATGTCCTGCTCATCGTAGTATACAAGATTTAACTCTTATTGTATCTGGTTTCCTATAAAGATGATAGAGCTTACTGTTAAGGAGTCTTCTCTATTCCGCTATCTGTCGATCTCTCTTTAGTCCAAAACTTTTTCTAAAAACTTTATTTTGAAATACTCTTAACATTTTCTTCTCCCTTAAAGTAAGGGTCCATATTTAAAAAATCCATATAATATAACTGGGAGGATAACAATTTCATACATTTTCAGTTTAACATTTTTTGGAGGAAATTGGTACAAGAGTCCATGTAACGCACATTAGCTGCTATTACATGTATGAAATTTAAAACTCTGAAATCATTTTGGTTTACTCTCTATTTTGGTATGATATTTGAAGCACTATAATTATGCAATATGCTATAATAAAACGGCAATACAATTTATAATAAGTCAATGGAACGACAGTTCCGAAAATCACAAGTAGACTGAAAATATTTATGTCACTGGCTAGCAAATGATAATGCATACAGTTACTTTGTTAGTTGAATGCAGTATCTACATATGAATTTCAAATTGATGCACTCAAAAATCAAACAAATACACAACATTTTCCAAAATTGGCCTAAGAATCTATATTTTCCATCCGTGTTATTAATCATATTTATCCACTTTTCAAACTGGGAAAACAACTCGCAACTCGGTGTACTCAGATCATATATTTAAATAATAGCCTATATGATAAAACCGGGAATCGAAACAAGATCTGAGATGCTAGCCAGACACGCTGTTACAAAAAAGAGGTGGTTAAACGACGATGTATATAAAAAAACAAATTCCATAGCACGATAGGCCTAGAAAACATAATCGGCCGATGGCCTTCATTTTCACGTGCGATTAGATAGATGAACGATCATCCAACCAAAATAGGTGTGACATGTGATCATTAAATGTAGTTTTTATAAAAAATTACTCAACCAGAGCAGCCGTTACATAATGTAGCTTAGGTCCCATATTTCATCCTTCATGGAGACTTAAACTGCGCATGACGTAATACAATCCATAATATCTGCATTTATTTCTTTCGTGAGAATCAAATTAATACGTAAATAATAAAAGTATACAAAAACATATCTGAGAACAAATTTATGGTTTTTCTTTACAACATGTGACGCCAGTTTTTTTTTATTCCTCCATACACTCCTGTCAAATTTTATTCATAGGGTTCTATTTTCTTTAAAAAAAATTCCCAAAATTTACAATAATTTTACATTTTTCTAACTATTATTTCAACATCTTTTCTTTGATATGTAACTACATAAGTAGTATGAAGACATGGCAGCTATAATGAATTTAACGAATATTCTTGCAAGAACAAAATCGTGTTCCAGTACAATCAATATAGAGTATGTACTAATTAACTTAAAGGTCATTGTTTTTGTCTTACTAACATTTACAGTCAATCCCCAATTCCTACATTATATTTCCAATAGGTCAAGACCTCTTTGCAATCCCTTGATTGTCTTGGAACAGATAATTAAATCATCTGCATACAACAGGACTAGGACTTTAACATTTCTTATCTCCGGAGCCTCAATTTCTCCTTCTAGCATGACGTCTACAATATCATCAACGAATAGATTAAATAGCATTGGTGATAAAATGCAACCTTGTCTCACTCCCCGATTGGCTTCACTGCTCTCTGTAATGTGCCCTTGGTCTACTTTTATACAAAATTTAACATGTTTATAAATTGACATTACAGCATGTATCATTTTATGAGACAATCCTTTCCGATTTAACTTTTCCCAAAGTGTGATTCGGTCCACAGTATCAAATGTCATCTTAAAATCAATGAATGCACAAAATAATTTACCCCCCTTCATTTTCAGATTGTCATCAATTAATGTTCTCAGAACAAATACGTTGTCCACCGTGGAGTACCCTTCTCTAAAACCTGCCTGATATTTTGAGAGCCTATTGTTCTCTTTAGCCCCTAGTCTTATTCGTTCGTAAAGTACTTTACAATATATTTTTCCGAACACTGACAAGAGACAAATTCCCCTGTAACTTTCTGGTATCTGTGCCCCACCTTTCCCATGGTATAACGGTTGGATGACACCTGTCGCCCAGGCTTCCGGATAATCTCCTCCATTGAAAAGTTTGTTGAACGCAGTTTTCAAAACGTCAAATAATTTATTGGATGATATCATATTTTTCAAGAATTCCCCTGGTATTCCATCAATTCCAGGTGCTTTACCATTCTTTAAACATTTAATGGAAGAAGCCACTTCATTTTTCGAAATATCCTGATCCAGTTAATTGAATATGAATTGGGTCAGGGATCTCAACTATATTTCCTTGATTATGTCTTAACCTCTCATTTCCCAGCACCCTATCAAATTTTGCATACAAATCTTAATTTTTTATGATTATGTAAAAATATAAAATAGCTTATTTGATGTGTTGTTTTAAGAAATTAATTTTTTAATAATTAATTTGTTATTTGATAAATATAAAAACAGCTAATTTCAGAATGTACGTTGTAAAAAATTCCCAAGTAATAACAAAACACCGTACAATAAATGTCGATAGGTAGAGATGTAGATGAAAGATATGATTTCCCAGATGGTTTGAACGCCATCAATAAAAGCGAGATGGGAAGGGTGGAAAACAAAACACTAACAGATATATCAACCTTCTTAAAAGAGACCTACCATATGGTTAGTGCAGACATATGATTTTTACACCCTCTAAACCTATTAAAGGCTAATCCAAAGTTAATTCTTAATCTACTAAGATAATATAAATACATAGAATTGTGTATAACTTCCAGTGTAATTATATATATTTTCTGCTCGATATTTATTTTATGTGAAAGTGAATTTCATTTGAACTTTCATAAGTCTCTCTTCAGCATTAAAGTGGATATGCTGTTAAATATATGCATATTCAGGTCGTAACAGAAGGTTACGCGTGATAAGTTAGTCCGTGATAAGATAGCAAAATATTAACCTTCTTCAACACTATGACGTTGTTACTCATTTATTCTGTTCTATTGCAGAGGATGTAAGATAAATGTGATATTGGTATTCACTATGTTTTTTATCAACATCACATTATGAATAGGAGGCAAAACTGGAATATAAAAATTAAATGGTGTTTCACGGGATCACAATATAAATTCAAAAATAAAATTACAAATTTCCAATACTATAGTAAAAATACCCGGCTACCAATATAAACCCGGACTGGCCTCAAGGGGTTTCACCCGTCAGGCAGCGCTCTCTCCTCGTCCGCATTTCACTCTGCCAGCTGCTCGTCCTTGAACTAGTCAGTTTACTATCGTTCGACAAGATGAGACGTTAGCTGACATTAGAGCAGCGTATTTATGTGTGTAAATGTTATTATAAATACGAATCAGCTCGTCGCGTTCGCGAGGAATTTATTCGGAACTTCCCTGGACAATTACCTCCTTCCAGATCGACAATCCACGATCTTGTGACTAAATTTGAGACCACTGGTTCAGTACAAAATAAGACACACACTCGAAGGCGTACGGTTCTCACCGAAGAAAGAATAGACGAAATTGGCGAAAATTTGGAACGTTCACCACAAAAATCATTACCGAAATTAGCACAACACATTGGAAGAACTGAAGAACAAGATAAGAAATGAAATCAGAAACTTGACAGTGTCCGAACTACAGCGTGTCAATCTAAATGTGTTTACTCGGTATAATGCCTATTTAACTGCGGGAGGACAACGTTTCCAGCATTTTCTATAAGGTAAGAAACAGTTCAAGGACGGGTGGCAGGCAGGGTGAATTGCGGGAGGAAGAGACAGCACTGCGTGCCGGGTGAAACTCCGTGAGGCCGGTCCGGTTTTATATTGGAAGCCCGTTATGATGCCATATGGTAAAGAAACATGCGAATTAAAATCAAGAACAATAACTTTACATACATAAGGACTTTATTAAACTGAAAGTAAGATACATACAATGTTATTTACAAATGTGGATCGCACGCGCAGTAAGCCGTACGTGCTGTTGACAGTCCGTTACAATAAGTTGATGTTTGGTAATAATATACTTAAAACAAAAATAAACCACAATAATATTACAATTAAATATCAATACAATTATATTATACACTAACTTAGTTACAACAATTAACTATTTAACTCACAGACACTATCGAATTCGTAGGGTTCATAGCTGCGCAGACATAAGGTCTCCACATATACATATCCTGAGCTAATATTTTCCTGTCATCTCCTTACAATTTACTTACATCAAACCATGGTTAATGTTATTCTCCTATCTCATTATTGGTCTACCAACTGTACGTTTTCTCCCTGGTTTTTCTACAAATATCTTCCATGCACCTCTTTAATTCCTCATTCGTGCCACATACCCAGCCCATCTCTGTCTACGAGACTTAAATATTCTTATTATACCTAAGATCGTGTAGCTCACTATTATGTAGTTTTCTCCATTCCATGTCTGTTCATATCTCTTTAGTTCACAAATTTTCCTAAGAACTTCGTTCTCCAATACTCGTATATGTTATGCTCCCTTAAAGTTAGAGTACATACAATATAACTGGGAGATTGAGATATATATATTTTTTCAGTTTAACGTTTTTGGAAGTTGTTGGGACGATAAGAGTCCCTATACGCATAATAGCATCAAGAACAATAACTAAATAAAATTTTGCAGAAATGGATTCTTAGGGGCGTTCATTTAGGATTTCTAGAAGACGTAACATACGAATCCATCCATCCATAATAATTCTGCCCTAAGGCAGCTCCTTCATTGCAATCAGCTTTACTAGGGAACTGTAGGTGTGATAACTTCCCGTTGCTTTCCACACCGGTGAAGAATAATGATGATGATGATGATGACCATATGATTTCGGGGACCGTTTGGGGCCTAAAGTTTTTCTGACATTTGTCTTATAGGTGAGGAAAAACCCCGATAAAAACCTCACCCAGAAAAACTGCCCCGACCGGAGATCGAACCGGGGTCCGCTGCGTGACAAGGCAGCACGCTACCTCGAGACCACAGCGGTGGATAATAGGAAACAGTGTATGGAACAAAAATGAATGTTAAAACTTCAATTGTGGATTTCACAAAGAAAAAAAGAAAACTGCATGGTCATATAAAATAATTGAGAAGACAGATTCCCAAGAAAAATACTATAATGGATGTCATATGGCTGAAGAAGAAGATGAGACCAAAAATAGCGTGGATTGATTATGTTTTAAGCATCGTGAGATTAAAAGGATTACACGATAGAGAACGGAATGACATGTGGAGAAGAATAGAACAATAGATTAGACTCAAAAAGAGGTCAACATGCTATAGTATACTATACTTACAGAGTGCTCTAAAATTCCCCTTACAAACTTCTAAGATTTGTAGAGGTGTCCGAGTTTAAAATATTTAGAATCGGAAACCATGTCCGGAAACTTACCGTTTGCGTGCTACAGCCGTTTGAAAATAAGCACTGTTTGAAATAAGACGTCACATGTCTCAACATGTAATAACTTCGCGATTCGTGCCTCTGCAGAGTTACATGATGAGGGACGCTTACGTCGGATCACGTGATGTCAATTGACGTTTATCCTACCTCTCGGAGCTAGTTCGAGCCTCATTCACGTGTCTTTCTGTGTTAGAGCAACATGGTTGAGTACACTTTTGCTGAATACACCGATATGATCCTTCTGTATGGCGAAGCTCTAGGTAATGGAAGAGCTGCTCGTTGCCTTTATCAAGATCGTTTTCCACAACGTCCGACTCCATCGCCATAATTAGGCAATGGCTTTGAGAAAGGGGCACCTTCACCGCCAGCAGGAATGACTATGGTGATCCAAGGAGATGCCGTACTCCCGAATTGAAAGAGGCCGTACTGCATCAAGTTGAAGGGAACCCGTCAATGAAAACACGAGCAATTGGGCGTGTATGGATGTTTCTCCTAGCTCCGTCTGGAATGTTAAACATGAACAACAACCACATGCATACCACCTCAAAAGGATACTTTCACTACTGCCAGCCGATTTTGCTCCACGCTTTGAGTTCTGTACGTGGTTTCCACGCCGCTGCATCAACAAGCCCCTATTTCCATAACGCATTTTCTTCACAGATGAATGTGCATTTACTAGGGATTGTGTACTCAATTCACGAAACAGCCATGTCTGGGCAGACGAAACCTCTCATCTATGCATGTGCAGGGATTCCAACACAGATTTTCAATTAATGTGTGGGCAGGTATTCTGGATGATTATATGATTGGGCCGTACATGCTTCCATCCAGGCTAACAGGTCCCATCTACTTAATCTTCCTACAACGAGTATTGGGTGTGTTTTTGGATACTGTGCCATTGAACGTGCGTCTAGATATGTAGTTTTAGCATGACGGCGCACCCCTTCACTTTTCACTTAATGTTCGGGAACATCTGGACCGACGAATCGAGCAAAGATGGATAGGCCGAGGTTGTACAATTGCATTGCCTCCAGGATCACCGGATATGACTCCATTCGACTATTTACTCTGGGGTCGTATAAAGAGTTTGATTTATGACACTCCTGTAGAGACAAACGAAGATCTGGTGGCACGAGTTTTGGTCGCTGCAGGAGAGGTAGCAGATACACCAAGTGTGATAGAGCGCGTTTATTAAAACATCATTCGTAGATACAATTGTGCAACGAACGAATTTGCTGGTCGCCACATCGAACCGCACTTGTAGTGGATCTGAATGTTAACCATCATTTCAAAAGGACATCAACAGTTTAAGTTTAACTGTAAACAAAAGTGTTTGTGAAAAGTAATTCATTTTGTTTATTTGGTTATTCATGAGTTGAATTATAAATCAAGTGATGTACTGTATTACGCCTCATAATGAATTACTGGTAAAAGTGGTCCCGTTAACAAAATGTTTTTAAACGGATGTAGCATGGAAACGGTAAGTTTCCGGACATGGTTTCCAATTCTAGAGATTATTAACTCAGTCCCCTCTACTGCTCCCAGAAGTTTGTAATGATGATTTTAGAGCTCCCTGTATATACTTGGCTGTTCCACGAATTACCGGTTATATTGGTCGCCTCTGCTTCCGAGGTTAGCGGATTCAATTCTCACCCAAGTATATAAGTTTTGAAGTTGTAAAATTTATGAGGTCGGCTATATTTTGATGGGGAGTAATGCCATTGATCCAGTGAATAGATTTATGGCACGTAAAAGATTCACAATTTAAAATAAGAAGTCTATGAGCAATTTTTTTCTGGCTTTTCAAACTCAGTTTTAAATTACAAATTAATGACTTCAGTAATTAAAAGAGAAATGTTAAATATACACTAGCACACATATATAAATAAATGCAGTTCACGTAAAAAGCAAATACTCAGTGAACGCCAGCCTGTTTTTTTTTGCGAAAATAACTGGTTTTAACTAAAGAGTTTGTTATAGCCTTTGTATGTTTATATTCTAATTTATAATCTGATCTTCATATATTTGAATAAGATTTGGTAAAAATAGTTTTATTATAGGATTCTAGTTATAACTGATTTATATTGTTTCACTAAAATACACACACACACGAGCATAAATACGAGTATATGCGAAAGTATTATTATTTTAATGACTTCTATATAATGGTGAAAAGTTTTTTTTTAATCTGATATGTTTGCAAAAAAAATTATTTTGTTCTCGAGTTTTCATATTTTCTACTCTTAGACTCTCGGGTATAGTTGAATAGGCTTAATGTTAATTTGTGTTCATTGCTCTGAATCTACAAATTTCTTCTGATGATGTTCTCTTACGTTATATCGATAAAGCCACGTATTTCACAAGACTTTACATTATAAGGACGTGAAATCTGATAATTTGCATTAATTTACATATTCTGAATTTCTGTTCTCACAAGAAAAGCTGTGGAATTTAAAGTATTTACATTCAAAATGTAATTGTAGAAGGTAGGATCCATTTTAACCCAGACTATGATATTTATTGTTTTCCCAATTTTTTTGTGAAATATATATTTACCAGTTGTTTATAGTGTGTGACGAAAATAGTAGCCAAAGCATTCTGCAATGGATTTCTCGTATACAGAAACCAAAAAGTTACATTAATTTCCGTCCACAAATGCTATATTTCTGCAATATTAGGAGTTAAAAGTAGGAGCTTACACTTCCTATTTTGTTATGTTTTTTTTCTAGCTTTCTGGCAGATAAAGTAGGATATTTAGTACTGACGGAAAACTATTCAGCCAATTATAAATATAAATAAATAAATAAAGCCTGATATGTCCCTTTAGGGCAAAGGCCTCCCTGTACAGGGGTTAAGCTCTATTTGAGAGTGTCACCCGGTGAGCTACTCCGTGGTGAGAAGTTGACTTGGATGTAGCACTTGGTTTGTATACACTGTCTGTTCTGTGATTAGTTAATACACAGTTGGCTCTCCATCGTTCTCCAGCTTTTCCTGCATCTGGCGACTCTGGACCATTGCGCCCCTGCTCGTTCTTTGAAGATGTCAGCCCATCGTTGTCTTGGTCTTCCGCGCTGTCTCTTGCCTGTGTAAGGGTCCCACATGGTTGTTTTTATTGTCCACCTGTCGTCCTGTATTCTTGCGACGTGGCCTCCCCACTTCCATTTTTTCCTGATGGCTTGTTGTGCGGGATCAGTTGTTGAGGATATCGCTTGAAGTGTTGTATTCGAGATTCTGTCCTTCAGAGTTATGCCTAAGATTTTCCTCTCCATTTTCCTTTGGCATACTTGGAGTGTGTACTTCAGTTTGGCAGTAAGATTCCACGTTTGGCAGCCATATAACAGTGTTGGAAGAACACAGGTTTGTAGTGTTTCCATTTTGAGTTTCCGGTTGAGTGACTTGTCCAGCAGTATAAATTTCAGTGACCAGAACGCCTTCCAGGCGAGAGCTATTCTTCTGCTTACATAAACTAAATATGAGCCATAACCACGATATATTTTTTTTATAATTTTTCTATATTTTGTCAATGCCACCAGATTATTATTACGACATTTCTGGTATTCTCTCCTGGCATGGCGCATTTGTAACCCAATTCTGAGTATTGTGGCGCCTATAGGTAGGGTTATGCAGCTCCGATGATGATAGGCCTTAAACTAAACCTAATTTAATGAGGCGAATATGATGATAATGGTCGGATATTTTCGGGGACCGTTTGGGCCTTAAATTTTCCTGACATTTGTTTTACAGTTGAAGAAAAACCCCGAAAAAACCGCATCCAGAAAACGTGTCGCGGTAATACAACCATGGAAATGTTTCAGACTTTGTTTCTACAATTAGTGAACGAAATTTAAATTTTATATAATTGTAAATGAGAACAATAAAAATTATAATTCAGTGGTGGTATTTTAGATTGTTTGTGAACTGACTGATTAAATTGAGTCAATTAAATTTAATAGTGCTCACTTCTAATACGATCACATAAACTGTATTTATTTATTGGCAATTAATTTTAGTTTAGGTAGGTTAGTCAAAGTATTGGATTAGAGTTCTACGCGTTTAAATAAGTTAGATAACAGCGTTGGTTATATAATTAATAGATTGCACCAATACTAGTAGAATTTATAATCATGGATTCTACCGCGTGATTTATTACAAACATAGATGGATGGCTAGATAGATAGTAACATAGGCTATGCATAATTTCTTTGTCGAGGCATGTAACAAAATGCCTAGATATGGAGCAAGATGATGATGATAATAATAATAATAATAATAATAATAATAATAATAATAATAATAATAATAATAATAACAGTTATAATCTTCTTCTTCTTCCTTTACGCATGAAAGCTCGCAGCTTGTTGCGTGTTCATTCACTACAGGTCCGGGGTATGGTGACGTCCTTCCATTGTAGTTGTGGTCTTCCTAAAGGCCTTTTCTGCTGAGGTGTCCAGTCACTTACTTTCTTCACCAATCTACTGTTCTCCATTCTATCATCTGATCGTTCTAATTTAGTTTTCTATAATTTATCCAATAGTTTATAGATTCTATTTCACATTCTTCTCTAATAACAGAGCTGCGAATTTTCTCTTTCAGCGATTTTCCTACATTTTCCTTAAAACTTTCATTTTGGTTGTTTCATTGATTTATTTTGTTTTTTGTTTCTGTTCGGCATTCACAACCATGTGTTAGAACTAGTCTTATGACAGATTTGTATATTCTTACTTTTGTATTTATTCTTAAATTTTTATTTTTCCAAACAGTATTGTTTAAACATCCCAATATTTTGTTTGCATTATTTGCTTAATGGAAGATTTCATCTGTTATTCTGTTGCTGCTATTAACTTCTATTCCTAAATATTTGAATTTCATTACCTGCTCTATACTTATCCCTTCTATTTCTAATTTAACACGTCGTGATAGTTATAGTAATAGTATAAATAGTAATAGGCCTAATAATAATAATAATAATAATAATAATAATAATAATAATAATAATAATAATACCAACTTTTCATATGCGACAAAACGCCTGTGCGGGCCTCGTAAAACTTAAATGGACATAAAACATTAAATAACTCACTGGTAGTATGAAAACCGGTGGTACATATCCATGCATAAATAAGTTCTCCATATATCCCTATCCTGGGATAATTATTTGCAGTCATTCTCGATATAATTAACTCCCTCAAATCACGGTTAATATTATTCTCTTCATATTTGACCAACTACTGGAGGATTTTCCCTCTGGTTTATTACATGAAATTTCCATTCTCATTCGTTCTCCATCTCAATCTATGAGACAGTTGTTCTTAATGCATCACGTTTAACATAAAACTCATGTAGTTTACTGTTATATTGTTTCCTCTCTTTAGGCTCGTCGCTGTCGTAAAACAATTCTGGCCAATCTAATTTTAAGAGTACGGAAATAATTTTATTCTTATAAATGGATAATATTACCAGCTATAATTATAAAAGATACCCACCAACAGGAGTGACGTAAATTCACAAAATCAGTATGATATATTTTATACAGATTCCAACGAAGAATTTATGCATTCTTATAACGATGATGTAAAGTACACTACTCACAATGGAACTGTCAACTATTACATGCAGAAACCTACCTTGAAATTTGTCACAGAGAAGTGTTTTGAAGTAGCGTGGCCGTTTTTAAATGTAAGGCACAGAAATTTAAGCAAGAACCCAGCAATGTCAAACCACTGTAGGTAGCAGATGGTCCCTCTGGTGAATAAGAGCTGAGTGAAGTGAGTCCTGAGGCGGCGGGGACGGCAGGTGGTGAGGATTATCCAATCAAACAATTCAGCAGTTGTATTACTTCCCTATAGATGAAATGAGACATTTCGCGTTGGATATCAGTGCCTTGCAGTTAAAAACGGCAGATTATTTTTGAACACGGCCATCGTATATCACAACGCTTTTCTGGGAAAAAAATCATGGTAAGTTTCGGCTTTCAATGGTTGACAGTTTCCTTCAGAATGGAAATTACAATACGAATGTGATATTATTTGTCTATTTTGATTTCATGGGTATTGGAAGATTGGTTTTGGTTGACTATTTAACTCATGCCCCAAATGGGAGTCAATGACCAATCACGTTACAATGATTTTTTATTTACAACCAATCACAGTCGTGTTCCGCCTAGAATTTACCAACTAAAGTTTATCATAATAAAGGAAGCGCCTCCTTTTTAACATTCTGAATAGGTCATAGCATTATTTTACACTAAGAAATACGGCTATCAGATTGTATATAGTGTAAGCAGCAGTTGTCGAGCAGCACTGGGTTTCCAGCGAGTACGCGTGACCGCCCGATGGATGGCAGGCTGGAGCCCAGGAGTGCAGGTAGCTGCCCACCAGGTGGCAGCTGAAGGCGGGAGTGGGAAGGTTGGCAGCACGGGCGGAAGCAAGGGGGAAGCGGAAGAGGCCATCGAGGGGCATTCTACTCGTGCTTGTGGAGGATTGCAGACGCGTGTGTTGTTGTGTGTGTGCCTTGTGATCTGTCCACGAGTTTCTAATAGTGGTTTACCCATCATTGTTTAATAAATCAGAAGTGGGATTACCTGATAGGAAATACCATTATCCGTTTGCTATTAGTTTCGAGATTTGGCGTTCTCGTTTGGTATTTTATTACGAAAAATGGCGGCCAGCATGTACAGGGACGAGTCCGTGCTGGATTATGATATGGAGGTGGAGGACGATCGTTCACGTGACGATCTGACTCCGCTTTCCGGGTCCAGCGTGGATGGCGATCTGGGACATGATCTGGCCATCGTCACTAGGGATGATGATGAGATGCCGGCGGGCACCCATGCGGCAGGCGGCCACGTGGGCGACGACCGATCCCTAGCGGCCGATAATGGTGGGCCATCGGGAAACCCCGGGCAGGTGAGTGAGGCGGCTCGAGGGGACCCTTGTGCAACTGGCGTTGGCCCAACTGCTTAGCCAGGGAGACTTGGCTAAGGCGATCACGTCGGCGGTGGAGGAGCAGGCGGCTCGCATCTTCCGAGGCGTGGAGGAGAAGTTGCGCCACGCGGGTGTCTCCCCTAAAACTGGAGGCGCCAGTGGGGCAAATTTTAAGACGCCCAAGGGGCGCCCTCGTACACATCATGGTGGGTGTTGTGGTGGGGAGTGCGCCTCTAGCGCGAGCGTGGCCAGCAGCGCGAGGGCGGCCCGAGCGGGTGGAGAGATTGTGGACCAGTTCGATCCCGATGATCGGGATTGTAACATCGATCGCTGGCTCCACAAGATCGACCAGCTGGGCCGTATCCATGGTTGGTCCGAGTACGAGAGGTCGTGTTACATGCAGGCGAAACTACGCGGCGCTGCGAAGACGTGGTTTAACCGCCTCGACGACTATGACCTCTCGTGGGGAGAGTGGAAGAAGGCCCTGCGTCGCGCCTTTCCACGGCGGCATGATTTTGCGGAGTCATTGGAGGAGCTGGTAGCAAGGCGTAAGCTGCCAAGCGAGTCCATGACGAAATACTATCATGACAAGCTGGCATTGTGTGAAAGGTGCGGGTTTACGGGAGAGAAGGCCATCTCCTGTATAATCAAGGGCCTCCCGCTCGACCTACAGGCGAATGCTCGGGCCTTCAAGTGTAAGACTCCCGGTGACCTGTACTCGGGATTTCTGGGTGGGTTGGATCGCTATCAGGCGAGTGGCCAACCCCACCCACCGATATCACGAGGGAGAGAACCGGAGAGGGCTCCTGGCGAGGGAAGAAAGCGAGCTCGGGTGGACAGCAGGCAACAGGCGCATGGTGCAGTGAAGCGTCGGGTCCGGTTGCTTTAACTGCCAGGAGTGGGGGACCCATATGAGCCGTGACTGTCCGAAGGCGAGGCAAGATCGGTGTCAACGATGTGGCAAGAGCGGCCACTCGAGATCGATCTGCCCAATGCGAGCCGCAGGAGAATCTAAGGACCACACTGCTATGGTAAGACTTGTAGATAGTAACAGTAGTAATGTCTATAAGAAGGCCGCATGGACCAAGGATGAGAAGCGCATCATCACAATCTATATAGATACAGGTAGTGAGTATAACATTGCCACAGTGCAGTGTGCCCAGCAGGCGGCTGAGGGAGGGATGCGTCCAATATCTGTGGTCTTGAGTGGGGTTTTGGTGGCGGTACAATTCTTGGTGCAGGTGAGGTCACTCTGAACATTAGAGTGGATGCGATTCGGCTCCAACTTGATGCCATTGTGGTCACTAGTGGTCTGTCAGATGTGGACTTACTTCTGGGACAGCCAGCACTGCAGGGTGACGTGGTATTGGTTGTGTCCGGAGGAACAGCCACCTTGTCGCGGGCAGAACCTAGTGTACTCATCAGTGAGTTAGATGTGGAAGCCATGGCGAACGGCTCCGACAGATACCAGGTAAGAGCATGTTCAGATGCTTTGTTAGCTCCAGGTTCGACCACCATGGTTAATGTCAGGGTAGTAGGCGCAGACCCTGGCACAGAGGTTTTTGTGGGGAGCCGGAGTCATGAGGAAAGGGGTACCTGGATTGCAGTGCCAAACGTGGTAATACCATCAGATGGAGAACAACAGGTAGAGGTATGTAATCTGGGTCCGAAGCCCCTGCTCTGGAAGGCAGATCGTGTGCTGGCGAGAGCTCATCAGTGTGATACTCGTCACACATCACAGGTAAATCGGGTGTTGGCAGATAACCAGCGGGGTGTTGAAATGGATTTCTCCAATATTGATATAGGCGATATCAATGAGGGTGAGAGAATACAGCTGGTTAACCTGCTACAAAGGAAGGCGATCTGCTTCTCGACTGGCGACAATGATCTTGGGCTAACTCATCTAGGCGAGATGAAGATTCAGGTAACCTCGGACAAGCCAGTGTATCATCGTCCGTACCGGCTTTCTTTTGCAGAAAGGGAGAAGGTACGCGAAAAGGTGCAAGGGCTGTTAGCGAGTGGGGTTATTCGTGAATCCGAGTCTGAGTATGCGAGCCCCATACTCCTAATACCAAAGAAAAATGGAGACATTCGATTAATGTGCTGTGACTTCAGGGCACTTAACCGGGTAACGATTAAGGATAGGTATCCGATGCCTCTAGTGAGCGATCAGCTGGATAAGCTGGCAGGGAGGTGTTACTTCACAACCCTAGATCTGGCGCAGGGTTATCACCAAGTCCCAATGCACCCAGACTCAATCCAAAAGACAGCTTTTGTTACTCCTGATGGCCACTATGAATATCTTGAGGGTCCCGTTTGGGTTGGCGAATGCCCCAGCAGTGTTTCAGCGAGTGATTAACAAAATGCTGAGTGGACTGGGTACGGATACTGTACTTGCCTACATGGACGATCTTTTGATCCCATCCACGGCGGTGGAACCTGGTCTGGTCCTTCTGGAGAGAGTGCTGGAGATGGTGGCTGAGGCAGGGACTGAAGCTGAACTTATCGAAGTGCTCCTTCCTGAAGGACCGATTGGAGTACCTGGGGCATGAGATCAGTGCAGCAGGGGTGAGTCCAGGGAGGAGGAAGGCGCAGGCGGTGAGTGAGTTCCCAGTCCCCGAGAATGTACATGGCGTAAGGCAGTTTTCTGGGATTGGTGAGTTATTTTCGTAAGTTTATTCGAAATTTTGCAGTCTTAGCCAGACCACTGACTGACCTCACTCGGAAGGATGTCCCATGGTGTTGGGGACCTAACCAGGTAGAAGCCTTCCAGACACTGAAATTGTCTTTGGTGGACAGGCCAGTCTTGGCCCTGTATGGATAGTGCAAGCCGAAACTGAAGTGCACACGGATGCCTGTAAACTGGGGCTTGGGGGAATGTTACTGCAGAGGCAGAAGGATGACAGTCTTAAACCTGTGTTGTATTTCAGCCGAGCTACTAGTCCAGCAGAGCAGGTCTACCACAGTTATGAACTGGAGACACTGGCGTTGGTGGAAACGGTCAAACGTTTCCGGGTTTACCTGGTAGGTATTCACTTTAGGGCGGTCACTGATTGTTCTGCAGTACGTGCGACCATGCTGAAGAGGGACCTGGTGCCACGAGTGGCCCGGTGGTGGATGGCTTTGCAGGAATACGACATGGAGTTGGAGTATCGTCCTGGAGCCAAAATGCAGCATGTAGACGCATTGAGCAGGAACCCGGTGAATGTGAATCTGGTAAGCTTGTCTCATGATGATTGGTTTTTGACTGTGCAGTTGCAGGATGACAAGGCGCAGGCGATAGTCACAGCATTGGCTGAGAATACAGCAGACAAGGGCCTCAAGGCGGATTATGTGATGCAAGATGGCAGATTGTATCGAAAGACCCAGGTGGGGAAGAGGCTATACGTGCCAGCAATGACAAGATTTAACCTATTGCGTAAGCATCACGATGAGGCTGGTCATCCAGGATATGAGAGGTGCCTGAAGTTCATCAAGGAGACTTACTGGTTTCCGAGGATGGGACGTTTCGTGCGTAAGTACGTAGATGCATGTCTCAGGTGTGCGTTCAGCAAGGGTGACTATGGGCGGCGGGAAGGCGTCCTGCATCCCATTAGGAAACCCTCTGTGCCCTTGGACACGGTGCATGTGGATCACCTTGGCCCTTTTGCAAGGAGTGCAAAGGGTCACAGCTATGTGCTGATGGCGGTGGATTCCTTCACTAAGTTCACTTGGGCGAAGGCTACCCGAACTCTACGTTCGGCAGAAGCCATTGAGAAATTGAGAGAGATATTTGGCGAGTTTGGATATCCAAGGAGACTGATCTCCGATCGGGGACTGGCGTTTACCAGCAAGGCGTTTGCTGAGTTTTCTGGCGGAACGAGGTGTACGACATGTCCTCAATGCTATAGCAACACCTCGGGCGAATGGTCAGGTGGAGAGGCAGAATCGAACTATCCTGAGTGCGATTGGTGCCAGCACAGACTGTGAGACCCGATGGGATGAGAAACTGAGTGAGATTGTGTGGGGAATGAACCGTTGTGTTAATGCGAGCACTGGGTTCTCCCCAGCACAGCTCATGTTTACTCACCAAGAGGGTGCCGTGGCGGATTTGTCTGGTGGAATGCAGGCGGCAGAGGTGGCCGAAAGGGGTGAAACCCTTGGGGATATACAACAAGCTGTCATAAGGCGAAGGGACAAGGCGATGGAGAACCGTACCAAGGCGGAGTTGGCGATGAAAGCGCGCTATGACCGAAGGCGTAAGGTCGCAACCAAGTACAAGGTGGGAGACTTGGTGTTATGGCGAGAGGCGAACACGTGTTCTGGCGAAAAAGGGGTGAACCGAAAATTACTGAACAAGTATGGTGGTCCCTATAGAGTTTCCAAGGTGTTGGGGAACGACCGGTACCAGGTGAGTACGGTAAAAGGCATGCGCGGGTACCGGAACTTCACAGCAACTGTGGCTGTGGATTCTCTCAGGCGATATCATAGTACTGTTCCGGGCGATGAGCAAAAAGACTATGATAGCGATGGCAACGAGGCCGTTGATGATCGACAGGATCTGATTGATCTGCTTGAGAGCTAAGCAATTAATGAGGGCATTAATGTTTGCAGGATGGTCGAGTGTAAGCAGCAGTTGTCGAGCAGCACTGGGTTTCCAGCGAGTACGCGTGACCGCCCGATAGATGGCAGGCTGGAGCCCAGGAGTGCAGGTAGCTGCCCACCAGGTGGCAGCTGAAGGCGGGAGTGGGAAGGTTGGCAGCACGGGCGGAAGCAAGGGGGAAGCGGAAGAGGCCATCGAGGGGCATTCTACTCGTGCTTGAGGAGGATTGCAGACGCGTGTGTTGTTGTGTGTGTGCCTTGTGATCTGTCCACGAGTTTCTAATAGTGGTTTACCCATCATTGTTTAATAATATAGTACATGAATATCAACACATACCGCATGCGGGAGTTAATATAAAAACATTTGTAGCAATTGATTATACCACTAAAAAAAGAAACCACTGTTTGCACTTAAATGTATTTTTTCCCAGAAAAATATAATTGTCATATTTACATCATAGGATTTCAGAAATGAATTAATATACAGTTTAATATGTTTCATGTTTTCTCCACTAGAGTGCATTCTTACAATATGCGTTCCTTTGGCAATAAATAACATGATCTGGTTGCAGTGACGAACAAAAGAAGCAAATAAAGCGTACCTATCGTTTCTCATTTCCTCTCAAAACATCGCCGTTTACATTACATGTATAAATATTTAAAATAACTGTATTTAAGTAATGATTTGTGAGTAAACTGCTTAATTTTATTCGTTAAATAGTCCTAACAAATGTCACTCTTGATTTCCAAATTCTCTACATAAATTCACTCCTCACTTCGTGAGTCGTGAATTTATCGATAATTTGGAAATCACTCGTGGCATTACTCATAAGAATTTTTTCCAAGTTTCAATAAAATTGGTTTATATATAAGAAAATCCTGATATATTTACTTTATACCTACTCCTCCTCCATGTGCCTCTCTCGGAGATATTAGTAGGAACATTCAATTCACTTTCAGAAGGTGAACTGAAGCGATTGCCCTTGCAACATGATTAGGAAAAAGACTATATCGATAAAGAATGAGTTTGATTGAATGCGAATAATCTGTCTACATGAGAGTGTGCTGTCTCTAAGGAAGTGTTGGTTTAAATGATTTTTTGTGATTTTTTGGTCGATGTGACTAATTTCTTATACTTACCAATATTGTTGTTACTGGAAGTAACTCAACGTTCCCACATCTAACCTGGTTGCTATGCAAACAAAACAAATCGCAATGCTGATATGGACTCAAAAAGCACACGTTCGGTAAGTAAAATAAAACATTTCTTGAATGTTTTGTACACTAACTCGTACCTTTCTTTAGACTTTTCCGGAATTAATGCAGAACATCCCACTCTCCAGGCTTCTTCAATTTCTCTATCATCTACCATGACTCCTTCCATAATAAAATTATCAAACAGATTCTAATCACGGTACTACATATAAAAATGTCTCCACAGCCAACAATCCTTGCTTATAATAAAACAAATGAAAAGCTACATAGCAACGATCACCAAATGTTTCTTTCTCATAGAAGTCATTTACATCCAACCAATATTTTAATTAATTATTACTTACTACATTTAATAAAAATTAGTCACATTGACCAAAAACGTAGTATGCAATACACATGAGGTAAGGACGTAACATATCTCGAAAATTGAAAAAACTCGGCGCAAGCGCTCGTTTTTTTTTTTCAAACTTTTTCTCGATCAGTAACAAGTGCTTACCTCACTTGTATCGCAATATACTATTACAGTATACGTAACGCGTATGGCAGCAGTGATCCAATTTGTGAACTATATTCTCAGACCTGACATAGAGCGTGCAGAATGATAATTGACAGAAATGATCGATACATTCCTCGAATGTCTATTGCGGACGGCCGAGCAACATGGATCAAATTCGAACTAGTGTGGCACCTAACGTTATACGGCGGATAAATCGTAATTGTTTGTGTGTCGAAGGTATCTCACTGAGTGTGTAACTTCTGTCGTAATAGATCATCATCAACAACAACAAGGATTAAGCCCAATGGCCTGTTCCAATCTCATTATAGGTCGAATTGATCCTTCCATCTCTTCAATGGTCTTCCCAAAAAACTTCTCCCTTTTGGTTTATAATTATAAATTCTTCTTGGTATGCGCTGTTCATTCATTCGTAATACGTGCTGAAGGTAAGCATTTTGATAGTATTTTATTCTTTCAGAGAGATTAAATATATTAAGTTATGTTCTTATATCTTCGTTTTTCTTTTGTCGTAAGAGATCACACTGAAAATAAGAATGGTATTTTATCATTAGCAATAAATCTCGATTTTGCCTTCTCAAGAATGACTGTCGCATCCGTGATCAAAGAGGTCCTGTAGAGGGTGACCGCTGATATAGGGCTAACTACTGGCATCATTGTCTGGGTATCTATTAATTAATCAGAACTGGTGATTATTGAGGGCAGTATGACAGATCAAAGAATGCAGATCATAGTATATCTGTAGAAAGAGACAGCTGTGCTCACCTCTCTCACTCGCACCAGTGTTTCTTCACCAAATGTTAATAGGGAAAGGGGGAAGATGAAAACTAACAACAGGGTGGGTTCTTTCTTTGGTATCAGGTCGAAAGCGGTCAAGGGATCTGCCCTTATATCTCCTTCTCTCTTTTTGTCAAGTTAAGCCAGATATACAATAGATAATTACTCTTCTAGTTGTTACCGCTCGTGCTGAATATTGACCAGGCCTATACCCACAATGTTTATTTGAGGAGTTGGTTAGTATCTTCGAGTAAACCGCGTTACAAAGAGAGTACACCTTCTATCAATGGCAACCAACTTTAAATAAACTAAACATTATATACCCTAGCGGGAGTTTCCTAACCAAGCTAATTTAATTAAGCATATTTACCTACAGATGTCAACGAGTGACATGTGGTTAGCACATCGCCTCAATGAGATATATAATAGGCTACTAAGGTGTTACTTGGATGGATGAAGGTCGGTTAAATTTTGTACAGAGGGCTTTTTATTCAGGCTTGCGTTTCTTAAATGAGCCTAAAAATCTTTAGAATCGGGGTTCACGGAGGAATTATTCATTGGAATTTTCCATTCTAAAAATTCATCTAACCCGGCCTGGTTTGAACCCGCGACCCTCGGGACCAGTGAATAGAATATTACCACTAGACCACCGCGGCCGACAACCTAAATATTAGTAACTATTATTTAAAATAATGTATTCATATAGAATTAATTACTTATTTCCATCTCGGTATAAGTCAAAACAAATTAAAGACTCACCTACAAGCCTAAATGAAGACGAAGTGCTTGTGATTCAGATAAGTGTGTTATATCCTCTTCATTGGACACTGTAACAGTGCTACATGGAAATAAACGTTGAGCCGGAGATATTATAATTGAAATGGAACTTCTGAAGTATATTTCAAGAAACTTTATGGTGGATTCTTTTATCCGCGGATGCTGTGGTAACAGGCAACGGTGGCAGGATTTGTAACGGTATTGAAATGTGAGGAAAGGAACCGACGAGATGAATGTACCAATGACTGTATTGGGAGCTTCTTCGTTATATTTCCATATCAATCGGTAGAGATTTCACTCATATACAACAATATCTTCCCGACGTTCCCGACGGTAGAATGATTTCACAGGTTTCACTTGCTTAAATGCGACGTTACATAATGTTTGTATGAGGGATGTAGCGAACGAATAGTATCGTATTCTATGTGAAACGCCCCGAGAGATGGAATTAGATCGTCCAGAAGCGATATATACAGGGTGTTTGAAAAATCCCATTAAAAAACTTATAAGGTTTGGGCGCGGTTGACTAATGGCTATGCTCCTTGCCTCTAGTTCCGAGGGTCGCGGGATCAAACCCGGCCGGGATCGATTGATTTTTTAGGACGGAAAAATCCACGGAGCAAGTCCTCCGGGACAGATTTTAAACTGTGGGTCCCGAGTCTGTAGATTTTCAGGTCCGTAAAAGATCCTTAAGCATGAATAAAGGGACCTCTAAGCAAAATTCACTGACATCAATGTCCTAGTAATACCTTAGTTGCCTGTTAGATGTCTCATTGGGCAGGTGTGTTATCACATGGCTTCTATGATATCAATGAGCAAATAAGGTAACTAAAATTAACTTGGTCTAGTAGTAACTCCTTACTAAGGAGAGGCTATGACTCAACAATGGGCTACGCCATTATAGATAGAGAGAGGACTCAAATAGATAACGTTTTGAATCGGAATCATTGTTCAGAAACATCGGTTTTCGAACTGAAGTACAAGAAGTTCGTATTAAGCGTTTAAATGTCCCGCATCTACCGGAGATAAATCGAATGTAATGTAATTATGAATAAATTAATTACATTTACCAATACTTCAAAAAAACATAAACCTCCGTTGAGGTTGTAGTTAATTATTTAAAGCAACAAAAATTGTAGCATTGAATAGAACAGCTTTGAAAATGGAACTAGTTCCGAAAGGCCCAGCTGAATATTTTTAAAAATATTTTATTTGTTGAGGACGACTGCCATCATAGGTACAATTTTTATTGTTTTAAAAAATTAATTACATTTACACAAATCAACTTTCACTTATTTGGTGACAGTGTTCAGTGTCATGCAGGAAATAAATAAATGTCATTTTGCAGTTGTAAGAATAATAATTGTTTATACGCAAACTAGTCAAACTTCTCTACTGTACTTACCATTGTGGTTTGTACTTAATCACTACAACAAATGTTTGATATGGCGACCACCAATCTCGTTACACACATTGTACCTACTAATCATCTATCTTATCTTACAAAGGCAATGTGAAGTTTCTTTATTTTTCTTTAATCATGGGACATTGTCATGAAATCAGTGAATGTTGGGTTGTATATGTTTAATTAAATGAGTAATAACTCAATAGTAGAATTTATAGATTTGGATAAGGCCTTCGATCGGGTAAACAAACAAAAATTATGGGAAATATTAGGAATGAAAGGATACCCGCTGTGCCTCGTTGAAACAATAAAAAAATTATATGAAGACACAAATATAATTATAGATACCGGATTCAAAATAACAGATACAATCAAAACAAATACTGGATTACGGCAAGGGTGTAGTTTATCACCCACTTTGTATATATAGACGATATTTTAAATAAATGGAAAGTTTTAGTGAATCCAGGAATAAGAATGGATAATAAAGTGTGCATAAATAATCTTCTATTTGCTGACGATGTAATCATAATACAGAAAAATGAAGACGACTTACAGAAATCAATGCATGCATTAAATGAATTATGTAAATTATATGATCTAAAGATTTCTGTAAGGAAAACGAAGACCATGGCATTTAGAGGAAGAGATCCAGTGAGATCCAAAATTATTTTAGAAAATCAAAGTATAGAACAGGTGTCTAGTTTCAAATTCGTATTTGGGCTGTGATGTCGCCTACAATGTGGAAAGAGATATTGACTCCAAAATAAATAAATTTCAGACGGCGTGTGGAACAATACAGAGAACATTCAAAAATAAAATTAGAAAAGAAACGAAGATAAAAATGTATAATGTTATGACGGTTCCCACAATATTGTATGGATGTGAAACTTGGACTCCAATGAAAAAACAGAAGGATAGAATACAGACGGCGGAGATGAGGTTCCTAAGACAAGTAAAAGGATGTACAAGACTTGATAGAATAAGAAATGAGGATATAAGAGAAGAATTGAAAGTACAGCCTTTATTGGATAAGGTCACGAATTACAGACAGAAATGGATTGATCATATGGATGGAATGAGTAAGGAAAGATATCCATTGTTAGCAAGAAATTATCAAGCAAGAGGAAGACGTGATGTTGGAAGACCTAGAAGACATTTGGCTGATGCATTATGAAGTCGGAACGGGCAATTGCCTAATCCCTGGAGTGATGATGATTATGATGATGAATAACTCAGTGGCATTATCGAACCATATGTTCATGGCCGCGCGGACATGAACTCTTCATGCACCTCTATACTTAGCTAAATTGTAAGATACATTCAACAATTTTAAATACAAAGAATAATGTCAAAAATAAAGGCTTTTGTATACTTGAAGGAGAAAAGATGTCCTTTCATTCCCTAGATTTCTTATCCGCTCTTCTAGTGTCACCGGTATTGGTTAAAGCATTTTTTTAGTAAAAGAACTGCTCCATGTCACTCGCACCATCTGGTTTCACACATTGCTTTCAAACTTTTGCTATCACATTTGGAAACATGTTTTCGTATTTATCAATGTACAACTTTTAAATTATTTTTGCGTTAACGCGAAAAAAAAGTACAACACGCAGAAAGAACTCCTGAAGTATTTTGGACACTTTGTATTCAATTCGTCACCAGTCGTCTAAAGGGTAGGTTTTGTTCTCCACATAAGTGAATTGTTTCCATGATAGGAAAGATCCGCTTTGTGTTTTCTTCCACTTACAGCTTGGCCTGAGTATTTACCTGAAGATCAACACTCATGATCCGATGTGCATTGAGGCCTTCTATCGCGATATGACTTTCCTTTGTGTTTTTGTAGTACTTGATCGCAAAAATAATTTGTCAGAGCTATTGTGTAGATCGTAAAACGGCTTGAGACCAAAGTTAACAACCTCTGTCTTTTGACCTCCTCATTTTCCACACATATAACAGAAGTTAAACAGTAAATTGCCTTGTCCTTTTTAGAATATTCCAGTTATTTTTTGTCTTCAATCCATTTTATTTGGAAATTTCGGTACGATATTTACTGTCCTTAGTGGGAAAAACAATGGCTGGACGATTATTTAACGTCTCTTTGTAAGTCCAAAGCTTAAAGCAACTTATAATTGCTTTATTTACATATTATTTTGTTTGCTAAATTTTAAATATTATTTAATTTACATTTATTTGTGCATTTTAAAGTTACAGTGTTAATGGTATATGTATGGTTTCGCTCATTTATTTCTATATTTTTCCTTGTAAAAAAATATATTAGGCTTATGGTTTCTACTTTGTCAGACTGTGTTGGCAACCTCCATTTTGTTTTAATTCTTTCTAGTCACGCAGAGCTCACATATTTAGTGTCTGATTCTAGCTTTGTGATTTGCAACCTATTACGCCATTCGTAAATTGGAAGGAATGACGTACTGTATGTAATCTCGTGATTGGATGATAAATATCACGTCATTTTAAACAAAGGGCTCCCATCATCTTGATGCAGTTTCTCGCACCTGTCTCCATTTATTAGCGTTCCGTGTAAGTAGTGCGGGCTACAAGGTCTCATTAAGGAAATTTGCATTCGCTGCAGGAAATGAAATGCTTTCCCTTCTTAATTTCGATTGATTTATAAATTGGGTTTGCTCAGAAAACAACAATACTTGTTTTACTGCCCGTACTTTATATATTGTTTTATGTCTGAAAATGTATCTAAAATATATCATCAGTATAGAAGAATTGATGCTGTCACAATTTAATTAATTTTTCCAAGTTTTATTTCTCTTATGAATATTTGAAGAAATCAGTTTTTTAATTGAATTCTACGAAACGTGTACAATACTTATTTAGTGTGATGCCTCTTTGTACACCATGTCTTCCCTTTTCAATAAAGAAGAAGTTTATATTTCTACTGATAATGTTATGAAGCTTGTAACCTACATTCTAATCCTAAAGAGCTTCCTTCCGTTCTCGTTCAACCGGTCAGGATGTAGTTTCAGAAAAGTCTCTATTCTCGTTCCAAAGGCCTCATCTGATCCTAATTATGCATTTACTATTTCCAGGGGTCCGAATGTTAAAATAAAATTACTTTATTTCGGCATTTAAGAGAGTGGCAAAAATATAGTTGACAATCTTGTTTTGTCTAGCCATAAACACAGAAACGTTGCTTTTTTGTATAATTTTGTCCCCCAATTGGAGCCTTCTCTTGTGTCTGACTTCCAACAATTTTTCCTCTTGTATTTACAGGTGCGAAAAAGTTTCGAATAACCTGATCTCTTTTCTTGTTGCATGAAATGCGTAAAACAGCTATTACAAAACTACCAAGATTCACCCTCACTGCGATCTTAAATTCCAGATTGTAGATATTCGATCCGAACTGTAGCTCACTTCAGGGATAGTAAGTTTCTGGACGGAAAGGTGATTGAAAGATACACAAAAAAAAGGCGTTTAAACAATTCGTACGGTTGGATGGGTGGTTCGGAAATTACGGAAACCGAAATCGAAATAAACAAAACAAAAACGGAGTAAACGTAACGTAGATGGAACATTTTACAAACTGATCGGAGAGTCTAATAATACTAACTTAAACGTATGTCCAAAAAAAAAGGAGGAAAAGAGAGAATTTATGTTTGGTGCTAAGCACGGAAACTATAGGTAAATTCGATGTATTAAACTTGGGAAAATGAGGAAGGTTTTCAACACAAGTACACTCCTCCTCCGTCGAGTTTAGCGCTGGGAGGTAGGATATTCTTGCCATTCGGTTTATTACTCTTGCAGATAGTTTCTTTTGTTCCTACAGCCGAATTGAAGGGAAATATTATCCATTGACAAATATGCAGTTTTCAGTTTGCGGTTTTCTGTGACTGTGCCTTTCCTAATAGGGCGAATGTTTTCAATATGATTGCACTTCCTTACTGACTGTGGTTGTCATCCAGTAATCCATCCCCACACTACATTTCTTTGAGCGCTAATTTCGTCGGAGGAGGACAATAGGATATATTGGAAAAAGGTTTGTAAGAAGGGGTTTCTTCTGAGACTTCCAAGGTATTTTATTCCAAAACTGATATATGGAGGTTTATTGGTGGAAAGGCACACATAAGTAATACGGTTGGTAAAGAGTCAAATATATGAATGCCAGAGACATAGAAAGCCAAACATAAACTGAGTGAAAGTAAAATGTAAGGTATGAAACAATGAAGGCCATATCCTCATTTCTAGGAAACTGTTTACAGATTAGACGTTTGAGAGACAACTTGACAGAATAATTTATGGTTATTGTTTTAAAATAAATTATTCCATTCAAAATGATTTTGGAACAATGAATGTTTTATTTAATTAGAGAAGATCTGAATTTGTTTATTATGTTTTGTGATAAACAATGTAATTATAGAACCAAGTTCAGAATTTTAATTATTTGGGATGTCATTTAGGTAATGACAGAAATTTAGATAAACGCATTAAAATACGATTCAATTATCTATGTGGCACAATTAAACATACTTCATTGAATAAAACTAGAAAAGAAAGTATTTTAAAATTTTACAAAGTATTGGCAGTTCCATCTCTTATCTACGGATGTGAAACCTAGACATTAACAAAGGAAGATAGTAAACAAATAGAGGCTGCAGAAATGAAGAATGTTGAGAACAATAGCAGGATACCAAAGGACAGATAAAAAGAAAAACGAAGATATAAGAACAGAACTTATTATATTTAATCGCTATGAAATACTCGTAATAAAATACTATCAAAATGCTTACCTACAGCGCGTATTACGAATGAATGGACAGCACATACCAAGAAGAATGTATAATTATAAACCAAAAAGGAGAAGAAAGTTAGGAAGACCATTCAAGAGATGGAAGGACCAATTCGACCTATAATGAGATCGGAACAGGCCATCAGGCTTAATCTTTGTTGTTGATGATGATGGTGTTTTGTTTAGCTTTGTTAAAATTAATTACTTTGAAACTCATGACACTGACCGGCGCCTCCGACTTGGGACAGACCATGGCCATCGTCTTCCTCTCCCCTTTGGTGTTGATAATGTTGAAAATGGTATGTATCAGCAGGTCAATGCTCGTGAACATGCTGCACAAATCTCGAGCGTTGCTCTAAGTCATCGTCACTATACAATGGCCTGAAAGGAACCAATACCATAGTTCTATTGATCATGTGTCGGACACGATGAAACGACGCGACGTTTTAACGACCCTCACAACGCCACCTCTGAACAATGGACAGCGCCCAAGCAGTTCAGCAACCATGTAATGCTAAAAGAGGATTTTTTATTCAATGCCACTAAGAATTCAAAGACGTTTGAGAGTTAAATGTTTGTATCCTATACTTACTTGTAGTAAAATGACCACCGACTTACCTGACTTTGTTATCAATCAACAACTGAGTAAACCTCTTCCTGCGGCCAAAATTTCAGCCTTGTCATCGGATCCCTTCATCATGTTACAACTTTTATTTTGAGTACCGGTGGTATTGTATATTACATAGAATACGAAGTACATGTTGGAGATAATGAAACACAATAGATTTTTAATGACCAAGTAAGAAAAATAATTTTTAATGATTGAATATTATTAACTATTTTGGCAGATAAGTACAAATAAAAAGAAATTAGATTCCATTATTATTTTAATTTCCGCCTTCTCAAAATCAGAATAGTCGATTCTTTTAAACATCTCTGGTCACAAATAAGACTTGATAAGGACGATACAATATTATTGAAAGTAATGAAATGTTGGAACTTTTGTTATTTCTATAACACAACCACATTAGTCTGAAACGTGTGGCTGAGAATATAAATGATCTACTAATATACCATAAAAAAAGCAAAAAAAATATTTTTTAACTTTTACTACGTTGATGTTTTTGGTGGTGTAATGTATAAGAGGTCGATTGAAATTTATATACAAACGGAGGAATTATGATAATATTGATAATATGGTTTTTTATGTGATACAGTGAAAGACCAAAAAGTATGTGTATTAGAGTACAAGTATAATCCACAAGCTGATTAAAATAGAATCTTATTTAACCAAAGCATTTTTAACACTTAATTTTATATGGATTCAAACAAAGTGTCTGGAAGTAATTTCGAAATATATCTTGGAAACTCATTATTCTCCAACGTTTAATTGCCAAGTTGTTTGAAATTGATAGAGAAACCAAAATAACTGTTTATCATATTTTGATCATTGCAACGTCTGACGTTTTAATCACAGTGCGGTAGCAAAAGGAAAATATTACACGTAAAGAGAATTAAATAAGACAATCTTGCAAACTATCAGAGAATTAAAAAGAAAAAAAGGGGCGGAAATAAACTGATTCTGAAACAGATTATAATAAAATAATATGTATGAAAAAAAAGAACAAGAAATTAAGAGAAGAAGGAGGAAGTATAAATCAATCAATATAATAATTAAATTGTTTGTGCTATTATATTTCGCATATTAATCACATTACCATTTTTAAGAGGGTATTTTTTTTGTAATTGATGAAAGCGGGGTCACAAACACTTCTCTAACTATCCAGCAGTGTATTGTACAGTAGATATAATCAGTCCATACAAAGTGTTACTGAATACATGAAATTGAGTAAACTAAATAAAAGGGTGTTTCGAAAAGACATACGTAAATACAAAACTATTCTAATTGTCAAGATTCTTTAAACATAAAAATTGGAAAACAAAATAAAAAAGGAGCGTAGAGTAGATACTGGGAATAAATAACGCAAGCAAAAACTTTGTTTCAAGCGACGAGATGTTGTAACATTCTACGGATTTCTACACAAAATTACAATCCAGTTCTCTCCTGACGAAGAGCACAGGTGAATGCTGTTCTAAAAATCCAGGATAGCAAAAAAAAAAAAAAAGGGCAGCTCCATTCTACCGCGCGAAATGAGTGCGATTATAAAACTTTAGAAGCGTTACGACAAATTATTCAACAATATTCTTGAATCTTAAGAAGTACAATCAGACAGGACATCGAGCACAGTAATCCTCCTTCACGTAATGGACTATCTAAACAATAGTCCACTTAGCTTTTTTACCAGTCTCTATAAATTCTGAAGTAATAACGCAGAGAGTGATAAAATTACTGGTTTCAAACGAATCTAGTAAATAGGCGGAGTTCTTTCAGGGCACAGCACAACAGAACGCCTACAAACAATAAATAAACTCATCGAGAAAACAGTATGATGCAGTGTGAATGTATACAATATGAAAAGACTAATTAACGCCTAAAATGGGATTTGAACCTGAGACCTCTAACTTTATACGTTAGTGAGGTACCATCTTCTGCATTGAGGCTTGCAGCCCAAACAATGTTTCTTTACTTATATATAATTCTCTACCATAAGAGGCAGAGGGACATCGGTCGCAGTGCCATGTTACACACAACACACACACACACACACCCGAGTCTCTGAACTCTCTACGTTTAGCGCTCTAACCAACTGATCTTCTAAAGTATACCAAGACAAACATATATTTTTCTTACATATGTAGTATTCTCAATTCACACAAGAGGTAGCGGGAAGTCGTTTCAACTGAACTCTAGTGGCCACCATAACAGATAAGCAATTTTTTAAAGAGATTATTTACATTATAGCAGTTACGCTTGTATATTTAAATGTTATAACTCTATCTTTGACATTTGGCAATGAAGGCAAATATGATATGAAAAGAAAAATGAATGCTTGTGTCGGAATTTGAACCCGAGTCTCTAAACTCTGTACGTTTAGCACTCTAACCAACTGAGCTACTATAATACCTATATATGTGAAAAGTCTAAGAAATCGTTTACTTTTAAAAGTTTCTTTTGTATCATATTTTTAAATTGCGAAGACGTATGTTAACTCAAATACCTTCTCTTCGCGCTATCACAGACACGTGCATCATTTGACTGTCCGCAGGGATTTTATAAATAATCATTGGAAAAGAGATATAGGTACTCGGAAAACAGAGTTCACAATCTTGTCTTCATCACCCAAGTGATGCTCGCTCCACTTAAAAAAAATACCAATCCCCACACAATGTAACCTTTTTATGCCGAGAGTTAAAGGAACAAACATTTACAGAGTAATAATAATAATAATAATAATAATAATAATAATAATAATAATAATAATAATAATAATAATAATAATAATAATGTTAATAATAATATTAATAATAATATTAATAAGAAGAGTAATAATAATAATAGTTTAATAATAATGTGATAACGCATGTTAAATATTCATTTTATAAAATCTTAAAATGTAACAATATAGGAACCTTCTTCACCTACATTTGGAATCACCGCACGCCATTGAATCGAATTGACTAAAATATCTAGTGGATATCGGAGGAAAATTCTAAAAAGATGCATAATTAGAGTTGGACATATAGAATCATTATGTGGAACCCAAGGACAGGCAAACGGAACGTGAGAAAACCGTACGTTCACTGGACTGACTTCAAAAAAAGTGAAGAAGATAATTAGTCACGTCAAGTCATAAGCAAGTTCCATCCATAGTAATTCTGCCCGAAGGCAGGTCCTTCACTACAATCATAGCATTTTCATGCTATGCTTGCAGCTTTACTAGGGAATTGTAGGTGTGGTAGCTTCCGGTTGCTTTCCACAACGAAGAAGGATGACGATGATGAAGATGATAATGATAAGGATGATGATGATGATGGCCATATGATTTCGGGGACCGTTTGGGCCTTAAAGTTTTCCTGACATTTGTCTTACAGGTGAAGAAAAACCCCGATAAAAACCTCACCCAGAAAAACTGCCCCGACCGGGGATCGAACCCGGGCCCGCTGCGTGACAAGGCAGCACGCTACCTCGAGACTACAGCGAATGCAAAAGAAACTTTCACAAGAACTAAGAAAATATGCAGCAAATTGTAATTAGGATATAGGTTTGGCTCTCCTTAAGAGCACTCTATGAACCGTACGCTGCTACGGTAGAAGGCCATTACCATCACTATGGGAATTTTAGGATCTTCATTCACATTCGTTCATTCGTGTATAAAAGTATGTTCTACAAACATTAAATATAGGACTACAAACTCTTTCAACATATTTATTTCATGTTTCAACATATTTATGTCATATGAATTTTTTATTCAATCCCCCAATTTTTGTCATTTCCAGATGTCTGACATTATCTTCTGATATTGGCGCATTGTAACCAATTCTGAGGTTGGGGCGCCTGGAAGACGGGATTATGCTGACACAATGATATGATGGGTGATAATGATGGTAATGATGCTACAGGAGAAGCCTTAATCTTAAATTTAATATAATGATATGCTTATGATAATAATGACCAGGTGATTTTTAGGGCCTTAAAGTATCCAGACATTTGTCTTACAGGTGAAGAAAAATCCCGAAAAAACCTCAACCAGGAAACTTGTCTCGACCGGAGATCTAAACCCGGCTCGCTTGCGTGACAAGGCAATACGCTACCTCGAGAACACAGTGATGGATTTAACTAATAAATGCTAACTATAATATTAACTCAGTGATTATAGTACCGTTATGCTATATTTCAATACCAATTATGTATTAGACCTATGTATATTCACTATTTTACAAGCTTTATATTAGCTTGACCTGTATCTATCTATCTATCTATCTATCTATCTATCTATCTATCTATCTATCTATCTATGTAACTGAATCTTTCAACGCGTTTTTCACTCACTTAAAATAATTGGATCGACTTGAAATTTTGTATACTTGTAAAGGGTCTATGACAATACACTAATTTCATATTTATTTTCTAAAATCCTGACCAGAATCATCAGAAAATCAAAAAAAGTGTATTTTTCTTTATGTAACGGAATCTTTGAACACGATTTTCACCCACTTGGAAACATAGGATAGACTTGAAATTTTGTATACTTGTAAAGGACCCGTGACAATACAATAATTTCATATTCATTTTTTAAAATCCTTGCCAGAATCATCAGAAAATCAAAAAAAGTGTGTTTGTATTTATGTAACGGAATCTTTGAACACGAATTTCACCCACTTAGAGACATTCAATCGACTTGAAACTTTGTATACTTGTAGAGGACCCGTGACACTACAATATTTTCATATTTCATTTCTAAATTCCTGGCCAGAATCTTCAGAAAATAAAAAAAATTAAAACTGGTATAATAGGTTACGGACTTGTCGACTTTTTAGTCAATCGTTGAAAGAGCTCAGTTGGTAGAGCGGTGAACTAGTGGTATATAATTTCAGTAATCCATAGGTCGCTTTGTTCGAATCCGGCTGGGGAGGATTTTTTTTAGAAGAGTAATACTTTTAGCTCATACTACAATAGTATGGAATTTAAAGATATTTACATTCTTATCTTATTCTGTAAAATATTAAAACTAAAAAATAAATAATAGTTTTAAAAAACTAAAACAACACGCTTTATTAGAAAACCGAACTCAAAAATGAAAAATAATTTTAATTTCCAACACGCTTGGGATAAATTTAAAGTGGTCAACAAAAAAATCATCTCCAACACATATAGAATAAAACTAGAATTATCAACAAAAACAATATAATTTTACCATCAAAAGCGTGGGGTGCTTTTTATGATTTTTACATGTTCTTATTAGAGGCGTTTTTTTTTACCAATATCTGTTTATTATCAAATATATTACCGGTAATTTATATAGAGCACCCCACGCTTTTGATGGTAAAATTATTTTCTTTTTGTTGATAACTCTAGTTTTATTCTATATGTGTTGGAGATGATTTTTTGTTGACCACTTTAAATTTATCCCAAGCGTGTTGGAAATTAAAATTATTTTTCATTTTTGAGTTCGGTTTTCTAATAAAGCGTGTTGTTTTAGTTTTTTAAAACTATTATTTATTTACATAGCTGTTTGCTAAATTTCTTGAAAAGTCTAATGTATCTAATCTGCGGTAGTGATTGAGATTATCTATTCTACTAACATTACCTAAAATTCACTTCGAAGATTATCTACTATTAAGTGATTTTTAAAATGTTATAGCATTTAGGAATACTTTAGATCATAGGTACATTAATTTAAATTAATTGCCCCAAATTTCAGGTAATAACAGGTCTAGACATAATAAACATATATCTAATTATACATCTACACCATATCAAGTATAAATTCACATTCTACTGACCTTTTAAAACACTTGAAGGCGTTGCGTGTTCACCTGACATCAATTAAACAAATGAGTGCGGTATCAAATGCACGGTAAGAAAAGAATTCTGATCAATTGAAAGATAATTTGTGAAGAATGTACTACAAAAGAAATTATGATTTCTCTCACTCCACTTGAATAATTATTTATGTTTGAAATAATTTATGACTGAAAGGTTATTCATTTTATCTGGAGAGAAGTAAATAATTTTCTTGTCGCAGTCAGATATTTTAACAGATGCAGAAGTTAGAAATGACGCTATTTCATGGAGCATTTGTTCTTCCGGGGAAATAAATCATAATGGTCACATAAATAAATATTTTAATACTTAGCCAAGTTGCATTAGCAACTGCTGTTGGCAAATTTAACGATTAATGTTATTCTAGTCTACATTAAATTTATAATTATTATACGAACAATAATCTATATAATATCTATATAAAAATGAGTGTCAGTCAGTCTGTCTGCCTGTCTGTCGGTCCTTTATGGACTCAACAATTAATTAGCCGATTTGAAAGCGGTTTTCACTATCATTTAGATAATTTTTCTGGGACAATTAACATATGTAGCATATTACCATAGTACTATAGGGGTGGAGCTACAAAACGTACATCGGTGCACTAACAAAGTCGCTTTACGGACACTTAAATGGCTTACGCTGCCTAAACAATAAAAATTATCCCAAATGAAGGTTCACAGAATTGAATACTTAAAAAAATTCTACATAAAAGTCCGCGGCAGCATCTATGTTTTACGGTTAATTCTCATTAACCGTTTTCTTCTTTCAACTCATAGATGCCAAGAAGATCGGGAGAAGTAGAATCCCGGACAATACCAGATAATCTGCACGTGGTATCTAAAAATCATTACGATATAAATTTATAATTATTTTTGGAAACAATTTACAACATGTGACACGAAAATTGTATCATGCACATGCCAACAGACGCGAAGAGGTTTGCAATATGGAATCACGAGATGCAGCCAACATGTACACGATATTTGAACTCGCGTCGCCAACGAGCTTAAAAGCTAACCTACCGCAATTTAAGTACTCTAACCTGTGAAAGAATGCAAGCTAATTTTATTTATTATAAGTGAATTAGTACAGACTCTATGTTGGCTGAACTAGGATACAAATTATTCGTTAAAATCAATATGGCTGTCATGTCTTCATGTTCAATGTCGTGAAAAAATACATTCAAATAATGGTTAGAAAACATGTAAATATCATCGTATATAGTGGGAAATAATTTTAAAAATGAAATCCTAAGAATAAAATTTGACGAGAGTTCCTGAAATAATTAAAGACGTCGCATCACAAGTTGTAAAGTTTATCCTGTATTTTTATTTTTACTTATTCAAGTAAACATAAAAACACCTTTAATGTATTTAGGTGTAGCAGCGCATGTCGGATATTAACTAGTATAACGTATATAAAATAATGAGAAACTACCGTACGAATAATAAAAATAAAATATACAGGCAAAACTTGGAATATATTTAAGGCTAATTTTCGGTGTATTTATATAGAACAGGATTCAACAAGATAATTTTTCGTGTTAAATAGTGATAGATTTGAACATAATTACAGGCAGACAACTATAAGAAAGTATACTATTATAGTAAGTTATGCTGGTAGGATTGAGTCACATTTTACGAATGACTAAAGGTATTTAGAGCCAAACTGTAGCTGAGACTGGAGTTTTGGAACGAATTCATAAAATTATACTAT
Organism: Diploptera punctata; assembly: GCA_030220185.1. Lineage (NCBI taxonomy): Eukaryota > Metazoa > Arthropoda > Insecta > Blattodea > Blaberidae > Diploptera > Diploptera punctata. The sequence goes on along the minus strand of JASPKZ010007520.1, from coordinate 479,368 downwards.
TCATTCAGTACAATATTTTATTGCATATTATGTCGAAATTAAATAAAAAATAAGTGTTAAACAAGTAATACAAAACAGATTTCTTGCTTGTATTCACAAGTCAATATGGTCATCTATTACTTCCGGATCATCCTCCTCTAACAAATATGAGATTTGCTAATGAGACGGTGATTTTATAGCAGCTGCCAGTGAATTGACAAGAATAGCTCTGCAGAGGTTTCATCAAATAGGCCTTCAAATTAATGTTTCCAAATCAGCAGAGCCTTCAGTCAAGAAAGGCGAAATATGTAAAAAAATATCTCCAATTTGATGGACATGCAATTCATGCCCATAAAATTACTGACACTATTCTATATCAGGTGCCAACTTTTCAGATCATATAACTTTTGATTCTAAGTAAACCCTTACTAAATTACGGAATAATATTGAAACTCTAATTGCTTCACCGCTGCTACAACCTCATCAGAAATTTACAATTTTAAATTTTTCCATATCTCCAACTCTAATTTACCCGTTTCAAACGGTACCATCAAATCAAATTCCAAAAACATATTTAGTGAATTGCGATACACTTTTGAAAAGTGGACTTAAACTAATTTTATATCTTCCGATAGATGTCCCTGATCACATGATATAAACCATCCATAGTAATTCTGTCCGAGGGCAGGTCTTTCACAGCAATCATAGCATTTTCATGCTATGCTTTGCAGCTTCACTAGGGAATTGTAGGTGTGGTAACTTCTCGTTGCTTTCCACACCGGAGAAGGATGATGATGATAATGATGGCCATATGATTTCGGGGACCGTTTGGGCCCTAAAGGTTTCCTGACATTTGTCTTAGAGGTGAGGAAAACCCCCGATAAAAACCTCAGCCAGAAAAACTGCCCCGACCAGGGATCGAACCCGGCCCCGCTGCGTGACAAGGCAGCACGCTACCTCGAGACAACAGCGGTGGACTATGTTAAGGTACGTACACATATGCGTGCCAATTATTGATAATTGCGAGTTAGATATATTCCAACTTAAATTCTACCCCCCCTTAAAGATAAAACTTTTGTAGAATCTTATAGCCAAACGGAACCTTTATGAATATTATAATAATTACACATACATTACAGGAACATTTTAAACGAACACGCGCGGCGCATGCGCGGCGCGCGCGCCGTTCGTGTTATGATCGTCGAAATTATTAATTTCAACGAACCTCCTGCGATCCATAGGAAACCCACAAACCTTCAGTAGACATTTTGCAGAGAAAAAGGCCTACACTACACTTGGTCATTCCATGTGTCCTTATTCAATTATGTTCTTTCATTAAAAATATTTATTTTGTTCTGGATGGGATACTGAGGAATTTTTACCTGTATACCATAATACATTGTCAAATAATTTCAAAACTACAATCACTTCTGAAATGTTTTTAACCAATTATTGAAATTTTATTTTTAAAAAATTGAAAAATATGAAGCAATATTAAATGTTTACTAAAATATGAATATTTCGCCAAAATATTATGAAATATGGAAAAAATATGTTGGTCTTATTTGATTCTATAGATTATAAAATGTAAAGATGCTCTATGGAGCAACAAAAAAATTTATAGAACGCAAAAATAGTATTATAATATATGAATTCTAATATCAATGTTAGTACAATTTACAAATGTAATACATTACAAAATTATATATAGTACCAGTATTATTTTATTCTTTGGCATATTTCTCATTTGAGTGAATTTTTTTAAGTAGATTGCTGTTGTTGTTTAAAAGGTCATGAATTTTTTCACAAGAATTTGTTAAATTATATTTCACACATAAAATAACTTTCAAAGTCTTAACACTCAATTGCGATTTTTTTTCGTCCACACTTTATTTACCAAACAATGGTGGTCGAATCAACAATGTAAACTTTGATAAGCAGTTGTCAACAATGATTTGTTATTATTAAAGTGTAACATTATAAAATTAACAAAAATAATATAAAACTCATATCCTGGCGAAATAACTACATGGGCGCCAAAAACCGTATATTCCCTTTCCGTTCTCCCGCCTTTCCCTAGCTTGTCGTGCATTCTTTCCCAAAAATCGGGACTTTTTTTAAAATGCCGCGGGACGCGGGACAAATTGTTAAAAATCGGGACTGTCCCTTCAAAATCGGAACGTCTGGTCATCTTACACAATACGCTTATTACTGGTATGTGTTTATATATTCTATTGCTTTGTGATACTTCATGTAGGCCTATAACATTATGAAATGAACGTGTTTACTACACACGAAAAAAAAACATATAACATTGAAAAAAAAAACAGGCATGCTGTAACAATATTGTGAAATCATTTTTTTTATTCCTTAGAGTAAAAAATATCGATAGACATGAACGTGCAAATTGACCTGACGATCTTCACCATTTATTGTAGCGCTAAACCAACAATACTAAGTTATGTGTCAACAATATAACAATATTTTACTTTTCTTTCGCCGGTAGGAAGAAAGTAAAGTAATTATCTTCTTCCTGCATGTAACCGGAGATATCCATTTCATCTCCTATTTCCCTCCAGGCATCTCCTTTCAATTATTTTTTAAAATGATCCTTATGTTGAGGATCCCACAATAATTGTTTGTTTCTATAAAGATCAATAAGTTTTAACATTATAATTACAAAGAAATAAACGTTATCTCAATCAAAACATAAATTTGTTGTGTCGACGTTTCAATCTACTTATGTGAAATAATTTTCAAGACATGGTTGTTTATAAATTTACATGTCTTGAAAATGATCTCACATAAGGAGATTGAAACGTCGACACAATACATTTATGTTTTGACTGAGATAACGTTTATTTATTTGTAATTATAATATTAATTACTTTCAGTGAAAAATTATTTTAAAAAAAGTATAATAAGTTTTAATATGTTTCCCTCTGACCACTCCATACTCAAATAGTAATAAGGTGCGCGCCGAAAACAACAAACCTCTCAAGTACCGTCCAAATCTAAACAGCGAACCATCAAAGTGTTCGTGGAAAAAACCGACAATGAGTGGATCGTGGTGTGCCGCATGTGCGCGCCGCGCGCGCACCTTAAAACCTCGTCCAAATCTGACGAACATGGTGCGCGCGCGCGGCGCGCAAGTGTGTACGTACCTTTATATATTCAACGTCGGAATAAAGGTTTATTTTGTGCAACATGGGAAACAAAATTACAGCACATAAACATTTGCCATATTCTTCACCAAGACAATAATACATATATTACTACTCTCCGAAACCTAAAAGAGGAAAGTTTACAATGTGTGAGAGACCTTAATATTGAACCTAGTGACATCTATATTAATACTCGAAGTCTTCTACCAGATGCAAGGAAACTCAGGAAACAACTAAGAGACAAAGAGTCAACTTCCTCATAAAAGAAAAGGCGTTGTTCTCTACAATGAATATACACCAGCAAATCAATGGATTAGTGATCATCAGGGATTGTCTTGTTTGGAATGGAGAGAAGCAATTAAAATGCAAGTCAATATATCGGCGCGGCGGTGCGTTCTTTGCCGGGCAGGTCTAGGGACGATACCCTCTGTAGACGTTGTCGCACAGAACACGAAACCCTTGCACACGTCCTTGGGGCCTGTCCGTTTGGGGAATCACTGAGAAACATTCGGCATCACACTATTCGAAACATGATCGGAGAAGCCTTGCGAGATTATGGATACACAGTTTATGAGGAAGTTCATGGTGTGGCCACTAATGGAAGTAACAGACGAACAGATATTATTACATTTAGACCATCTTCTAAAATTGTTAAGATTTTAGATTGCACAACCCGTTTTGAGACTCAGAGTGCCCAACATGAGGAAGTTGACTCTGAAAAGAAAGCCATATATGAGCTAACAGTTGACTATTACAAAGATAAATTAGATAGTATAACTTGTCACTGGATTGATGATCGGGGCAAGAGGTACTATACCAGGATTCTTAGCTAAATGTTGGAATTTCTTAGACGTGGACAGAGAGTATCTTTCTTAAATTGCTATTACTGCCATTAGAGGATCAATGTCAATTTTAAGAACACATTTTTACAAAAGTTCTACTTTATAGAATATACTTCAATTAACCAAGTCATTTGCACTATCGAACCCGTAGGTTCATGGCTGTTCGGACATAAGCTCTCGATATATCCCTACTGAGCTAATGCTTTCCAATCATTCCCTGCATAATCTACTTCCCTCAAATCATAGTTAATGTTATTCCCCCACCTCATTCTTGGTCTGCTAACTGGGCGTTTTCCCTCTGGCTTTCGTACAAGAAGCTTCAATGCAACACTTTTCATTCCCCATTCGTGCCACTTGTCCTGCTCATCGCAGTATACGAGACTTAACTGTTCTTATTATATCTGACTTCCTATAAAGATCATGTAATTCACTCTTATGCAGTTTTCTCCATTCATCTGTTTGTTCATCTCTCTTTGGTCCAAAAATTTTGCTAAGTACTTTATTCTCAAATACTAGTAATCTCCTTTCCTCCTTAAAGCAAATTACAATTTGAAAATTTTAAATATATTTACAAAATGCATTTCATCAATTTCGAAAATTAATTGTGTGTATTACTTTGTCCTTGTGGCAATCCTCTAATGAGGAAAGTTGTATGTAGTAATAATGAAAAGTTTTTAAAAATATTTCTGGATTATATACGAATATAAGTAAGAAATCCAGAATATTCCATTGCATTATTACTGTTTAACTTTGCAATTATAAGTACTTCTACGTGTAATACGCCAGCGGTGCCTTACAGTGACAGGTTCTGTCGAGAGTGGAATTTTAAACTATGGATCATATAACATACTTTTTTGACCACACAAGGAAATTGAGTGATCAGCTCCACCTAGACAACACAACATTAGGACAAAACACAACATTCATACACACATTCATAAAAAAATGTCGAATATGAAAAACACGTCTAATGACGATTATGATTGCCAGATCAGATTCGGGGACCTTTTGGACCTTGAAGTTACCTGACATTTTATCTTATGGGTGAGGAAAAAAAAACATCACCCAGAAAACTTGTCCCAACCGAGGATTCAACCCATCTCCAGAATTAGTGATAATAAAAAGATTAATCACTGCATAAATGCAGTTATAAATGTGAAGTCAAAGACTGTGATGTTACATGTCAAAATTGAAAAAAATGAAGACATATTTAATCAGTACTGCCAATTGACAACATGATAATATCTACATTGAATTGTAACTGTTTAAAGTACTTTTCTGGAACATGAAATTATTTATTACAGTTATTCTTACAAAGTAATAACTACTAATCATATCCATCCATATTAATTCTGCCCAAAGGCAGGTCCTTCACTGCAATCATAGCATTTTCATGCTATGCTTGCAGCTTTACTAGGGAATTGTTGGTGTGGTAGCTTCCCGTTGCTTTCCACACAGGTGAAGGATGATGAAGATGATGATGGCTATATGATTTCGGGGACCGTTTGGACCTTAACGTTTTCCTGACATTTGTCTTACAGATGTGGAAAAACCCCGATAAAACCCTCACCCTGAAAAACTGCCCCGACCGGGGATCGAACCCGGACCCGCTACGTGATAAGGTAGCACGCTACCTCGAGACCACAGCGGTGGACACTAATAATATATTATGATAATTATTTACTTGTCAACCAAGGATTTCGTTCAAATGAACTATCAAAGCTGAACTATTTAATCGTAACCATGGTAAAATTAATAACAAACGGTAATGCATAGACGTACATTTGAAATTATGTTTGTTGCTATCAACATTAGTATTTTAAATATTATATTTGTGTATAATTCACATTTACACACATCACTCTTAAAATATTATTAGTTAATAAACAAATAACTCACACTAGCCTTAACTGTATTCTTTTATCTAACGCAGATTATTAGTTGGGTCTCATTTCCGTTAATATAAACGTAAAAGTAATAATATTTCGCATATTCACACATATTTTTAATTTAAAAGGTTAACTGAAATGGCTGACAATCTTTTTATTCTTCTTTATTGTTTATCATTTAGTATCATTTAGGTTGAATATCGCCAGTTATCGTTTAAGTTATCTTTTAAAGGAGGAACTACGTATTTTTAACATTTTTTTAAAATTAACATAGCTCGTAAAAATGTAATACCACTAGAATAACGTAAATATTTTCACAAATGTTTAGAAAATGATCTCGCAAAAATAATGTGCATTTAACCGATGTCATTATAATTGCCACTGAAATCAAAATGATGCATTTACAGTTTAGGTGATTTCGATATTCATGTAGGCCTACGTAAGGAATCTTTCGTTATGGGAGTGGACCGGGTATCGGATGATTCCCATGTAACATATCATACGTTTTACTTACAGCCCGTTCAAGTTTGCTCAAAAAAAGAGGGGTAGGCTTATATAAATTCGCATAGAGCTGAAAATTGGTACGAAAGTTGGGAACACCAATATGAATTGAAATGTGAAAAGTCCCCCATCGATTCCACATCTGCAAAAAAAAAATATATATTCAAAGTAAAATTTCGCGAATGTGGTTTTTTTGCATTTTTCAGCCAAATATTAAGTTTTATCATAGAAATACGTCAGACAAAGGTTGCAATTATCTAAAAAAATGTCTTATACTTTTTTCATAAGAATCATAATTTTTTAGATATCACCATTTGAAACCCTGTAAACAATAATATGCAGGCATTTCAACAGCAAGTTAACCTCCTATACATCATGGGATATTTAATATAATGAAAATATTGGTTGAGTAACTTATATATACAAATTATATATTATATGATTGTGAGAATATACATAAAAAAGAAACTCAGTCTCTAATTTAATAGGGCACGTATAATCTTAAGCAATATCTGCCGACTATTGTATTTTTGTCCGAGTGGCGACAGTCATATGCCTGTTTTTCTTCTGGAAGTCATAAACGAAAGACTTTTAGTGTAGTGTTCCTTTACAGTGAATATACGTGGCTATTGATACACGTGCTTGTTAATAATAATTCTTCAAACAATTTTGCTGTTCAATAATTAATAATAAAAAAAGGTCGCAATTTGCTTTGTTTGTAGTAAACCTTTGACTGAAAATGAAACAGTTATTGTTGATCGTGGAATGAAGACCTTGTTCGATTCAAGTGTTGAAAGAAATTATGGGTTTTCTAAATACCTGAAGGACAAGAAATCAGTGACAATTCATGTGCAGTGCCATAAAATGTACACTCGGAAGAGTTATATTGCTGCACTTAAAATACCGCATGGGATTGAGCAAGCCAGTACATCTGATATCAGTCCACGCGTAAGTGAACCCGTTTCTTGTTAAAAAAAATATTGGTTATTTTGTGGAGATGAAGTGAATGAAAAGGCTGAGAAGAAAAAGCGCAAAATGTTAGACGTAAAATTCATAAAGTTGCTACACTAGAATTTAAGGGGGCTCATACACCATAACAGGTCAAAATTTTCAATTTTTTTGTTTTTGGTCTCATTTGAAAGAGCATACTTTAAAGTACATATTTCTGAAATTTTGTGATGATATCTTCTGTTTTTGTCGATATATAATGTTAAATGCCAATGTGCGCTGGTTGACAGTTGGATGGGCGTGGCAGATGGTCTACGTTCAACTGGTTGAAGTTTTTCCTATCTTTTAATCAGTTTCCTGGTTTTAAATTTCATACATTTATTTGACATAAAATGGCAGATTCCATAAATAGTAGAATGGTTGTCTTACAATCGACGACCAAGGAGATATATTTCCTGTATTCTTTTGTTTGGTGTATGTTTTGTTTATCAAAGTGATATTGGCGTACTCGTTAGTAATAAAATGGGTAATAAGGGAAATATTTCAAGACGTAAGAAGCGGCATTTTCATGGAAATAGATATACAAACCAGAAAACTGAAGATATGAATAGTGAAACACCCAAAAGTGCATCTGCCAGGAAATTTGGTTTTGAGGTTACCGGTTCTCCATTAACACATGTTCAAAGTGGTAATGACACAGTTGAAAGTTATGATTTAGGTTACAGATTCATTCATCACAATAAAAAAAATTGAATGTGTGGGTCATGTACAGAAAAGAATGGGGTACAGACTTAGGTAGTTGAAGAAGAAATTGACTGGAACTAAATTAGAAGATGGGAAAGGCATTGGTGGTGCTGGTCGACTAACTGATGCAATTATAGATAAAATACAAAGATATTATGGCAATGCCATTAGGGAAAATAAAGAGAACCTTGACAATATCAGGAAGGCAATATGGGCTATCTGATACCATGAAGCTGCAACAGACTCCAAATCCCAGCACTATATGTGTCCACTGGGTGCAACATCGTGGTGTGGATATATCGACAAGCCCAGGCAGAGGGTAGAGAAGCAGCTTATAAACATCCACATCAAATACCAATGGCTGTTATGAATGCCATAAGAACTACCTTCAAAGACCTTTCAAAAACAGAACTTCTAAGAAGGTGCTTGAAGGACCGCACTCAAAATTCAAACGAGTCCTATAATAATAAAGTGTGGACAATTTGCCCTAAAACAAGTAATGCTGGGAAAATAGTTGTCAAAATAGCAGCAGCTGATGCTGCAGCAACATTCAATGATGGGGATACAAGCAGATTAAAAGTTTTAGAAGAGTTTGGAGTGAATGTAGGAAAATATGCCAAGGTTGCTTTTAGGCATTGTGATGTCCTGCGCATAAAATCTGCTATTAAACGCCTACGAGAATCCTCGAAGGAGTCCCGGAGACATAGAAAACGACAGACTTGAGGAACATGGCAGGAGAAGTGAAAAGGAGAGCACAACATATGCTGCAGGAACTTTCTAGCACAGACTGTAAGTAGAAACATGTGTAAACTTTAACATCGTTTTCCAGAAAATTAAAATTTTAAGAACATAAAACGCAATAACTCAAAAACTAATGGTTCAATTTGCATGAAATTTTGCACACACACACTCATCTACTTAGTATCTATCTGGCATACTAAAATAATTACAATATTTTGAATATTAAGGCTAGGTAATGGGGAATATATAGTGTAAAAATTATTTTAAAAAATTATTAATAACATTTTTTATGCTCTAAACCAATTAATCTGGGCACATCATAATAGTTCACAAGCTTTATTAGGGTGTTATATTTATTTTAAAAAATTGTTTATACTAGTCAGGTTATTCGTTTTTAAGTAATAATGTATGATATGATATATAAGAAACTGAAATTATGCAAATTTTATTTTCCTGCAATTACAAAAATTTTGCTTCAATAATAACAATTTTAATATCAAACGAAAGCCAATAGTGTATACTACCTGTGTACAAATTTTCATAATTGTATGTTTTATGTTATTGTATTTATTGTATAGTAATGATGTGTGTGCATATGTACCTCGTGCTGGGTGTATGAGCCCCCTTAAAGAATCCATTCTTAAGATAGCTCGGACTCGTTCTGATGACGTAGCAAACATTTTACTGCACGTATGCAGTACGAATGTGATTTAGTTGCTGCCGAGGCTAGGTACCATAATAATTGCTATAATTCCTTCTTGAAACCCACCACTGTGAGTAAAATTGATCGTATTTGATAATACCAATCATCCTCGCCGAGTCGAATGTTTGAAAATATTAACAGCGATATGCCGGAGTCATTGACTTATCTTTTGGAAGAAGTAATTCTTAAAAATAAACAATTTAAACTCGAACTATTAAAACTAGTATGTATTATTACCAGCCAGAATATTATGACTGCTGTTAGCCTAGATAATTCAAATCAAAATTGCAATTGGGTTAGTTAATAGATAATACTTCGGAACCAATTCAAACGTTACTCCCACCTGCTCCACAAATATTCATAACATTTTTTGCAATTGCAAAAAGGGTTGTAGTGCAAAATGTGGCTGTAAAAAAGTCATATTATTTTGTTCACCAGTATGTACCAATTATCAAGGCTAGTCTTACTCCAATGTTGAATCAAATGGAACAGATGAAGATTTAAATGATTCCAATGAGGAAACAACTGATACATATTTCTCAGAACAATTAACAAATATGCAGCAAGAAGAAGACGAAATTGAAGAAGACATTACTGTCGTAGTAGGATTCGAAAATTATCAGTCAGCTTAACATTACCCGGAATTAAGACTATTTTTGTCACTTAAATCATTCCCAATAATAGCATTTTTTAATTAACAGAATATTGTTTAATAAAACTTAATCACAATAGATCATGGAGTATACGTATCGAAGACACCACATTGAAAAAAAAAATGCGCCAAGTACACTACCTCATAGGTGGTGTGGAAATGTGTGCATATTATGTAGAATACGACTTCTTCAAATTTTAGAATCACAATATCTCAAGAATGGCGATTCTTATGAAACAAACTATAAGAACAATTTGTGTAGACAATTGCATGATCAACAACTATTGTTTGACCTATTTTTATGATAAAACATACCGTTTGGCTGAAAATTGCAAGAAACCCATATTCGCGAACTTTGACATTGAATAACGTTTTTGCAGATGTGGTTCGATGGGGACTTTTCACATCTCGTTTATAATGGTGTTTCCAACATTCGTACCGATTTTCAGCTCTATGCGAATGTTTATAAATTGAAATGTCTATTTTGGCCGGATTATTAACTGAATCGTTCGTTAATTTGAACGAAATTGTTGGTTGACGATAAGTAAATAATTATCAAACTTATTATTTATCCCCATATAGAATTAACATATTAGTCTACAAAGGTGGGATCGATAAGTTTCGTAATTACGACCTGTGACATCAGTTCTACGTCAAAATTACTTTAGTTTATTTCTGCAAAAGACATAATTCAGTTTATATAAAATGTGATTAAGTTTTCTGAAGTTGAAGTATTATATTCATTTCGCGTATCGTACTCTAATTTCGTATTTTGCGAACTGTAAATTCTACGCCTGGTCTTAAGTTTTACGGCTCCCTGTACTAGCAGCGGCAGTGTTCTATCTTATTCCGGCCTTTGTAGGCTATATTTTTTTTGTCCAATGCCATTTTGTTGTCTTTTGTGACATGTCTGACGTCCTCCCCTAGTATTTGCGGAATTCTAATCCATTTCTTCGGATGGGGCACCTGGAAGGCGGAGTTTGTTACCGGTGATAAATGACAATGAAGCGCCAGGAGAGTGATTATCCTAAACTTAACCTAAATGTCAGATCATGGCCAACCTATGCTCTAACCGGGTATCGAATTATAAATAGTACTTCATAAATTAATTCCATTCATAATTGTAGTTAAATTGCTCATCTTATAGGTACCTTTTACATGCCATACGGGACCAGTGTCCCGAGCTGTCGGGGGAGAGATTTTAAAACTACAGATCACACATATAGCCCTACTGTTTGTCCACCGCTGTAGTCTCGAGGTAGCGTGCTCCCTTGTCACGCAGCGGGCCCGGATTTGATTCCCGGTCGGGACAAGCTCCTTGGTGAGGATTTTTCGGGGTTTTTCTCACATGTAAGATAAATGTCAGGAAGCTTAGGGCCCAACGGTCTCCGAAAATCGTCCGGCCATCATCATCATCCTTATAATTATCATCATCATCCTTCCCCGGTGTGGAAATCAACGAGAAGCTACCACACCTATAATTCCCTAGTAAAGCTGCAAAGCATGGCATGAAAATGCTACGAATGTCGTGAAAGACCTTCCCTCGAGCAGAAATACTATAGATGGATGGATATACTGTTTAGACTACACAAGGACATGTAGAGCGTCCCTAAATGAGTGAGCTCAATGTCATAAAGACAATACAACGCGAAGATGAAACACAACATTTACACTAAAAATAGTGAATATATACATAATCATGCATAAGTTCAATAAACAGTAAATTAGTAAACTTCCACAAAAAATTTACATGGCTAGAACTAAAGGTTCTGCATGCGATATTACGTTAGATACAGAAGCATTTTTTAATAAAAATTAAGTAAAAATCTAGTGACGTATTCACAGTTTATCATAAAATGAACTAAATAAAATTAAAACGAATTAAAAATATGTGATAATTTATATTATATCTCAAAAATCGGATAACGCCATATTGTATCATCACCAAGGTGTCACAGGACCTCGTCGGAAAAAGCAACAGATCATGGAAAACGATCATTTTTTGTTAAAGGGACATGTACTCCCAAACACATAATTTATGAGTTCAGTTCTGCGAACTGGTGAAAGTGTGCGCTACACCAAGTAACCAAGTCCAGATTTTTTAAGGGGAGGATGGGACGTGTCAAAACCATGTTGTATAAAACGTGACTTGCCAGGAACTCAACAGAGTGCCCGAATTGATACGTTTCACCACACCAAACATAATAGTTCCATGCTCTCGAAAAAGATGGTTATATTCTCTCGCACGCGGCTACATCCGAACATTAAGCTCTAATGAAGACAAAGGAATCGAGCAAATTTACGATTTTTGTACCCTAAACGACATGTTTAAGAATAAATTCTAATTAAATTATTTGATATTTGAGATATCGTTCCTAAACGTTTGTTGGCAAAGTCCTGCAACACTTTCTAAGTTAAGAGCAATCGGTTTAACTTTGATCCGTAAATTTTACAGCTGTGAAATAATTTTACTACTTTTAACAGCGATTCAACATCAATATATCAAATACAAATAATAATATTAATAAAACGTGTAGGGCTATGCTATTACGGTACATTTTATAGCACAGTACATTAAAATGCTAAATTCTACTATATGCTGTGTAGTCAGAAATAATTAAATAGGAAGGTAGTAAAGCGAACAGAAGGTTCGTAAATGTATGACTAGGAAACTTCCATCTATGGAAGCAAAATTTGAATATTAAAATATTTACATAGATTTAATTTTTTGGAATGTTAGCGGTTAGGAGAGAAAAATAATTTCAGAATTGATAATTTATTTAAAATTTTCTTACATTGATATGTATTACATTTTTGATGAATATAGAAATAACAGACTTTAAGAGTATAAAATGGACGAATTAAAAAAAGTCTTAAATTAAAAATAACAGAGACAATGTGATATGGTAGTCTTCTATATCTGACTCAAAGATGGCGGAATCTAAAAGCCATTGAGGTTGGTCTTAGGCCCAATCTAAAAATAACGAAGTTACCTCGATGATGCTATTCTATTAGCGTAAGAAGCGAAGGAAGCTAAAATAATATTTTAGTGTTATAATATTTGCATTTATTTTCTTTATTAATATTTTAAAGGCTTTTAATAATAATTTTAATTAATATTTCATTTTCCTTCAATATAAAACATGAACAAATCTCAGTAAGTGCTAATTTGACTTCGATAATGAATTTAAGAAAATGTACTGATAAAATGAAATTCTTTATACTAAGACATGCCGATATTATCAACATTTTAAGAAATTTTTTGATCACCGTGGAGATAAATTAGTTAAAATAAGATTGAGTTACTCTATAAAAGACGACTGAGTGACTCAGGTATGTTTGTTGATTTTTTAACGTGGTACTACTACAATACTGTGAACAGAAGATTATGTACATGCTACAGCAATAATGAGCTTTGCTTCATGAACAAAAGAAGAGCAGTCCGTAACGTAATTAAACCTTTATGACACACAAATTAATAGCTCTTTTGTTTCATAAATGTTACATATCATACTTTCCTATTGTGTTTTGTTCTCTATTCAACTTGCAGGAAAGGAATAACTTAACCGTGCATTGCATTCACAGAAATCAGGTTAATTTCAAAAGCACATGAAAGCAATATGATTTTCACAAATAATAAGTAAATAATTTTAGATAATATATTATACCACTAATGCATTGTTGAAGGGACTTTTTAATTTCGCTGACGGTGTCAGTAGTCGGGTATCGGCTTTGTATGGTGCAGAAGGATTCTTGAATTCGTGAGCTGCCCGCTTACGAATCAGAAAGTCGGCGGAATCCTTCCACATGCTACAAACATCCAATCCTGACAGGTCGATTCTAGAAAAGTCTGACTATCTGACACCCGAACCTTCTACAGAGGAAAAGAATGCACTGTACGTCCACAATGTTCCTACCCTCACATATATAAGCAGTTACATGGGTCGGAGGAGCCAGTTGTGTCCGAATAGTGGACCAGTGAAGCGAACTCCAGAGCGATGTAGAGAAGAATATTGCTAAGTGAAATCATCGGCAAATGCGGAGAACAGAGTGATAATAAACTGTGAAGCAAGAAATTTATGGACAGCAAATTATTTATGAAGAATAAGTGGAATTCTGTGAAGTAAATAAAGTGAATTTGAAAATATTGTGTGAACATTTGTGGTGTTCATTCCACGTGAATCCTATGCAACATCCCATGCCTAGTGATAAAACGTACTTCCGCAATAAAGGAATAGCATCGAGTGCGTTGGATCAGACGGTAGCGATTGAGACTCGTATTCTAAAGGTCCAGGATTCAAATTCCAGTATTTATAAACCTGAGGTTTTTTCCTGGTAGTTAAGATAAGTGCTGAGTTGAAATTTTATACTATTTTACGATATCTTTAAAATTAAATCGATATACATATATAACAAATTAAACCACTACACCCCATCCATTGGATACAACTAAAAGTTGTAGTTTAACTATAAACAAAAGTGTATGTGAAAAATGATTCCTTATCCATTTTGTTTTTTGGTTATTAGTGAGTTTAATTGCAAAACAAGTGACGTACTCTGTCACGCCTCATAATAAATGACTTGTAAATGTAATCGCGTTAAAAACATGTTTTCAAAGGGCTGTAGCACGGAAAACGGTAATTTCCGGATATGGTTTCCAATTCTAAATATTGTCAACTCAGTCCGCTCTTCAAGTCCTGGAAGTTTGTAAGGGACATTTTAGAGCACCCTGTATTATTGTGATGTAGAGGAAGCGGCAAATGCTGCGATTCATTTTCTATTACCAGCAAAGTCGAAAATTAGATTTGAAAAAGTATACAGAAGTTTTAAGGACTGGTGTATTAAATTGTGTAGGTAGCATTTTTACATTATTAATTAAGTCGATTACTATTCTTTCCTAGGGAAGAAAGTTTAGCAATTATATGCCGTTATCAATGAATACCAAGGTTTCTCTGGTAAATTTCATCTTATTTCTCTAAAAACAGAATAATAATTCGATCATTATTAGTAAAGGAGGGAACAAAATATATAAAAACGTAGTTTTATTTTAAGACAAGAACGAGATTGGGGAATATAATTAAGGGAGGTGAATTGTACAGGAGATGGTACAAATTTAACCAACTAACTCTCTGGCACTATCGAACCCGCAGGTTCTTGATGGAGCGGACATATGCTCTCCATACATCCCTATCCTTTGGCTTATTTTTTCCAATCATCCTCTATTCTTTATAATGGTTAGTGTTACTGTCCAACCTCGTTCTGGTCCTACATTCTGGTTGCTTTCCCTCTGATTTTCCAAACAAAAAATTTACATCATCCATTTTAATTCCAAATTCGTGTCACATGACCTGCCCAGCAGTCAGCTACACATAACTGTTCTTATTATATCTGGTTTCGTATAAAGATAATGTAGCTCCCTGTTATGTAGTCTTCTCCATTTGCATGTCTGTTCATATATTTTTGATCCAAATAGTTTCCTGAGAACTTCATTTGTAAATAATAATAATAATAATAATAATAATAATAATAATAATAATAATAATAATAATAATAATAATAATAATAATAATAATAATAATAATAATAACAATAATAACAATAATAACAATAACAACAATAACAACAATAACAACAATAACAACAATAACAATAATAACAATAATAACAATAATAACAATAACAACAATAACAACAATAATAACAATAACAATAATAACAATAATAATGATAATAATAATCATCTTTCCTCTTTCTTTAAACCAAGAGTGAGTGTTTCGCATCCATGTAATATGACTGGGAGAATAACAATTTACAGTGTAGGTCATATTTTAAGATTCTCGTATATATATATATAAATCAATATAATGAGTGTGGTCTGTCAGTTCTTCATGGACTCAAAAACTACTTGACCGATTTGAATGTGCTTTTTCCCATCATTTAGAGAATTTTTCGGGACGGAAATGATATATTAACGTATATGGCATATTGTCGTACGTACTATACGTATGGTCGGAGCTAAAAAATAAATGCATCGGTGACTAAAAACAGTTTAGACAATTAAATGGCTTACGCTACCTAAACCATAACAAAATACCTACCAAATTAGTTCGCACAGAATAAAATATCTCAAAAAATTCTACTGAGAAGTTCGCGACAGCATATATCTTTCTTTTACGGATAACTCACAATAATCATTTATGGCTTTCAGCACACTGATGCGTAGAAGATCGGGATAAGTAGGTTCTCGGACTATGCCAGTTAATCATCACGGAGTATTTAAAATATTTACGATATAAATTTATAATTTTATTATGTAGGAAATAAACCCAATGGGTACAACTTGGACACTACACACACCCAGTCCCAAGGTTGAGATTTAAAAATCCCTTACCCCGCCGGGAATCGAACCCGGGTCGTCGGAGTGGAAGGTAGAGTCTCTACCGACTACGCCACAGCGACGGACGTAAATTTATAATCATTTTTACATTTACTAATTCAATTAAACATAAAAACATTTAAATTATTTACGCGTAGCAGGGCACACCGGGCGTTAGTTAGTAACTTAAATAATACATATTAAGGTAAAACCGTTATTCGACTAATGAAAATAAGTCATACATCTGGCTTGTTTACATTAAAACTGGAAATTAGCTCGGAATTAGTATAACTTAATAATGCTAAGTATATTTTTAATGTTTAATAATTTGTTGTGAAAATGAATTTATTGTTAAGATGTTACCAAGGAACAAATCAGCTCTAATATTTTTGGAATTAGATATACTGGTATCAGAATTAAATTGAAAAGTGAAAATGCTCAAATAGGGATTGTCAAATGTGATTAAAGCAAAAAAAAAAAAAAAGAACTAAAAGTGTCACATTTAAAGCAAATTGTTCAGTAGGGCCTATATGAAAATAAAGTCAGAGAATTCAACAAGAGACAGAATATTTTTGAATGAAATAAAAGTTTGCGATAAGCGAAATTTGATGTTATAAGTAAACATAGACCTAGTAGCGGATACCGACTTGCACTTCATTTCCATGACATGAAGATGTGGAAATGGGAGTAGCAAAGAGTAAGAGACAATCATGCCGTGGGAGAAAGAGCACAAGAAGAAAAAAACTAGGGGCTTAGCTGGAAGAAGATTAAGGAGGAGACGAACAAAAATTAGGAGAAGGGTTTGTGGCAAAAGAGAAGATTTACAAGTACGAGAAAGAAGAAGTGTTCTACAGGAAGAAAGCGTGCGGTTACCAGAAAAACGAGAGGTGCCTCCAGGAGCAGAAGTTCTAGTTGCGTTAAAGGATTGAAACGTAATTAGTATAACTTAATATCGCTAAGTATATTCTTAATTTTTAATAATTTGTTGTGAAAATGAACTTATTGTTAAGATGTTACCAAGGAACAAATCAGTTCAAATATTTTTGGAATTAGATATACTGGTATCAGAATTAAATTGAAAAGTGAAAATGTTCAAATATGGATTGATCTCATATGTGATTAAAGCAAAAAAATTAAAAAAGAACTAAAATGGTCACATTTAAAGCAAATTTTTCAGTATATCAAAACAAAGCCAGAGAATTCAACAAGAGACATAATCTTTTTGAAAGAAATAAAAGTTTGCGATAAGCGAAATTTGATGTTATAAGAAAACATATGCCAAGTAGCGGATACCGACTTGCACTTTATTTCTATAACATGAAGATGTGGAAATGGGAGTAGAGCAGCAAAGTGTAAGAGACAATCATGTCGTAGGAGAAAAAGCACAAGAAGAAAAAAAATCTAGACCAGCTAGAAGAAAAAACATGCAATCGGAGGACGGGCTTAGCTGGAAGAAAATTAAGGAGGAGACGAACAAAAATTAGGAGAAGGGTTTGTGGCAAAAGAGAAGACTTACACTTACGAGAAAGAACAAGTGTCCTACTGGAAGAAAGCGTGCGGTTACCAGAAAAATTAGAGGTGCCTCCAGGAGCAGAAGTTCTAGTTGCGTTAAAGGATTGAAACATATAAAACAATGTCCAATGAAAATAACTTAGCCTTGGCGCAAATTTAATTCTACTACAACAGATATTTATTTGTTGAGAAATATTGAGAAAAGGAGTGTAAAAAAAAAGATCAGAAAAGTATTTTGATTTCGAATGCTAAGTATGTGGCAGGAAATCAAGAACAAAATCAGTAATGAACATTCGCAAAATTCTAAAATAAATTTGAAAACAATGATAAAATCTACTTTGGAAGTGTATCAAAACCCGAGTTTCGAAATTAACTTTAAAAATAGATCCAAAAACAATAAATCTCTTTCAATATAAATTACAGAGCAAACTGATTGGATTTATTTTAAATTTCAAGTAAAATAAAAGCTTATAAAACATAAATTTATACTATCTATATCTAAAAAGTGAACATTTGGAAATTGTGTATGTAGTTTCGTTATTAAAATGTGATTTACAAATTGACGGCGTTATGCATCACCCGACTATGCGTCATTATGTAAATTTCCAGAAAAATACATTTAAAGTTTAACTCAATATTCACTATTTATTGTAGCGCCAAACTAACTATAGGCCTACTGGATATTGCATGTTATTTTCCTTGTTTGACCGTTATGCATCAACAATCTAACAGCGGAGACATTTGGAGCTTAGCTGCATGATGTAAAAATTAGATTAGTATTTATGAAGAACTGGTTTTATACCAATTTGTTGCAAAACATAAAATCTCTGATACGACTAACGCCGTTTATATTTTTCTTTAATAATAAGCCTATGTTTAAAGATTTTGGTGCTACAAGTGTTTGTACGCTTAATTGATGAGCCACTGCAATATATGGCATCATAATACCAATGTTTTAAAAAGGCGCTTAGCCGGTTGATGCAAAACATCTTCCAGTTATGACTTTTTACACTAACTTCCATATTTGAAGACTCGTATTTTTGTAGATTACAGCGAAGAAAGACATACAATACATATAAGCTATTCGGGACAAAAGCTGCCAGTAATAAAGTTTAATAACTCATGAATGCAAGTATAAAGTGCAATTTATTGCAAATTAGGTTGGGACTTTTCAGAATTTGTTTATATTGACATCATTAGAGAGTTGTTTATGTTGTAGTTAACATATCTGATAATCTAAATTTTATTCACAGTGCAATAAAACGTTCAATGCAATGAAAAGTTCAATTATCAATTTACCTAATTTAAGTTCCCAGTGTGTTTGCAGAGAGGATTTAATAACAGTGACCTTAGGAGCTATCACAAGAGACATAATAACAGCTGGGAACAAATAATTCTCGAGAAGGATGTCTTGTAGAATAATACCTGGCGGAAATATAGTATCAGAACAAGCAATGGAACATTAATAATAATAATAATAATAATAATAATAATAATAATAATAATAATAATAATAATACTTTATTTTATCTGGCATAGTTAAGACCATGAGGCCTTCACTTCCAATCAACCAATAGTAGAATTATGCAAAATTACATACATATTACAATTTTAAACATCTATAAATCGTCTTATTTTTTTTACAGACTATTTAACTCATGCCCCAAATGACAGTCAATGCCCAATCACATTTCAATGAATTTTGATTTACAACCAATCACAGTCGTTTTTAACCTCGATTTTATCACTATCATTTTATCAAGTGGCTCCCAGATTGTATATATAGTGCACGATTGTAATCAGATTCTGCTTGCAAGATATAATAGAAAAACATTCATAGCAATTGATTATACCATAAAAAAAAAGAAACCACTGTTTGCACTTTCTTAAAATATTATTTCCCAGGATTAACGTCGCAGAAAAATATATTTGGCATATTTACATCAAAGGATATCATAAACTACTTAATAACCTGTAATGATGTGTTTCGGTTTTTCCACACTAGGGTGCATTCTTACAATATTCGATTCTATTTGGTAATAAATATGATTTGGTTGCAGTGATAAACAAATGAAACACAACGTTTCTCATTTGTTTACAAACATCGCCGTTTACTATATATATTAAAGTTAACTATGTTTAAAAACGTCCACCGCTGTGATTTCGAAGTAGCGTGCTGCCTTGTCACGCAGCGGGCCTGGGTTCGATTTCCGGTCGGACCAGGATAGTGAGTGAGGTTTTTTCGGGGTTTTTCCTCACCTGTAAGACAAATGTCGGGAAGCGTAGGGCCCAACGATCCCCGAAAATCATCTGGCCATCATCATCATCCTTATCATTATCATAATATCATCCTTCATCTTTGTGGAAAGCAACGGGAAGCTACCACGTCTATAATTCCCTAGTAAAACTGCAAAGTGTAGCATAGCACGAGAATGCTATGATTGCAGTGAAAGACCTGCCCTCAGGCAGAATCACTATGGATGGATGGATGGATATTTAAATAATGATTTGTGAGTAAACAGCTTAATTTTATTCATTAAATAATCCTAACAAACGACACTCTTGATTTCTGAATTCTCTAGATAAATTAACTCCTTACTTCGTGAGTCGTGAATTTATCGATAATTTGGAAATCACTCGTGGCATTACTTAAGACAAAATGTTGATTTCATATGCACAACGTAAACAACGAACTAGTTCATAGGCCTACATTAAGATAAGTATCCAAGAATTCCAATTTAATTGCATCACATACTAAAACAGAAACAAAGCGACTTCATGATTTAAGTAATTAGTCACTCCCCCCACTTCTAGATCCTGTGATAGCGCCTCGATTTTTCTATGTGGGATTCATGGTGGAAAAATCGGAGATATGACTGGTTTTTCCTGGTGTTTTTCTGATTTTCTCTTGCCAAAAACTCCATTCCACCACTTCTCCACACTCATGTCATCAATTCTGTCTCATTCATTTCATCTGCTTATGTGATGGTGACCTGGCCAGCCGCCATCCCTGTATATCACAGATATTTTAATAGGAACTCTTCTCATCCCTCTAACTGACATTATCTCGGAAATATAGTATTTTTTTAAATACTGCTGTGAAACAAAAACAATAACATGTATTGAAAATCAACACGAAAAGTCTAAAAAAGTTATATACGGTATTCTAAAATTATTGGAAAAGTGACCAATTATATATATATATATATATATATTGGATACATTATTTTTTATATTGAAAGATACAGCATTGAAAGATAGCTGATTAGAATTAATGGAGTTTGTGGAACGATTAAATGAAGCTATTATTACAGAGTGATGGAAGCTCTTACAATGATACTTATGGAACTGAGCTGGATTCTAAATGCGATAGATATATTATGATTAAAATCTTCGAAAATTAAATTCTTGCGATTAATATATGGATATTTCTTACTTCAGAATAAGAGAAATGACGAGGTTAAACAGAAACTAGAAACAGAGAGAATAATAGCTATAAAAATCAACCTAATAGATCGATAAATCATTTAGATAGAATCAGGAGATCAGCACTTTCCAAACAATGTTTTTCAATGTGATCTAGGAGGAAAGAAAAATTTGTGCATTGTAGGATCTAATGGAGAGAACAGTTCTAACGGAGACGAAATGACACTAACGGCTCAACTCACGATGACATTTATCGTTATGTTAATAATAGTATAAAAGCACAATTATTTTTACTATTGGAAAATCAAGCAACGCTTTTCTTAATATATTCATTACACTCTAATTTCGACCTATAATCGATGAGGAAAAGAGTAATTTTATTATGTAGTTAAATACATTATTTATTCCTGTAGTATACATCAACGAACTAAAAACAAAATATTAATTTTACACAGACATGATTGAAATATGATTACAGATTTGCTACGAAATAAATACTTACACTATAAAGAAATTTGAATTATATATATATATATATATCAATTTTTCCACTTATAAATAATTACAAGTAAGTAATAATATGTGTATTCAGTAGCATGGGGAGTCATAAACCAAGTATCGGTATTTAAGCTATTGCAGATCAGAAGACATTCTAGACTCAAAGTTTAGAAAATGAATCAAGCATTGGATACTAAGAAAGAGCAAGAAAAAATATATCGTACAAAAAATATAGAATTAAATGAGATGAAAAAGAAATAAACTCTTTGTGAGTAACTTTTTCTCAAAATAAAACAAAATGTCTTAAATAATCTTATTGTAATAAAGATGATTCTTTACAGTAGCGAGTGAATCTTTAATGGCTTTCGCCGCCAGGGACTGTAGAAGTTTATTACAGATAATGAAGTTCTGAAGAACATGAGCCGTGAAAAGAAATTGTGACCCTAGTATCGATAAATTAATCCGACAACTTATGTGTGTTCCAGAACATAATGTTGTTATAATAACCTAATGTCGAATTTAAATTTTTCCTTGTTTTTCTCATTAACCTCTTTCGGCTGTTTGTTAAGCCACTCAACAGAGATTGTGGAACCATAGATGAACCATCTACTGCTACCTATTAGCTAATGTTTTCTTCTTCGTGCATTGTAAACATGTCGCTACTACTCTATAATTGAAGAGTTGACATGGAAAAATATGTAAATGCTATATCTATCAATACTCCAATTTTGCATGGATAATAAACTATGCTCCGTCTCTTGTCAGGCCATTGGCAATGAAACATAGATTACACTGGTCAATATGATTTTGGTCTCATGAGTACCAGTAGTTGTACTTAATGCAGTTTTATGTCGTGTTTTCAAATGTGTAATCGGAAATTCTCCATCACCCACAGTTCTTTTATTTCAATTTCAATTAATGGATTAAATAATTATTTTTTAATAAACCTAGATTTCTTCTCGGAAAATCTTGGCGCGGTGAGCGATGAGTACGGGGAACACTTTCATCAGGAGATTTCAGCTATGGAAAAGAGATATGAAGGCAAATGGATTCCTAATATGCTGGCCGATTATTGTTGGACCATCAAGAGGGATGCTCCATAGGCGAAATATAGCAGAAAATCGTAATTTATTACTTTCTTCGTGAGTTCGAATTTTCGAATATTGTGTAGTTACGAATGTAGAAAATATTAAAGTGCTTGCGCCTCTCGGAAACCTTGCGTGATGGAGAAAACCCGATATCATATTTGAATTCAGGAGAAAAAAAATACTATCAGAATTAGCCTACATATGTTTCTTTTTGAGACAAAAAAAGTTTGTTTTGTTGCTCAGTGTTATTATCCATGCAAAATTGAAATACTGATCAGTGGCATTTCCATGTCAAGTCTTCAATATCTGACGAACTGACAGTGCGAAAAAACAAAAGGTGTTCGATTACTTTCAGCTAAACAAGAAGTATATCATACAAAAGCTGTAATGAACAATGTAAAATGTTTTTTCAAAAGAACAAAATTTCAGTACATGAGACAGAGCTTTGCAACAACGGTTTTCCTATCTTCCACCTGGATTGATATTCGTAGTTATTTTCAAAGTATCAACCCATTCTGAACAGGTTAAACATCCAGTTTTCTTACTGAATGTTAGTTGATGCAAATTATTTGAATTATATATAGCAAATACGTATTTGTTTATTACTATGCTCAATGTTTTTAGTTAAATTAAACTAATAAATTTCCTAAAAACATACTTCTCTTCGACAGAACAGCCAAATGAGATATAATGCACTTACTGCTCAATTTCACAATAACAGAGGCGGAATGAAGTAATAGTGTTATAATTTATTCTGAAACGTTTGTACATCTTTGGTCTCTTAATATATAGGATATTTCTATATGTCTGCTATCGTTTTCTATGAAAATAATATAGTTTTTTTATTACTAGATAATATGTAAGTTAGTTATTATTAACACATTCGATAGTGCAAGTTATATTTACAATTTACATTTATTTACCTTGGGAATGAAGCTTAATATGTCTGACATACAATACCAATTTGAAATGACATAACACCTAACAGTATAGGAACCTAACACTCAACCTTCACATTATGAATCTTCCTCAAAATATACAAAGTGTGGATTATTTATTGAATTAAATATGAAATATGTAATTGCATATGTCTTTAGGATTAAAAATAGTTATTTTTCTGTTTCGTATCTACATCTTGAGAGGAATTACAAATATCTTCATATGAAATTTTGAAATAATTAAGGCCTATCTGAGACAGCACTAGTAGATGCTTGATGAGATGGGTCAGCAGTTTGTTCATCAAGATCAAAAGTCTTGTTAAAAACTTTAATTTATTTGATAACGATTCCATCAGATACATTTTAGATATCGCAGAAAATATCCATCCACCGTAACTTCAAAGTAAAAACATCGGATTCGCTTAATCTTCACCACCGTATATGAAGTGCTTCAAAAATAATGTCTACTATATCTTTCTGGTTTTGGAAAATTTAGGAACTTGTAATTTCAAATAGGATTTTCGCGAAAACGATTATCCCCAATGCTTGTTTCTTGTTTTTTTTTATATCTGAACAAAAACCTATTTGTTGGTCCGATTTTTGGTGGAGACACGTTGTATTTTCTAACTAATGTCAATCATAGGTATCTTTCATTTTCATTATCAACGATAGTGAAACTTTTTATTGATGATCATTAGAATTAGATATCTTGACGAAGATAAACCATTGTTTTATTCGCGGTACCCTATGATTTAATTAAATTGACCGTGCAAAGGTAGCATAATCATTAGTCTTTTAATTGGAGCCTAGAATGAAAGGCGGGACGAAATAAATACTGTCAGTCTATAAGTTGGATACTTAATTCTTTGCTGCAGGCCCTTGCGATCCCCATAATTCCAACAACATTCTTCAACAAATAAGTCCCGTCGGCAGCTCCATATACAATTTGTGTGTTATTGCAAATATTTCACGTTTTTAGCACATATGCAAATGTTTCCCTTAAAAAACTTCTCTCTCGCGTTTAAATAAATAGCAATATTAAAATTTAAAGAGATAGTTGATATTAACATGGAATATCACACCATATGCTAGCAGGAGATATAATTGCTTTAGATTTCACATGAAAGTATACCAATAAACGTATCGCTGGTGCTTTTATCAAATCATCACTTCCGAAAAATATTGTAAGCTACTTCTTACCTTTATTTTGTATTTACAGGTAAAAAAAGGTGTACAACACATGCTAGACGCGGATCTTCTTTAATAATCGCACACATTTTAAAAATATTTTAGTAAACCTTTATTGCTTTATAACTATAAAATATTCAAATATTAAATTCTGATGCATGTACAATTAACCTAGCAATCAAACCCAGTGGTATCTATATACTAATACGTGAAGGAACAACTTTGTACCATTTTTAAGAACATTGCGCTCATGAAGGAGTGTGATATTTGGCGTAATTAAAATTTCATATAGAGAAGGAGTGCATAAAAATAAAATTTATGTATAATGTGTGTTACAAATAAATTAAATTAAACAAAATAAAGTAAACTGTCTCTGAGGAATTCATGTATATTATTCATTTGTTTACGTTCACAATGAAAGTGCATTGTTGCAAAAAATGTGCAGCAGTAATGTGAATTCACTTACACTCGCGTATTTATTATTAGTAATTTAAAAAAAGTGAATATATTTCATTATTTAAATTTAAATTAAACCCTATCTATTCTCGGTTTCAGTAATTTCATTACATATATTTTTTTTTATTTAGATATTCACACCTACTTCTATAATGCCTCGACATAAAACATTGAGGGGTTTGAGTGAGAGACAGAAGGGGGAATATATATTCCCGTACACATAATAATAGGCCAAATTCAAATTTAAATAGTATAAATAGTATACAAATGTCAAATGACTTGTTACTGTTTTTTTTTAATATGGCTTAGCCAAGCTATGGCCTACCACATATTTCCCATTGTTTGTATTTTTAAAATAATTCGAAAATTAATTCATAATGACGTATTTGTGACAAACGTAAAAACATTAATGAGTTGTGGTCGAATTTCGACCACTAGTGACCACTAGCTTGATTAATGAATCTATTGAAAATTTATAAATGCATTTTTTATTATTACTTTAATATTTTTAAGTACTATAAAAGCTCCTTATTCGCGGGGACATGTTCCGCAAATATGCCGCGAATACAGAAACGGCGAATAAGGAATGGTAATTTGTATGGATATAAAGGGGATACGTTCCACGATTACAGAATAAAATAAAAATTATCAAAACAAAACCAACTAATGGGAGATATTGAACAATTTCTATTAATTATTACTGTCAGGTTTAGGCAAGGACTTAAAGAAC
This sequence comes from Diploptera punctata, assembly GCA_030220185.1. NCBI lineage: Eukaryota > Metazoa > Arthropoda > Insecta > Blattodea > Blaberidae > Diploptera > Diploptera punctata. The sequence goes on along the minus strand of JASPKZ010007520.1, from coordinate 452,993 downwards.
TTAGTAATTTTTTCCCCTATTTTGCAGCTTTTAAAAGGTCTTTCAATTAAGATTGATATTCAGCTGTGAGTTCTGCGATATAATTCCTTATTTTGCCTTCAGATTTATTGATTCATTAATATTGAAACAGCGTGATATACACGCAAACGACTCGCCAACGCGTATAAATGGCCAAGCATTTCTATTTTTACTTTAGGCAGCAACATTTTTTTTTCTTCGGTACTAATTTTTCTCTCATTTTACTCGAGATTATAAACTAAGAACAAAACACAAGAGACCGTGTTATTCAATCAAAATTATTGCAACGAATGACAAGTTGAAACAATAATATACCGATCGTAGCGATGGAGGCATTTATCTAAGTACATATCGGCACGAGAAATACAACAGCTTTTAAAAATGAACTTTATGGTTAGTGACAATAAGGTTTGTTTTGTCTATTTGGTTTGAATCACTATATGTAAAAGCCGCCTTGGCACTTGCCTGCAGTAAAAAAAGAAAAAAACTGCTGATGGTTAACAAAGGACACTTATTCTTCTAATATACCGACTGGATCCGCGAATAAAGACAATTTTAGCCGCGAATATAGGAACTGTGTCACGAATAATGAAACCGCGAATAAACGAACCGCCAATAAGGAGCTTTTACTGTATTCCAAAACGTAATTCACTAACCAAAAATTGTTATGATATATCACATCTGGAATATTTGGATAACCTCGGCCTTCGAGCCTAGTTTTCCCAAACTACTTTCTGGACGAGATAAGTATCGCTTACAATATTCTTGGCACGTAATATAGACTGCTATTTATTTAACGACGCTCTTTAATAACCAAGCCTATAAGCGTCGCAATTCAAATCAAGGGGATAGAGAGTCGACAAATTTTATTCTGAGTTCTTTTATTTCAAGACTGAGGTTCTTTTACGTGCCGGACACCATACCACGGCTTTACGTCTCTTGAGAATGAAGTCATGTTCAAAATTGTTACGCCCTGAATATCCATCGACACAGGCCGGCGTAACCGTGGTACTAGAGGCGAGCGTGTTAATAAAGAATCCAAAGGAACCTACTATTATCGTTTGAGCTGTGTATTGTACAAAAAAGTACATACTGTTAATAACTAAATGTTGATTAATGACAAAATTCACTGCTGTAATACATTCTTAATCCAATTTGCTTGAAGATAGTGGCATCTCAATGAAACCCCCAGTATAATGAGTCTGAACCGAAAAATAGAGACTCGGGGCCTTCCAAATTCGAGATTAAGGTGCTATCATCTGAACCAGATATTACATTAAAGAATATCATTCTTCAATGAAAACAGTGAGAAAAGTCATACGAACAGTATCTTCTTTAGCCATGAAAAACATTAAATAAACAATTTTTACACAGATATTTTTATATACTTTTTTTAAACTTAAACCGGAAATTTTTAATAGCAAAAACAGAGGACGAACTAAAAAGAATGCAATATAAACTAAATGAAATATCAGAAAAATAAAAAACAATAGCCTTCAAGGACGCTCATCCAGTTCGGACAAAGATAATATTAGAAAATAAACCAATAGAACAAGTGGTAAGATATAACTTCCTAGGTTGCAAAATATCACACACAGCGGAAACAGATTTAAATAACAAACTAAATAAGTTTAATTATATACAAGGAACACTATAAAGAACATTGAAAAATAAAGCCAGGAAAGACTCAATAATGAAATTATACAAAACAATGGCAGTTCCTATTATTACTTATGGGTCCGAAACATGGACAGTGACAACACAACAATCTGCCGGAATACAAGCTGCTGAAATGAGATTCCTCAGACCAACAGCAGGATATCAAAGAACAGACAAAAACATAACACAAAAATAAGACAACAACTAAAAGTAGAGGAACTAAACACAACAATAGTGAAATACAGAATAAACTTGAAAGAACACTTGGCAAGGATGACTGAGAATAGAATACCAAAAGCAGCATACAGCTATTCACCACGAGGAAGAAGACGTTTGGTAAGACCAAAGAAAAGATGGAAACAGCAGCAATTTGTAGCCGGAACAGGCTAGTAAATAAGCCTAAACCGTGAAGAAGAAGAAGACTGGAAAATTTAACAAAAATCTATATGATAGATGGAAAGTTAAAGCAGTGAAATGAGGTTTTTAAGCTGCTTTTAAACATGAACATTTCGTACGAGCGAACTAACAAGGTTGGATTAGGCTATTTGACTTGCAAACTGAGACAGAAGGTATCAAATAGCTCTATGTAAACTGGTATAAAACACGGGAACATCTTCACAAGCAGAATCGCAATGACGTTTACAGCCATTTCATTTTATTCCATACCATTTAAACTCTATCCGCATTACCAATGGAAACCAAGATACTGTAAACTGTTTTCCGTGGTCATACTCTAACGTAGAAAACTCACAAATCTGCATATATTTGAATAAATGCTTTATTCAAATGTTGCCTGCACTCGGTACCCAAACCCATTAAATATACAAATCCCAGCAAAACATGAACAATTATCTAGAAATTTGTCTTGTGAGAAATTTATCTTTTTCAGATTTAACTTAATAATTTCTCATTTTGCGTTATCTGGATTTTTTTAAAGATTTTGATCTATTAAAAACTAATAACTAATCTTAGTGCTACAGGTTCATCCCACCAGTTCCAGAGAAATTGACATCACCTGACAACTACAGATAGAACAACAACTGAAGAGTACAAAAAAAATGCACGTTACCATAATTGTATGAATAATTATAATAATCTGAAATGTACGCACATTATATTTAAATAAAGAGAAGTCTGGATGCCCTCCCAATATAGAGTCATCCGAAAGCCAAACTTGGCAAGATCCCGCGTGATCGACTATTCCGACTGAGGTTTTAAGCGGTTTCCTTCAATCCAAAGAGCAAATGCTGGAATTGAACCCCAAAAGGTCCGCTTCCGACTCTGCTAATTAACTTCAAATTTGAATTCAAAATTTAAACCGGGGCTAATGTATTTTACAGGAACCCGGGGTTCTACCTATTAAGGAGGACCAAAATGGATCGCTCACAGCCAACATTTAAGTGATGGCCGCAGAGCTTTCCATCTATCTATCTATCTAAGATCTAAAGACTTTGTTTTTCAAAAGGTACTATAATAATTCCGAACTAAGTTCCTGTTTTACTATAACTAAACTTGCATAAGGTATTATTCCGTCGAACCATCTATTCGGTGGTCCGTGGTACTACGTTTAACCTCCATATGACTAAATTGTGTACGGAACTGTTAGTAATTGAAACACTGTTCTTAGGCAACATAGGATTTTATGTGAAATAACAATGAATGCAAGATAATATGGTACCAATAATATTAGAACTTCTTCTAACTCAATTTATGTATATAAAAAAATGGCAAAAAATATATATTTGGGACTACCTAATCTGACGATCATGCTTTTTCCATGATATCGATAGATATCCTTTATTTACCGGTACAATCTCTTTACAAGCAGAAATTATGCTCAATGCTGACTCACCTGCAAATTCTGCTGTTAATTTCACGATATCCTCAATGGATAATGTGGAATATTTTTCACTAAATTGTTTTAAAATATTCAAAACAATTATTTTCTCTCCGCTTTGTAAATACTTTCTTTTTCGAGTGTGAAAAAAAAATGACTGAAGCGACCATTTTAAAAAAAACTAAATTTCCAATGTATACAGCATTTCCCATGCGTAATAATAAATTAATGGTTATACCATTGGCATTTAATTATATATTTTAAAATTTCCCATTTAAATTATATAGACTTGTGCTACATTATATTATTGTTATTATTATTATTATTATTGTTATTATTATCACCATTATTATTATTTTTATTATTATTATTATTATTATTATTATTATTATTATTATTATTATTATTATTATTATTATTATTATCCCGTCCGGCTTTAAATTTAAGATTTTTTAGGCTTTTTAGCATAGGTGTGTTTTTTTTTGTAACCTGGAAGACCAAGTGATGTTTGTTCAAGGTTTTATTTCTCAAGCCTTTATCAAATCATTGACGAACTGTACCCTAGATAAGGGGCTTTCACACGGTACTAATAGGGTATTTAAATAGTAGATTGTATAAGTAACAAGCAATGAAATTGGTATGGACATGTAGGACGAATGCAAGAAGAAAGGTTACCCAGAAAAACATTGGAATAGTGTCCACCTTGAAGAAGGAAGAAAGGAAGACCTCGAAACTCGTAGATGCAAGGAAATAAGACCTGGAATAAGAACAACAGGACTGGAGGGCATGGAGTGGATGGATAGATAGGAGTGGAGAAGAAAAATAAAACATTAGGCACAGAAATATGTATAAACATTCAAAATCTATAAATATAAATATCCATTCATCCAACCATAGTAATTCTGCCCGAGGGCAGGTCTTTCACTGCAATCATAGCATTTTCATGCTGTGCTTTGCAGCTTTACTAGGGATTTATAGGTGTGGTAGCTTCCCGATGATTTCCACACCGGTGAAAGATGATAATGATAAGGATGATGATGATGATGGCCGGATGATTTTTGGAGACCGTTGAGGCCTAAACTTCCTGACATTTGTCTTACAGGTGAGGAAAAACCCCGAAAACAACCTCGCCCAGGAGTCTGTCCCGACCGGGAATCGAACCCGGGCCCGCTGCGTGACAAGGCAGCACGCTACCTCGAGACCACAGCGGTGGACATATAACTTACTTACTCACTGGAACTATCGAACCCGTAGGTTCATGGCCGCGCTGACATAACCTCTCCATACATCCCTATCCTGAGCTAATGTTTTCCAATCATTCCCTGTATAATTTACTTCCCTCAAATCATAGTTAATGTTATTCTCCCACCTCATTCTTGGTCTACCAATTGGGCGTTTTCCCTCTGGCTTTCCTACAAGAAGCTTCCATGCAAGTCTTTCATTCCCCATACGTGCAACATGTCCTGCCCATCGCAGTCTACGAGACTTAACTACTGTTATTATATCTGGCTTCCCCTATAAAGACCATGTAGTTCATTGTTATGTAGTCTTCTCCATTCACCTGTCTGTTCATTCCTCTTTGGTCCAAAAATGTTCCTACGTACTTTATTCTCAAATACTTGTAATCTCCTTTCCCTTAAAGTAAGAGTCCATGTTTCGCACCCATATAATATAACTGGTAGAATAATAGTTTTACATATTTTCAGTTTAACGTTTTTTGAAAGGAGTTGGCACATCAAAAGTCTCTGCAATGCATAATACCACGCATTTCCAGAATTGAGCCTATCTTTAATTTCTTTGCGCATCTCATTCCTATTTGTGATTATTGTTCCTAGGTATTTGAATTCAGCCACTTCCTCAAAATTTCCCTCATTTGTCATTAGCTGTCCATTTCCATTATATAATGAATTTCTACGTGTGACCATATATTTAGTTTTATTGATATTTACTTCCAGTCCTAATTTCTTAGTGTTACTCAATAGTATGCGCGTGTTGTCCTTTAGTATCTCCTCGCTATCGGCCAATAATACATCATCAGCATAAACTAACAGCGTATTAATACCATTGAGTTGTAAGCCTTCCTCATTCTCTAAAGATTTAATGGCATGATCTAGTACAAAATTAAATAGTAGAGGAGATAGTGCATCTCCTTGCTTCAATCCATTCTGGATTCCAAAAGTGTCCGAAAACTGTTTGCCTACACGCACCCTACTCATTATGCAATTTAGACACATTCGTGTAAGTCTAACTTTTTAGGAATTCCGAACTCCAGCAGGATACTATATAACTTCTCCCTCTTAATTGAATCATATGCTTTTTTGAAGTCTACATATAGTTGATGTACAGTACCATTATATTCCCATTTCTTTTCTAAAATCTGTCTTATACTAAAAATCTGGTCTGTTGTAAACCTGTTTCTTCTAAATGCACATTGATGATCTCCTAGAATGTCATCAATATAGGGAGTAAATCTGCTTACTAATATATTTGTAAGAATTTTGTACGAAGTTGAAAGTAATGAGATGCCCCTGTAGTTGTTGCAATGGACATATAAATTATTATTATTATTATTATTATTATTATTATTATTATTATTATTATTATTATTATTATTATTATTATCATTATTTCCAGAGTTAGGGAACAACATTTTCTTACACTCATAAAGATAAACTCGTTATTCGACTAATGGAAATGCAGTCATACATTACAACTGGAACTTAGCTCGGAAGAGGTATAAAAATTGTATCACAAGCTCTGGTTAGAGTCCAGGTTACTATTAATTAAATGTTAAACTACTATATCCGTAGGCAGGTAGTATACTTGTATAACGACGCCTTTAATATATGTGCATGAAAGGGCCGACAATTTTTTTAGAGATCTCCTTTTTCCGGCTTGATGTTATTTTATCTAAAAAAAAACTCCAAGCGTAACAGGCCTAGACGTCCCTTGGTCTACCAGCCGGCTGCTGGCCTCACATCTACATGCGTTAATCACAGAGGTAGACGATCATCAAGCCAGTGTAGGGGTGTTATGTGGACAGCATGTTGGGTCCCCCAGCCGTTATAGCTGGTCTTCTCAACTTGGAGTCACTACTTATTGTAGCTACCCAAATGCCTCACAATGCTGGGTGGACACCGGTCCCATACTGACCGACATTCTATGAGATAATTTGTTCCCCCTTGGGGACTCGTTGCTCTGCGCAAGGTCTCTTGCCTTAACCACTCGGCTACGGCGAGGGACATGATATTCTTTTATCTGACTTATGTAAATCTACATTATGGTAAATCCGAAGTCATCCAAGTTCAGAACTTTTATAGCTTAAAAATCCATCGGGTTTGAGCAAAGACATTTCAGAATCAGAGGCATGGTAACCACTGGTCACCAGGACCGTTCGATTTGCAATACATGGGATTTGCAGGATTTGCAAAGTAGCAGTACTCACAACGATTGTTAAAAAAATGATGTTTATGTGTGTATGGCGTATGTATGTGTTTATGAATGCAAGTATGCGTGTATGTATGTATGAAAGTAAATATGTGTATGTTACATGTATGAGCTGACAACTCTCGAACGTCAGGAGAAATTTAAACCAAACTTGATAATTTTATAAATTTTTAAACATGGAAAAATTCTATAAAGGTTAAGAGACCCCTAGCATCCAAGAGATTGACAGTGTTTACGTATAAAAACAATTAAAAATGACATGTCTCAGCATAAATCCGGAAAACCTGGAGCAATTTCAACCAAACTCTATACACATAAAACATTAATCGGGAAAATATACTGTAAGGAGTAAGAGACACTAGCATATATACGTGGAGGTAATGGGGAATAATACATAAAAGTACTAAAACTACATGCATTAAAGTTGTATGGACAGTTTTAATGTTAGATAATTTGAGTATTGATAGTCCCGATTACATTTAAGTTGAAGTTTGACTCCTAGCACTCCTAAATAGAGGTGAGGGGTTGAGAAAGGGTGAAAAATAAAATGTCCAAATCGAGCGAAATTAGTGTGGAATCCATAGTTTTCTTAATAGCTAACTCGACTGGTAACAAGATGATCAGGATAAACAAATATCCTCGGAAATGCCAGATAATCAGTTTGTATTAACTTAAAGGAGGAAAGAAAAATTAACTGGAAGTAGGAAAAACATTTTTTTTTTAATATTGGGACGAAGAAATATTTAAGAGACGCTTCAAGCTGTATAAATAATCGTATGCCGTGTTATTTGAACAGTTTGAAAAACTTTGCCACAGTCGCCATTTATCAGAGTACCAGGTACTGCATTCCAAAAGGGATCTTCAACGTAACATATGAATGATCGTGGAAATTATACTAAAATAATATTTTAAACATACCTGTAGTAGCTATACGCTAGATATGAAATAATTTAAAATAAGTCAATATACTGCATGGTGTAAATAATTTGTTCGTGCATAATACCGTATTTATATTGTACATAACCTGTCTCCAGAATAACAGTTTTGAGAGATCTAATCAATTTAAATATCTTGGATATTATCTCTCTATCTGGGATAAAAAGGATATCCCTGAAAAAATGACTAATTATAATAAAAGTTTGGGAATTATTAATCAAGTTATGAAACCATCCCTAGTACAAAAAAACACCAGATTACGTTTATATAACACTTTGGCTAGACCAATGTTGACATATGGTAGTGAAGCATGGACACTAAAAAGACAACATGAAAGCAGAATAACGGCTTGTGAAATGAGATTCATGCACAGAACAGCGGGTTACACCAGATGGGGTCGGAAAAGGAACACCAGTATCTTAAAAGAATTGAAGACTACGCCAATTTTGGAATATATTAAACAGTACCAAGTAAATTTGAAACACCATCTAGAAAGAATGAGTTCAAATCGGATCTTCAAAGCTGTTTATAATTATATACCAAGAGGACGAAGATCACAGGGCCGTCCTATGAAACGCTGGAGCGAAAATGTTCTATAGGATCGTAACAAGCCTTGGCCTAATACTTGGAAGGAAGAAGAAGAAGACATACTCTTAATTTACTACGTATAAACGGAACCAACATAATAAGAAAATTATTCACCGTATAATAATTACAATCTAAATAAAGGAACTATAAGGCATCATAAAACAATAAAAATACATTTTCCCTTATATTTGAGAATAAAGTTCTTAGGAAAAGTTTTGGGCCAAGAAGAGGTGAACAGACTGGAGTTTGGAGAAGACTCATAGTCTAAGAGTTAGCTACATGATCTTTATAGGAATCCAAATATAGAAAGAAAAGTTAAGCCTCGTAGGGTGCGATGGGCAGGACATGTGGCACAAATGGGGAATGAAAGAGGGGCATTAAATTTTCTTATAGGAAAACCAGAGGGAAAACGCCCAGTTGGTAGACCGAGAATGAGGTGGGAGAATGACATTAAACATAGTTTCAGGGAATTAGATTGTTAAGGAGAAGTTTTGTAAACATTAGCTCAGAATAGAGATGTATGGAGAGCTTATGCCTGCGCATCCATGAACCTACGGGTACGATAGAGTCTAGTGGTCTGAGCTCCCAGGGCAGGGTCGTTCTGTTAATGAACTCTTTGGCAGGGGATAAAGTGGCTAATTGTATTCTTAACGACCCGAGCTTGCTGAAGCCATGTAGATGGAATACGGTTCTCTAGCTCCGCTCTAATACTGAGGGAACTTAACGAATTTGAACAAAATCAGACCACGCGAAACCGTTACCGCGATTCATCCCCCACTTTGGAGCAACTCGGGGTGGTTGGCACAAGAGGGGCGAAGCCCAAGCGAACCGTGAAGGCTTTGGCCCAGTTAGGAATAACTGAGGCCTCTGTACTAAAAACTATTAGTTTGATATCTAAGAAGCTCCATTGAGATTTATCACAGATTCTTAGACCATGGGGCATCGTTCCTCTAAGACTGATATGGGAGGCACTACCGGCTTAACAGCGTGCATATCCAGGGGATTATTCCTCGACTTTAGGTTCTAATTTAAGTAGGTGGTCCTATCTACACCCACCTAAAATATTATGACTGGAGGAAGTTACAATAAAAACACTGAGGGCATCTTGTGCTAACTGGATTCCCCTTGTGAGGGTGCACTTTGCGAGTCCTTGCCCGCAATAGCAGGGTGGACGCCTTCGCGAGGTTTTCCCTAAGGTTCTCTTGCACCTTACTGATGGGAGGCCGAATTAAGTTCCATTCCCTTCGGAGGTCCCGCGAGAACCATCCTTGGTTGGACCGTCGCTAGACTCGTAAATCCTGTGACAGCAGATAATGGCAAGTCCCTAGTGCCTGTACTCAATGATCCCTTACGTAGTCGCCTTTCGGCATGAGGTACCCTTAGCCTCCCGCAAAATTAGTAATTGGTCCCAATTGGAACCAAATGTCTCGTCATCTAATTAGTGACGCGCATGAATGGATTAACGAGATCCTCTCTGTCACTATCTTCTTATCCAGGTACTGAAACAAAATTTTCAAAATAATATCTCGTACCAAACATAGAGAAATAAGCCTAACGTGTAGATTTTTTATCAAATTCATTTGCAGTTGATTGAAGTCCTGCTGCGAATAAGTGGAATAGGTGAAAAAAAGTGGCAATATGTAAGGCTATTGCCACATCATCACATTTACAACAAATACAAGATTAGTAATTTTGCGGATACATAATATTGTCTATACTTGTAAATTCTCGCGCGATACAGCGGTGTCTATTGCAGTTAGAGGCAGGAATTTATCTTTTATTCTATACTTTGTTAGCATCTTCACCATTATTGGTTGGGATTATGTACCTTTATGACAGTAATAATTTAATTTTTTTTATGGAATCAGCAGGTGATTTAGTTAGACTTTTTTTTATTTAAGAATAATTTTGGCATTCCTGGTAAAAAATACATATATTTTCTGTTCATTTATGACGCCCCACGGGAATTGCTTAATCAATGTAATTTAGATACGCTGTTTTTTACAGATGTCAGAGAGTGACAAGTGGTTATCTCATCGCCTCAAGTTATATCTAAGGTATTACGTGTATAGAAAAACCGATTAAATTTTGCTGCGAGGTTTTAATTTAGGTTAGGTTCTCTTACGAGACCGAAAATCTTCATAATCGGATCCCACGGTTTAAAGATCCTCTCGGAGGACTTGTCCCTTGTGTTTTTTCAACCAAAAACATCAATAGATCCCGCTGTAATTAAATCCGCGATCCCCGGAAACAAAGGAGAGAAACTTAACCACTAGACCACCAAGGCCGACAGTAACTAATACTACCATTTGTAATACCAAACACAAAACCAATAAGTAAGATGAGTAGTCTATATTTTTATAGCAAAATTAGTATTTTGATCAGTAGAATACTATTTTCGAGCTACGTTCCAGTTTTACTGTAAACAAACGTGAATAAGGCTATATTTCCTTACACGCTTAAAGGTAAAACAATTATTCGGACCAATAAAAACTGCAGTCATACATCGGTTTGTTAACATTATAACTGGAACATAGCTTCGAATCCACCGCTGTGGTCTCGAGGTAGTGTGCTGTCTTGTCACGCAGCGGGCCCGGGTTCGATCCCCGGTCGGTGCAGTTTTTCTGGGTGAGGTTTTTATCGGGGTTTTTCCTCACCTGTAAGACAAATGGCAGGAAAACTTTAAGGACCAAACGGTCCCTGAAATCATATGGCCATCATCATTATCATCATCTTCCTTCACCGGTGTGGAAAGCAACGGAAAACTACCACACCTACAATTCCCTAGTAAAGCTGCAAAGCACAGCATGAAAATGCTATGATTGCAGTCAAAGACCTGCCCTCGGGCAGAATTACTATGGATGGATGGATGGATAGCTTGGAAGAGGCCGACAATTTTTTTTCAGAGATATTTTTGTGGTTTCGTTATTTTATAGGATCGATAGCGCAAAATAATATTTTTTTCGTAAAAAAAATTGATCTATTAAAATAGACGATGTTCACGTTTTCTACTGATGTTTGGTAAAATAGGTAATAAAGTTTGTAATTCGATTTTAAATTTTTTTCCAGCTGAAGTAATGAGTAATTAAGGGGAAATTAGTAATTGGCCACTCCCAGCACGTTTGAACGTTATCTTGTTTCCCGTTAGTATTAATGTGTGTGTTTTGTATGCGATAAGGTTCATGGGAAAATGACAACCATTATCGTAATCACTTCGATAACCTGTCACTCTACAAAAATAAATCAAACAGTATCACTAATGACAAAATGTTTAGTCCTCGAACAGTAAGAGACATTCAACAACCCTTTTCTGTTCAGTGAGAATTTGCACAACGGGTCTGGAAGTAAATTCGGCTATTCTACGCCACCGTCCCACTTGTGAATAATTGATTAGAGAACAAGTGACTGCTTGAAGGCCAATGTGATGACAAACATTCCCGCTAGAGTCAATTGCCAAACCGTTTACTCACATATAAGGGGATTCTATCCCAGAAGTTCGTCTAAATCAGTGGGGAACTTAGTGTTAGTTTGGGTAAGTCAGAGTGAGAAAAGAGGTGAGTTAGTACACCGGATTAGTTTAAAGGTCACCTGTTTGCTAGGGTTTTTTTGTGATAATTTGACTGTACTGTCTGAGCGATGACTGATCCATATTTTAAATTACAAGTATGGTGCTTTTAGGTTACTTTGATCTCAGTTTCTCACACCATTTTAAGGCATTTGGCATATCTTATATATAAAAATTAATATTTGTTTGTTTGTATATTTGTTTGTTTGTTCGTACTTTATGCGCGGCCATACCGTTGATCCGATTGTGATGGGGTTTTTTGCAAAATGTTCAGGAGATTCCCGTTATGAACATAGGCTATAAGGGAGTTGTGATACTCAACTCCTACACCCTTAAAAATCGCCCTTTGTAGTGGAAAACCTGAAAAAAAGTAGCTCTTTGGACGCTTAAATGGCTTACGCTGCCTAAACCATAAGAAATACACAAAATTAATATACACAGAATTGAATATCTCAAAAAGCTCTACAAAAAAGTCCGCGACACCATATGTTTATCTCTTACGGATAACTCACAATAACCATTTTTGTCTTTCATTTATACCTAGAGTCTCGCGCCGTAGCCGAGTGGTTAAGGCAAGAAGTCTTGGCGTAGAACTACGGGACTTACGCTGGTTCGAGTCTCTAAGGGGGAAGAAATTTTTCTCATGGATTGTCGGGCAGTATGGGACCGGTGCACAGTGGGTCAGAAATAAAATCTAGCTGGAAAAGAAAAAATAAAACTTTTGACTCACTCTCCTCAATATTTTTTCTCACTCTAATATAAATGTTATATGACGGTTCTTAACTTATCTGCAAGGGAGGGTACAATTCTAACGTTCATGACTGTGTGACGTCATCATTCACACATCTTGAGCCGCAACAGAAGGCTGTAAGAGGTTTTCTTGCGAACTTATTTAATAATATCTAATTATGACCTAATTGCTGAATTTTATGGTAAAAAAGTAACATATTTTTATCGTCCGCCCATGAAATGAGAATTGAACGTTCGGGCAGGATAACGTCTGCTGGGTACGCTAGTAGGCCTATATATATATATATATATATATATATATATATATATATAATTTAATCAACATACATTATTCACATACTGCAATGATAAACTGTCTGCTTTTTTGTTTATTTTTAATTTCAATTTATGTAGTTGACAAGGTGGCATAGAATCACCGAAAAGTTTGAAAAAATCACATGATTATAATAAATAAATTACAGGCCTTATGGGTTACAATTTAGAGTTATCCATAGTAATAAAGATAAAAATAAACTAAAGATGGGGGCAAAATAATAAATATAATTTAGATGTTAACGGAAATGTCTGTCATTGGCTGCAAGTCGGACTGCTGAAGTTCCTGGTCGAATTATATTTCTAATTGTTTCAATACTACTATAAATGGTATTAATACTGGGGGGGGTGCCCTGGGGAACTAAATGGGCAAATATGTGCTGGGTATTGTTGATTCACCCGAATACTATAAATGTTAATCATAGAGGCAGGGCTAATGAAAGAGTTATTGTTACGTGTCTGGTTTCTAGTGGTGTATCCTTGCATTGTCATCTGACTAGAGTGTACAGTATTATGTATAGAGATATCTTTCAATGAGCAAGCCAAACTGAAATATTTATTTTAAGAACGATTAAGTCTGTCCTGTGCTCTGCATGAATTATGAATGTGGCTGTTTATGTGCAGAAAGAACGATGATGAGATTCTGAAAGCGTTTCTTTTCTGTTATTGTTTTTTCTTGTTTTATATTATCTATTAATAGTATATTCTGACACAAGGATCTTCAGTATTTATCTTCATACACAGAGTGTTTCAGTCATAATGTTTTACCCGTTTGTTGTTACAAAGTTACTGACTGCTGAAGTATAAACACTATCAAACTACAAATGGACAATAGTGCATTTACTTTATTAAACATTACTATTACAACGTTAAATTCTGTAACAGGGATGCAGAGAGTTCGCGCGTGACTTTCACTGCTTGCCTTATACAGTCACTCCCGGCCTGTTCAGGTGATGTGTTCTGAATGTAAACATTCAGTGGTGGAAACCGTCACTTCATTTGAATATAACCAAATACATGAATAAATTAATTACTTGTGTTGATATAAAAATAACTACATTGTGATATCATAATTATCATTATATTATATTCTATAGTAATTCTGCTCGAGGACAGCTATTTCACTGCAATCATAGCATTTTGATGCTATGCTTTGCAGCTTTAATAGGGCATTTTAGGTGTGGTAGCTTCCCGTTGCTTTCCACACCGGTGATGGATGATGATAACGATAAGGATGATGATGATGATGATGATGGCCTGATGATTTTCTGGGACCGTTGGCCCGACGCTTCCTGACATTTGTCTTATAAGTGAGAAAAAAACCAAAAACGTCACCCAGGAGCCTGTCCTGACCGGGAATCGAACCTGGACCCGCTGCTGACAAAGCAGCACACTACCTCCAGATCACAGCGGTGGACCATAATTATATAACAAAGCTAAATTAATCCATTTCGAGATATATTGGTCCCAATAAAAAATATTAATTCTTACAAATAAATTCTTCCTGTTTACTTACTAATGTGTTGTAAGCACTTGTCGAGACTTAACATTTCTTGCGTTCTAAAATGTCAGCAATTTGGGGCCATTACTTTAATGTAATGGTCCTGTAAATGATGGGACTGGTCCCGAAAGGCCTACAGTTAATATTTTTAAAGTTGAAGAGACGAACATAAAAGGTATATTATAATTTTATTATTACAATTTTAATACTGTGACTATCACCTTAGCGGAGTTTGACCATGAATTGCCTCGTATCCATCATATTAAACTACGCCACTGACTGTTGTTTACGTGCGGTGCCTCGAACACTATAAACTGCCTTTAGTCAATGTATTATTCGACACAGCAGAACGTTTGCCTCCAGTCATAGCAGTACTGTTCATGCGTCATTCAGACGTATATATTAAGCACGTATAGTCAGGAAACAAATAAAGCTTTACAATTGATAGTATTCTCGCAAACAAACATTAATTGAAACTCATAGACTGACGTGAAGCGAATGTACGCGGGATAACACGGCATTAGTTCGCAAATCATCCACAAACGAAACAGGTCAACGTTCCGCTGTGATGGATAATAAGCAGGAGCGTGTGTCCTCTCCATACGCTTGCAGTTTTGCAGGCCTGTTCTATGAACAATTATATATGTCAATGAATACATTATACGAATATTTCCTATGGTGCGCATGGTCTGGAATTTAGGTAAAGTTTAGTTTAATGACTTTCCTGTGCCTCAATATGATTTACATCCATCAATGTCATCGGGGTAATGTAACTCCGCTTTCCAGGTGTTCCAACCTAAGAAATGGACTACAATTCCGCCAATGCCAAGGAAGAAAGCGAGAAAGGTAAAAAAAAAAATACAACCTGGTGGCATTAAAAAAAATATATATACATTGCAAATCACAAAACATTATTCTGAATAATTCCGAAACTCGTGACAAGTGACTTGTGCTCTTGGCGATTTGCTTGAAGTAACATGAGTATAAAATCCCATATTTATTAATGTTTTTTTCAATATTTGATTACAACGTCTTCAAAGAGAAATCTGTTATTTCGCATTTTTTTCCGATACGGAAGATAGCTGAGTAGAGTATCAGTAATAGATTTCAATGCGTTATATTATAAATAAAGAAATGTTCTTATTGAATACATATCTTATGCATTAAAGTTTGTCCCCCCAGGAGCTATCACCTTGACGTGGAGGGGGGGCTTAGTACCCGACGAACCAGACGACTCTACTGGGGAAGATTGACTTAGGTTAATCTTGCTGGTGGGTAAGAGGCGAGGGGAACTAAGTATAGCTCACAACGAAGGAATGGCGTCTGTATCCATATTGGGCGGCCACATCTTCGTCAAGTCTTCAACGGTCAACAGGGCGACAAGGAATAGCACAGCTAAACTTGTAGGGCTTGAAGAGCGGAAGAAGCAGCCCTCTCTTGGGGGGTGGATACCCAGAGGAGCATGTTTGGAGGCTCAGAGGAAGCAGCACTTCCACCATCCTTGTCCTGCGAAGCGCTCGTAACGCTTCTAGGAGACATATATCTTACTGAGAAGCTTCATGCAAATCAGCCGGATTGTCATAAAAGGAACCGACCCAAGCAAGATAAAAGGATACGATTTGGAATAAAGGACATTTTGAAATTAGGAAATTGGAACGTAAGGGGAATAAATACAAAAGAAGAAGAATTAGAAAGAGAATTAAAGAAAAAAGAAATAAATATAGCAACAATAACAGAAACAAAAAAGAAACTAAAAGGAACAAAGGACTTAAAACACTATACTATGTTGTATAGCGGAGTAGAACAGACAACAAGAGCGCAGTGTGGAGTAGCAATTTTAATAGATGAAAAATGGAAGAACAAATTGAATAGCTATGAGTTCATAAATGAAAGAATCCTGATAGCCAGATTTAAAATTGAAATAGGATATATGATGAAAATTGCTGTGTATGCCCCAGAGGAAGGTAAGAAAGAAGAAACAAAAAAAATTTATAAAACATTACAAATATTAGTTGATAAATGTACAAAAGATCATCATTTAATAATAAGTGGAGACTTAAATGCCAGAGCAGGCAATGTCCCTATACCTAATGTAATAGGAAATAATGGAGAAATAACAATAAATGATAATGGACAGGAATTGAGACAGTTTTCAGTCTGTAATCAATTAAAAATAATGAATACCTATTTCCGAAAAAAGGACATACATAAATATACAAGAAGTGGATATAACTCAAGATCAATAATTGACTATTTAATCGTAAACAACAAGCTAGAGCCTTGGTAAAAGATGTGAGAGTACTTAGAGGCAGCTATATATACTCTGATCACTATCTCGTGATAAGTAAAATAAATAGCTAAATGGCGGAGAAATAACATAAAGAACAAAAGAAACCAAGAAGAAGTATATAAAGTATATTTATTACAAGATCAAAGTATTAGACAACATTATGAAAGAATGAGTAAATATATATCAGAGATAGCGACGTCAGAAGATATAAATATTGAATGGGAAAATATATCAAATGTAATACATAAAACAGCAAATGAGATATTAGGAAAGAAAAATAGAATAAGAAATAGGAAGGGCTTGAGAACTTGGAATGCGAATATACAAAATGCAGTGAATGAAAAACAAAAAGCATATCATACATACTTACGACTGAAAACAGAAGAATCTTATGAAGAATATAAAATGAAAAGGAGAATTGCTAAAAGCATTATAAGAAAAGCCCATCAGGAGTCATGGGATAAATTTATAAGCTCAGTAGAACATGATATGTATGGAAGACAAGAAATAGGTTATAAATTAGTGAAACATCTAAATCAGACTAAGAAAGATTCTGCCAGATTGAATATAATCCCAGAACAAGAATGGATCCAACATTATGAAAAACTTTGGAAAAAGGAGGAAATTGAAGGAAAAGAGAACAATGAGGAAGAAATAAAAGTGGAAAATATTGATGTAATAGACATAAATGAATTAGAAATGGCTTTGAAAACCACTAAGAATAGGAAAGCAACAGGATTAGATAATATAAATATGGAGTTACTCAAATATAGTGGAATATTATGTAAACTACGAATACTTCATCTAATTAATATATGTTGGCAGACCTATGGCATTCCACCCTCTCGGAAAACAGCAATTGTGAAGAATATATTCAAAAGAGGAGACCGGAGAAATTGCGAGAATTACAGAGGGATTAGCTTAATGAATACTGGCTACAAGATATATACGAAAATAATAAATAATAGATAGAGAAACAACAGAAGTAATAATAAGTGAAAATCAAAGTGGATTTAGAAAGGGAAGGTCATGTATAGACAATGTCTTTACACTGAAACAACTCATAGAAAAGAGAATAGAACATAACTTAGAAACTCACATAGGATTTATAGAATTGGACAAGGCCTTCGATCGAGTAAACAGACAAAAATTATGGGAAATATTACGAATGAAAGGATACCCGCAGTGCCTTGTTGAAACAATAAAGAAATTATATGAAGACACAAATATAATTATAGATACCGGAATCAAAAGAACAGATGCAATCAAAACAAATACTGGATTACGACAAGGATGTAGTTTATCACCCACTTTGTTTAATATATATATAGACGATATTTTAAATAAATGGAAAGTTTTAGTAAATCCAGGAATAAGAATGGATATTGAAGTGTGCATAAATAATCTTCTATTTGCTGACGATGTAATCATAATACAGAAAAATGAAGATGGCTTACAGAAATCATTGCATGCATTAAATTAAATATGTAAATTATACAATCTAAAGATTTCTGTAAGGAAAACGAAGACCATGGCTTTTAGAGGAAGAGATCCAGTGAGATCCAAAATTATTTTAGAAAATCAAAGTATAGAACAGGTGTCTAGTTTCAAATATTTGGGCTGTGATGTTGGCTACAATGTGGAAAGAGATATTGACTCCAAAATAAATAAATTTCAGACGGTGTGTGGAACAATACAGAGAACATTCAAAAATGAAATTAGAATAGAAACCAAGATAAAAATGTATAATGTTATGGCGGTTCCCACAATATTGTATGGATGTAAAACTTGGACTCCAATGAAAAGACAGAAGGATAGAATACAGACGGCAGAGATGCGGTTCCTAAGACAAGTAAAAGGATGTACAAGACTTGATAGAATAAGAAATGAGGATATAAGAGAAGAATTGAAAGTACAGCCTTTATTGGATAAAGTCACGAATTACAGACAGAAATGGATTGATCACATGGATGGAATGAGTAAGGAGAGATATCCATTGTTAGCAAGAAATTATCAAGCAAGAGGAAGACGTGATGTTGGAAGACCTAGAAGACGTTGGGCTGATGCATTATGAAGTCGGAACGGGCAATTGCCTAATCCCTGGAGTGATGATGATGATGATTAAAGTTTGTACCTTTTAAAAATGAATGTAAAGTTTCATAAACGTTTTGTACGAATAGTTATTTACATAGCTGGTAAAGACAGTGACTTTTTGCGAAGTGATTCGACCCTTAGAGCGAGTAGGCGAGACAGACTTTCTTTGGAGTTACGATGAGTATTTTTAGCGGACGGAATTGTGAAAACTAGTTCAATTGAAATGAGGTGTGTGACGTAATGAATATCTTGCAATGAAAGTATTGTGACGTCAAAGTTTAGTATGCAAGTTACCTTGTTTATTACACATGTAATATAACATTTATTGTGCCTCTATTAAAAGAAAACGATCGATAAAACAGTATATTACATGACTATTTAACTCATCCCTCAAATGAGAATCAATGACCAACCACGATTCAATGAATTTTGTTTTACAACCAATGGCAGTCGTGTTTCACCTTACCCTTTATCGAATTCTCTTAATTACCTCCTGCTTTTGTGATAAAGAATGTTCATCTATTTTTATATTCTGAACAGGTCAGAGCATTATTTTGCAGTGACAGAATCTCCAACAAATACATTGAATATAGCAAATAATGAACAGAATCCTTCGAACTATGCATCTGATAATTGTGTGTTCAATGATAGTGTGTTTTCAAATAATTATTTTACTGAGTTCTTTACTAAAAATAATTAATAATCTATTATGTTGGTTATAATATACAGTTCGATGTGTTTCATTTCCTCTCCATTAGGGTGCATTCTTGCAATATTGCGATCCTATTTGGCAATGCATAATATGATCAAGTTGCAGTGAATAAACAAATGTAACATAACCACATATTTCTGATTTGTTTTCAAACATCGCAGTTTACATTCAATATATTCATCCATAGTAATTCTGTCTGAGGGCAGGTCTTTCACTGCAATCATAGCATTTTCATGCTATGCTTTGCAGCTTCACTAGGGAATTGTAGGTGTGGTAGCTTCCCGTTGCTTTCCACACCGGTGAAGGATGATGATAGCCGGATGATTTTCGGGGACCGTTTGGGCCTTAACGTTTTCCTGACATTTGTCTTACAGGTGAGGAAAAACCCCGATAAAAAACTCACCCAGAAAAACTGCCCCGACCGGGGATCGAACCCGGGCCCGCTGCGTGAGAAGATAGCACGCTACCTCGAGACCACAGCGGTGGACTATTAAATATACAAATATTTTAAAATTCTGGTTACTATATTTAAATAATGATTTTTTAGTAAACAGCTTAATTTAATTCGTGGAATAGTCGTAGCAAATGCCACTCTTGAATTCCAAATGCTCTAGTTATATTCACTCGTGGCATTACTTATGAAAAAGAATTCGGTGTACAGTTATGGTAACTAGTAATATGAATAGAGGCATGCTACATTTGCTGTTGTCTTGATATATGAAAATGTTTTACTGGATCAATGTCAGAGTCACTGTTGAGTACCTTCAAGATTATAGCCAACTTTTCTATTAAATTACTGTCATTTCCTGTGATGTCTGCCACTATATTATATGAATTGTCGAAAATGTGTCCATTGTCAGTTTACGATCAATATCCACTTTTAACCCTAATTGGTCTTTTTTGTTTTTTTAGTTACTTCTTTCAACAATCTACACCTCTAAATCCTTGTTCTTTTCCATATTTTCAAAAGATATAAAATTTATATCTAAATGTATAAAACGTACTCCATAAATCGGATTCGTACATGTAATACAGGCAAATCGAACCTCAAGAGCGTTTTCATTGCATTGCTTCTGTAGATTTGTCATGTGTCATTCATTTCGATGGAGTCACACCACAAACATATTTGCAATTCCTGTATGTTTTTACACCAGTTTAAATAATTTGAGGTGATTCACTTTTCCATTACTTTATTAAAACATGAAATAAATTAAACTAATGTATCCTGAAGGATATTTTGCTAATTTAAAGTTAATTAAATTTACGGTTAAATGAAATGTATGGTGTATATTGTAACGACGCAAATATACCGGTTGCTACAGTCTATTTTAATTTAGGGTTTCACTTTTAATGATCGTATTACGCTGATATTTGGAGAATATCTTTCTCCGTTTATTTTAATAGCATATAATGATTTCGTTATGAAACATCGAAAATTGCGACCCCGGAGCGATTTTTAAAATTTTCATTTCAGATAAATTCCTACACCTAATAGTCCAATTTTACTAGTTACGAACTAATCATATTTTGTTTTCTGTGTGCCACGTTTGGTTTTGAGGAAACAAAAATAACTACCGCTAAAGCGGTATAAATGTTGACTATGGTCATTTTTGGTGTCTACTCTATAGAATCGGTGAAGATGTGCAAAAATAATATATTAATGAGAATAACCTCAATAGTTTATTCATTCGGAATTTGCTAAAACGTGTAGTGTTTTGTCAGAATTAAAAATTCATCAAATTTTGAAGAGTTCCCCCTTCACCACCAATGTATGCCGGTCTCATAAATGGATCGAAAATCTTTTGAGGAGACATCTACCACGTGCGCCTCGAACGGGCGCACCACTTTATCTCTGCTCATCCATGGACGTTACGGTCAATTCGAATTCATCGTATTATATGTAAATTTTCCGATTGCATCACGCGTTTATAATGCAATTTGCTTCATTAACTGAATGTAGTTTCGAAACGTGTAAAATAGATTGAAAATATCAAGTATTTAGCATTTTGAATACAATGTTGGCAAGGAAGCAGATTTATTAATTGCCAATTTTCTCTATGCACCAATTCCATGACAAGATTCGTGTTTTTTTGTACATTTAGCAGGCACTTTTTATGCAATTTACATTACCGGTATTATTTTTATTATCATCATAATCATCATGTTATTTATAGAATACTTAACACATTTGGTGGCATGAAATCTAGGATATTCTATATGTGTACCAGTAAACTGAGTATTTTTTAGGTATTTATATTAATGTACGAATTCAATGATAATTGATTTTTAATTAAGTAAGTAACCAATTCATTAGCTCTATCGAACCCTCAGGTCATGGCCGCGCGTACATAAGTTCTCCACATACCCTATAATCTAGTTCCCTCAAATCATGGTAACGTTAATCTCCCTACTCATTCTTGGTCCACTAACTGGGCGTTTTCTCTCTCGTTTCCCTACAAGAGGCTTCCATGTCCCTCTATCATTACCAATCCGTGCCACATGTCCTGTCCATCGCAATTTACGAGACTTAACTATTATTGTATGTGATGGAACATTAGAGAATTATATCAGGTAATTAGTATAGAGAAGATCGGGTTTCAGGTCAGAACAAACATAATTCGGAATGAAAATGGGGATATGATTGCAGATTCCAGAAGTATATTAAATAGATGGAAAAGTTACTTTAATCAGCTATTAAATGTACATACAGGACAGGACATTGAGGAGGATAATTTACAGACAGCAGAAATGCTAGTCGCAGAACCAAGTGCATTAGAGTTGAAATGGTGATTAAAAATTGAAGAAGTATAAAGCATCAGGTTTAGATGAGATACCAGCAGAATTGTTCAAATCAGGGGGAGAAAAATTGATGGACAAGGTACGCTGGTCGCTTTGTATGATTTGGGAAAAAGAAGCTCTTCCAGATGAATGGAAGGAATCAATTATCGTACCAATTTATAACAAAGGAGATAAAACTGATTTAAACAACTACAGGGGCATCTTATTACTTTCAAATTCGTACAAAATTCTAACAAATATATTAGTAAGCAGACTTACTCCCTATATTGATGACATTCTAGGAGATCATCAATGTGCATTTAGAGGAAACAGGTCTACAACAGATCAGATTTTTAGTATAAGACAATTTTTAGAAACGAAATGGGAATATAACGGTACTGTACATCAACTATATGTAGACTTCAAAAAAGCATATGATTCAATTAAGAGGGAGAAGTTCTATAGTATCCGGCTGGAGTTCGGAATTCCTAAAAAGTTAGTTAGACTTATACGAATGTGTCCAAATGGCACAAAGAGTAGGGTGCGTATAGGCAAACAGTTGTCGGACACTTTTGAAATCCAGAATGGGTTGAAGCAAGGAGATGTACTGTCTCCTCTACTATTTAATTTTGTACTATAGCATGCCACCAAATCTTTAGAGAAAGAAGAAGGCTTACAACTCAATGGTTTTAATAAGCTGTTAGTTTATGCTGATGATGTAGTATTGTTGGCCGATAGCGAGGAGATACTAAAAGGACAATACGCACACACTTTTGAGTAACACTAAGAAATTAGGACTAGAAGTAAATATCAATAAAACTAAATATATGGTCTGGGACAGGATATAGGGTTGGATGAATAAAAGTGTGATGGATTTAATAAGGGTTTATTAAAAGGATTGGGGCACGCCGTAGCGTAGTGGTTAAGGCACTGAGCTACAAGCCGGAGGGTCGAGGGTTCAAGTCCCGTTGGGGTCAGGATTTTTAAACTGACCCAAACCCTCTGGCGGCACTATGGCCCTGGGGTCGACTCAGCCTCTAACGGAAATGAGTACCAGACGCTTGTTCTGGGGTAAAGGCGGCCGTCACGCAGGGCTGACAACCCGGCTGACATCAAAGTGCCGATTGTCTAGAAAAAGTGGGAGCCTTAACCTCCTACTACCCCAAGGGCCTCCTGAGGCCTGTTGTGGGATCACTTATTAAAAGGATTGATTAGAGGGAATCCTCGGAATGTGAGAATTTTATGCTCGCGGTCTAGTCAGGTAGGGTTCGGTAAGCAATCAGGAAACTTATCTCAGGGAATAACGCAAGGAAGATTAACGTGATACGTTAATATAAAATCACTGGAGGCTGCCGTGGAGTTAACACAGTTGACTACTTTATTCACCTATATGTATACACAGGTCGGCCCTCCGACTATTTTGTAGAGCTCCAAAGCACAATGTAGGAGATGATCTAGCAATGTGCCCTGATTGAAGTAAGGCTAACCACTAACTGATCTATTAGGCTGAGGACCAGCAACTAACTAAGCTATTAGGCTGAGGACCAGCAACGAACTGATGTGTTAGGCTGAGGGCCAGCGACTCACTGATGTGCGATTCTCCTCGCGACTAATTTATTTGGTTATTCGGTATTTGGTGATCCCGCCCACACGTGCTTTGGACCTCCTTACAAATTAACCAATTTAACAAGTTTTGGGGCTGGTTTACGCCCATTCTCCATCACTGAGGGATGTTCAAATCTTCCATATATTTTTATTACGTTGGTAGAATAATTATATTATTTTGTATAACGACTTGCTAATGTCACGTCTCCGATAAAGACGTCACCTGTCATGTCAATATCTTATTGTGTGAAATATCACCTGTTAGCTTGGGGATTTGTGTCAAGTTTGACAGGTACCTACCTGGCCGAGTCTTTTGTTACAAAGGGACAGTTCAGATTCTTTTCCCCATTGTATTCGACACGCTGCCACTGGAAAACCCCTGAATCATACATGCTTTTCCTGAGTAATAACTTTATGATATAGCTTAATTTATTAAGCTATATATCAAAATCGTCTATTGTTCTAGTTATCAATTTATTTCTAATTCTATTATACAAAAAATTGTTTCCTGATTATTTTGAATATAAACTCGGTATAATTTGGATTGCTATTACTCTTTTTGTATTTAGGCCTAATATTACGTTTGAATAAAATACCTTTTCATTATTAGATACTAGGAAACAATGCCTAGACCTAATATCGGTACATATGCCCTTATGATTGAGATGGAAAACTTGATAAGCTAGTTTTCTATCGAAGAATAATACTTCTCGATTGACTTTTAATAAATTGGTTATGGGAGTATGGACTCGAAAATCTTAATTAAAATAACGACTGCAAGTAACTGTGAATACAAACTTATAATAATGGCCCCAGTAAATCTTTACCTGATGTAGATAGTCTAACTGGGCTACCTGTATGGGTTAGTTGTAACATTGTTTTCAAATATTGCCCTTTCATCTGTAACTAAAATCATACACACACAAGAATAGTTGATACAAACATAAATACATATAAATTAGCAGCATTGCTTGTGATTCGATATACTATTAAAATTTTAACCCTTTTTTTTTTGAAGTGTCTATTCACAGCGTTCTTGATAATTATCTTGATGTTATGTGTGTCGATATCACCGATCACTCGCACCAAATTGATTATTGCGTCGAATAATGCACTGATAATAATTATTGATTATTTTGAAGCACTTTCACTATTCACACGCAATTCTCTATGTTTAAAAACAAAAAAAAACTATTATGTACAGTGTGAATCATTTTTTTCGTGCCATAAACCAGCTATAATTAAATCTCAATTTCTTCCTTCGGCGATAATCATATTCTAATTTCAATAAATAAAGAAAATTTAATTCAGTAAGTATCATTAACCTGGATCTGTGGTTAATTCATTTTCGTAATACAATTATTTTTATTCTCAACTGATAATTTTAGCCAAACTACAGAGTCTATAAATTATTTATTTATACGGATAATATTCTATTATTTATTAAATCATAGAGAGAATTATGTAAATTGTGTAAAAAGAAATAAAATATTCAAATTAAGGTCTCATTCGTAAAGAATTAAATGTTCAAATCAATCAAAAAATGATTATTTATCAGTCTCATATTTTAAGTATCATAAAGGTTTATAGGCATTCCGTCCTTTGGAATATTCAGATTGTTTAAGAACCTAAGTTCATTGTCGATTGGACGATTTTTTTTATTAATAACTTGTTATTTTGTTTAGACAATAATCGGCATCTTAGCTCATTTAATTAGTAATCGGTTCTAGTACATATTTATAGGTCGGCAACGTAATTTATACTTTGCGCGTAAAATCACTCAATTGGATACAGGATAAATTAACAAATTTTACCACCTTTGCGTATATCATTCCGCAACAATGGTTCTTCAATTATCATAAATAAACGTCGTACATTATAATGCTACTTCATATCGAGTAGGCCTATTCGTCGAAGAAAATACAATACAAAAGATAATACTGGATCATCTGCGTCCATAAATATTATCATATTATCATAGTCGTGTTATACAAAACACACAAAAGCATGCCTCAACTGGCTATCATAAAAAATACACCCTGTATAATATTATCATTTCATTTAATTTCACGCGCTTATGCGTCTTCAATTATTGCGCCGATCGACCTATTTATTAGATGCGTTTAGTTCCGACATCTCATTTATTAACTTATTATGCCAATATCATCTCAATATTATTTAATATATTTATTTCATCAAGGATAATCATTTATGTCGCAATTTATCAGCGGCATCCGTTCAATGAACTTTTATTTATTGTGGGCGGATGATGGCCTATCCATATTTATCATTATTATTATTATACTTAAAATGTTTCCTCTCTCTTTCAGTTGATTGAGTTTATTGTTTAGCATTTTAATTGTTATTATTAGGGTTTCTTTAGTACAGATCCATATATTATTAATTAATTCTTTCCACTATCTCACCCAGTTCAATGTGATTTCAGATCTTACTACATTATTTATAACTACATCGTGCATTGTTGCACTCATGTTCATCATCTAATGCTAATTGATATATTTATTTATACGACTCAATATATAATTAATTAATTAATATTATTTAACTAGGTGTCTTTATATTTCAACACTAATATGATCTTGCCCCCTTCTCGATTGAGCGTTAACAATACGGGATTTTTTTTATACGGGCATTAATAATAGATCACCCTATACAATACTCTTATCATTTATTAACATAAATATTTTCAAGTAATCTGATATTCACTTAGATCTGGGTTCGAATCCCGATAACTGGTTTATGCACGTACTTATGTATCTTTATTGGGTCCATACATCATTTAATTCGTCATTATACTCATTTATTATTGCGAGTCGTTTGTCGAAATTATTTATGTTGTTCGCGCTTCTATCATGAGATTTTGTGCGACCACTTTGCACTGTTTTTTCCAAATTTTCGATCATGTAACGTAAAGAACCGTACCACGGATGGTATGAATTTACTACATTTATTTGCGAATTAAATATCGCATTGAACTCAATTATTGATTCATCAGTGACCAATTTGTTCGCATATACGGCTGATGTTCCCAATTTGGTCAGCTGTTTTTCACTGTACTGGCGTTCGAACAAAGAAATACCTGGTTGGGGATCCTCAATATAACTTAGGTATTTTTCCCTACGTTTGATCTTTATTATCTGTCGGGATTTTTCAATAACCCGAGGCGAGTACACGTCATTTTCGTCTTTACTGCTTTTCACGACAATTTTAGTTATCTTGCTGGTGGTATGGGTTTCAATTATTTGTGTGTTTTCAGGTATTTCTCTTTTCTCACTTTTACAATCAAATACATCTACGTTTACAAAATCAATAACTTCAATTATAAGCCCTGATTTGTCATTATTATTAGACTCATTAATTTCTACATTTTGATTTATGCTTTCTAGTTCTACAACTATTTCTGATTTATTGATTTCATTACTTCTTTCTTGTACTAGTTCTCTTTTATCGTTTCCACAAATATTTTTATTCTCAGAAGTGATATTAATCGATTCTTTTGCTCTAATCATTTCATTGTTACATTTTACTTCATCCCTCAAGCTATCTGCTACTGTACTGAATTCTTCTTTTAATGCCTCCCTTACTTTTTTTGCTGACTCGTGCAAAGCATCACATATTTTTTTGCTTTCCTGTTCGATCTTGAGGTCGACCCTCGTATTCATTGCCTGTAACGCGTTCATGATTGCATTTAAATCTGCTACGCTTAAGGTTGAGCCTACATTATTATTATTACTTTCCGCCATTTTCTGAGATTAATTATTAATAAAACCGAATGTTAATCTCGTTTTATTTTCATAGCATATAACAACCCTTAAAAAAGCTACACTTTATTTTAATTTACACTCCGCATGAACAAAATTTTAATCGATTTTGAATGTTTGAAATTTTGAATGTGTTCATTATGTTGATTTAGTACGTAGCACTGTCTTGACATAAATATTTATTTTTACAGTACCTTTATATTTGCTGGTGCATACCACTTTTTTCTTTCTTGTCTTTCTGCTGGGGTGTTGTTGCTCAGTAGCTCACCTCCTGCTTCGGCGTTGTCCTCTCCTGGTCATCTTTTTCTCCGTCCATGGATTTCTTGCGTTCGTGGGACTTTTTTTTCAGTCGGTTCGAAGTTTCTCGAGGTTATTCCCTCTCACTTTCGACTTTATACGCGCCCGCACGTTGGGACGTCATTTGGGACAGAATATAGGGTTGGATGAAGTGATGGTGGCTTATCACAGGATGTGGGTTTAATACAAGGATTGATTAAAAGGAATCCTCGGAATGTGAGAATTTCATGCTCGCGGTCTAGTCAGGTTGGGTTCGGTGAGCAATCACGAAACTTATCTCAGGGAATAACGCAAGGAAGATTAACGTGATAAGTTAATATGAAATCACTGGAGGCTGCCGTGGAGTTAACACAGTTGACTACTTTATTCACCTATATGTATACACAGGTCGGCCCTCCGACTATTTTGTAGAGCTCCAAAGCACAATGTAGGAGATGATCTAGCAATGTGCCCTGATTGAAGTAAGGCTAAGCAACGAACTGATGTGTTAGGCTGAGGGCCAGCGACTAACTGATGTGTTAGGCTGAGGGCCAGCGACTAACTGATGTGTTAGGCTGAGGGCCAGCGACTCACTGATGTGCGATTCTCCTCGCGACTAATTTATTTGGTTATTCGGTATTTGGTGATCCCGCCCACACGTGCTTTGGACCTCCTTACAAATTAACCAATTTAACAAGTTTTGGGGCTGGTTTACGCCCATTCTCCATCACTGAGGGATGTTCAAATCTTCCATATATTTTTATTACGTTGGTAGAATAATTATATTATTTTGTATAACGACTTGCTAATGTCACGTCTCCGATAAAGACGTCACCTGTCATGTCAATATCTTATTGTGTGAAATATCACCTGTTAGCTTGGGGATTTGTGTCAAGTTTGACAGGTACCTACCTGGCCGAGTCTTTTGTTACAAAGGGACAGTTCAGATTCTTTTCCCCATTGTATTCGACACGCTGCCACTGGAAAACCCCTGAATCATACATGCTTTTCCTGAGTAATAACTTTATGATATAGCTTAATTTATTAAGCTATATATCAAAATCGTCTATTGTTCTAGTTATCAATTTATTTCTAATTCTATTATACAAAAAATTGTTTCCTGATTATTTTGAATATAAACTCGGTATAATTTGGATTGCTATTACTCTTTTTGTATTTAGGCCTAATATTACGTTTGAATAAAATACCTTTTCATTATTAGATACTAGGAAACAATGCCTAGACCTAATATCGGTACAGGTCACACGTATAAATTGATTATATAATGGAAATGGACAGCTAATGACAAATGAGGGAAATTTTGAGGAAGTGGCTGAATTCAAATACCTAGGAACAATAATCACAAACAGGAATGAGATGCACAAATAAATTAAACATAGGCTCAATTCTGGATATGCGTGCTATTATGCATTGCAGAGACTCTTGATGTCCCAATTCCTTTCAAAAAACGTTAAACTGAAAATATATAAAACTATTATTCTACCAGTTATATTATATGGATGCGAAACATGCACTCTTACTTTAAGGGAGGAAAGGAGATTACAAGTATTTGAGAATAAAGTACTTAGGAAAATTATTGGACCAAAGAGTAATGAACAGACAGGTGAATGGAGAAGACTACATAACAATGAACTACATGATCTTTATAGGAAGCCAGATATAATACGAACAGTTAAGTCTCGTAGACTACGATGGGCAGGACATGTTGCACGTATGGGGAATGAAAGACTTGCATGGAAGCTTCTTGTAGGAAAGCCAGAGGGAAAACGCCCAGTTGGTAGACCAAGAATGAGATGGGAGAATAACATTAACTATGACTTGAGGAAGTAAATTATTCAGGGAATGATTGGAAAGCATTAGCTCAGGATATGGCTGTATGGAGAGCTTATGTCCGCGCGTCCATGAACCTACGGGTTCGGTAGTGCCAATGAGTAAGTGAGTGAGTAAGATGTCCTATAAAGTTCAAGTAGCCCACTGTTATGAAGTCTTCTCCATTAAACTCCCTTGGTCCAAACATTTTCCTAAGAACTTCATTCTCAAATACTCGTAATACTTTTTTTTTCCTCTCTTGATTTTAAGTAATGTATGAAATGATAATTAACGTTGAAATTGATCTGAAGATAATATTTCAGTTAGGAATTTGTCTTATAAACTATGAATGGACCAGATAAGAAACGAGGATATCCGTGAAGAATTGCAGATCTACTCCTTAAAAGAAAAGATATTTAACAACAAGATACAGTGGAAAGAACATGTAGAAAGAATGGAAGAAAGTAGATTACCAAATAAAATCTTCCATTATTTTCCAAGAGGAAGAAAATATGTCGGACGTCCTCGGAAGAGATGGTCTTAGCGAAGACGGAACAGGCAACTCTTGCCTAAACCAGGAAGTGAAGAAGAAGAAGAACTATGATAAAATCCCGTTTTCTGATGGAACCTATCTAATTCCGGGATCTCCATAATATGAGTGTCACATGAATAATAAGTTAATTTCATTCATTTTTTGATAATACTATAACAATACATTTGCTTGAAAAGTTTAGTCTCTATATAGATAATATACATACTAATATGTACACTTATATATTAATGTACGTATGTATGTATATATTTACTTACATACCTGCATATATACGCATACACTCACTCATGCACATGCACAACTACAGGCATACACCAGTCCTCCCCGCCCCCCTACACACGCACACTCACTTACTTACTTACTCACTGACACTATCGAACCCGTAGGTTCATGGCCGCACGGACATACGCTCTCCATACATCCCTATCCTGAGCTAATATTTTCCAATCATTCCCTGTATAATCTACTTCCCTCAAATCATAGTTAATGTTATTCTCCCACCTCATTCTTGGTCTACCAACTGGGCGTCTTCCCTCTGGCTTTCCTACAAGAAGCTTCCATGCAAGTCTTTCATTCCCCATACGTGCAACATGTCCTGCCCATCGCAGTCTACGAGATTTAATTGTTCTTATTATATCTGGCTTCCTATAAAGACCATGTAGTTCATTGTTATGTAAGTCTTCTCCATTCACCTGTCTCTTCATCTCCCTTTGGTCCAAAAATTTTCCTAAGTACAAACGCACACACATCTCTTTATTTTTCTAATCGCTTCCATTAACAATCGTCCTACCATAACGTAAACACATGATCGATAAATAACTTTATTTCAGCTATACCTCTATATCGAACATCTTATTATTTCTCATTCTCCCTAGTTTTGACTACTCGTCTCTGAAATTCCCTGCCTTATTATATCTAGAAATCTCAGTCTTAAAAACATTTAAATTATACATGTAGTAAACACTTGCTTAAACCTTAAATTTTTGATTGGTAGAAAAAGTAACAGATGTGAAATGATTAATTTTTCTCGAAGTTTTTTTTCTCAATTATCGTCAAAAGAACTGAAATCTAATAAGAATACAAGTATTATTATTCATTATCAGAATGTAAACATTTCAGATTTCACCTACGTTCTCAGATCATAAACGTGTTAATTAATATTATATAACAAACCAAAAGTAACTATTTTTGACTGCGTATTCCGGTCACTACGTTCAATGAACAGGCTTGTAAACAAGTTGTACGGACATTTGTATATTTATGCATGTAATTATTCTGTACGTGTGTATGTCACTGAACTCCTCCTAAAAGACTGGATTGATTTCTTAAAAAAATTGTGTGTGTATTTGAGTGGGTTCCTGGATGGTTTAGATTCACAATTGGACCCTCTAAAACCATTAGGTGTAGGAGTTCACCTGAAGTTATTATTATTAGACTTGTACGAATGTGTCCAAATGGCACAAAGAGTAGGGTTCGTGTAAGCAAACAGTTTTCGGACACCTCTGAAATCCAGAATGGATTGAATCAAGGAGATGCACTATCTCCTTTACTATTTAATTTTGTGCTAGAGCATGCCAACAAATCTTTAGAGCATGAGGAAGACCTATAACACAATGGTATTAATAAGCTGTTAGTTTATGCTGATGATGTAGTACTATTGGCCGACAGCGAGGAGATACTAAAGGACAACACGCACACACTATTGAGTATCACAAAGAAATTAGGAAGTAAATATCAATAAAACTAAATATATGGTCACACGTACAAATACATTATATAATGGAAATGGACAGCTAATTAAAAAATGAGAGAAATGTTGAGGGAGTGGCTGAATTCAAATACCTAGAAACAATAATCAGAAACAGGAATCAGATGCACAAAGGAATTAAACATAGGCTCAATTCTGGAAATGCGTGCTATTATGCATTGCAGAGACTCTTGGTGTCCCAACTCCTTTCAAAAAACGTTAAACTGAAAATACATAAAACTATTATTCTACCAGTTATATTTTATGGGTACGAAACATGGAATCTTACTTTAAGGGACGAAAGGAGATTACGAGTATTTGAGAATAAAGTACTATTTTTGGACCAAAGAGTGATGAACAGACAGGTGAATGGAGAAGACTTCATAACTATGAACTACATGGTCCTTATAGGAAGCCAGATATAATACGAACAGTTAAGTCTCGTAGACTGCGATGGGCAGGACATATTGCGCGCATGAGGAATGAAAGCTTGCATGGAAGCTTCTTATAGGAAAGCCAGAGGGAAAACGCCCAATTGGTAGACCAAGAATGAGGTGGGAGAATAACATTAACTATGATTTGAGGGAAGTAGATTATACAGGGAATGATTGGAGAGCATTGGCTCAGGATGGGGATGTATGGAGGGCTTATGTCCGCGCGGCCATGAACCTGCGCGTTCGATAGTGCCAGTGAGTAAGTAAGTAAGTAAGTAAGTAAGTAGGAGTTCACCTGATGTGAAAATGTAAAATCGTTCTAGCGGTAACATTTTCGATGTTTTAAACGACACTGAGTATATCCCATTAAAATAAACCGAGCTAGGTGTTATCCAAAAATGAGCGAAATCCGACAATTAGATGTTGATGTATATCTGAAATCCGAACCTGCATGTTTGGTTCGCCTCTCTCTATACCATACTATTTAATTAGCGATTAATATTAATTTAATTAAGAGTAACATCGTACGCCGGGTATTATCTTGTTATCCTTTATATATTTTTTTCCTTCATCATCAAGTCAATAATATAAAACAAGTTCTAGGATTATATTATTATTAGAAGTAACACAGTGATATTACTTTATTAAATACTATTACACTTTTGTTATCAGCTCTATTGTGTGTATTGCCGTTATGCGTCATTAGTGTAATTAAATATAATTCATCTTCGCCTTCTTCTTAATTTGTCGTAAATGCCCTTAGAATTTCACCACAGCCTTCTTAACGATCGATCGCCACACAGCAATTTCTACTGTTTTTTGCCTTCATATTTTCACGCCTAATTTTTTGAGATCATCCTCAACGTCGTCCATCCATCTTAATCTCTGTCTTCACCTTTCTCTCATTCCTTCTGGTTTTGTTTCTAAAATATTTATAACCATTCTATTATCTCGTATTCTCATCACATGTCCCACCCATTCAAATCTGCGAGCTTCAGTATCTATTACAGTATTTGGTAAAATATTTTTTAATTCATCATTTATCCTCATTCTCCACCTTCCATTCCCACATGCCAGTCCATATAAATTGAAGATATGTGCATATTAACCCCATGAAGTGGACTTAACTTCAACAAGTGAAATTGATTTAGTATTTAAAAATATTTCATACTTTTATTTATCAGTTCTATACTGTTTATTAATTTTATTATGTATGCGTTATTATTAATGTAAATAAATATCATAAATTATCATCAGTCCACCGCTGTGGTCTCGAGGTAGCGTGCTGCCTTGTCACGCAGCGGGCTCGGGTTCGATCCCCGGTCGGGGCAGTTTTTCTGGGTGAGGTTTTTATCGGGGTTTTTCCTCACCTGTAAGACAAATGCCAGGAAAACTTTCAGGCCCAAATGGTCCCCGAATTCATATGACCATCATCCTTATCAGTATCATCCTTACCATTATCATCATCATCCGTCACCGGTGTGGAAAGCAACGGGAAGCTACCACACCTACACAATTCCCTAGTAAAGCTGCAAGCATAGCATGAAAATGCTATGATTGCAGTGAAGGACCTGCCTTCGGGCAGAATTACTATGGATGGAAATTATCATCCGTTACGAATTAGACCTTCGCAGACCTGTATCGGCCCCATCGAACAGTCTTTTAAGAGGTCTTCCTGGTCATAGATGCCCTTTGGGTTTATATAGCATCATCTTTTTTGGGATTATTGAATTATCCATTCTTTTTGCATGGCCTAGCCAGTTTAGTTTATATCTATTGAATTTTTATACTACTGATTCTACTTCCATTTGATCTAAAATTTCTTCATTCTTTTTTCGGTTTAAAGGAATGTTATCCTGCTGTATTTCTGAGAAACTTCATTTCCGTTGCTGTGATTCGGCTCCTGTCTTCTTCTTTTTTTTAATGTTCAGGAAATTAATTCTGAAGTAGAATATATTTCTGTTCTTGTGAATTTTTGTACCTATTTATCTTTCAATGCATTATTTGTTATAACTAAGATTTGTGTAAATTTGACGATTCTATTTTTCACATTTTTTTTTTTCATTTCGGTAAGATATTTCACAACCTAAATAGTTGAAATTTTGTAAATAAACATAAAGCATAGGCCTAATATTGATATCACCTTATGTGTGTGTTTGTTGTTTAAAGAGTGTTAAGTCCAAATTGGGCTGAAATGGGACTTTATCGTGCCGAGCATGTTTGAAAAATATAGAGTTATTTTCAACAAAAGTATAACTTGAAATTAACTCCTTTTACTCAAGAATATAATTATTTAATTTAAGTTGGTGAAGTGGAAGAGAAGGTTAGTGAAGTGGAAGATTAACGATCTTGAAATGAATGCAAAACAATAGATAATTATATCAGGGAATTAGGATAGAGAAGAAAAGGTTTCAGGCTAGAACAAACATATTTCGGAAAGAAAATGGAGATATGATTGCAGATTCCAGGAGTATATTAAATAGATGGAAAATTTACTTTAATCAGCTATTAAATAGCTATTAAATGTACATAGAGACAGGATATTGAAGACGATAATTTACAAACAGCAAAAATGCTAGTAGCAGAACCAAGTGCATTAGAGGTTGAAATGCGATAGAAAAATTGAAGATGTATAAAGCATCAGGTTCAGATGAGATCGCAGCAGAACTGATAGAATCAGGGGGAGAAAAATTGATGGACAAGATATGGCGGTTGCTTCTTCCACATGAATGGAAAGAATCGATTACCATATCAGTTTATAAGAAAGGAGATAAAACTAATTGCAACAACCACAGGGGATTCTCATTACTTTCAACTTCGTACAAAATTCTAGTAAATATATTAGTAAGCAGACTTACTCTTTATATTGATGACATGCTAGGAGATCATCAATGTGGATTTAGAAGAAACGGGTCTATAACAGATCAGATTTTTACTATAAGACAAATTTTAGAAAACAAAAATGGAAATATAATGGTGCTGTACATTAACTACGTATACGTAGACTTAAAAAAACATACGATTCAGTTAAGAGGGAGAGTTTGGAATTCCTAAAAAGTTAGACTTATACGAATGTGTCTAAACGGCACAATGCGCTTAGGCAAATTTTTCGTACACTTTTGAAATCCACAATGAATATAAGCCAGGAGATGCACTATCTCCTCTACTATATAATTTTGTACTATAGCATGCCATCAAACCTTTAGAGGCCCACAACTCAATAGTATTAATAAGCTGTTAGTTTATGCTGATCATGTAGTGCTATTGGGCGGTAGCGAAGATATACTAAAGGCCAGCACGCACACACTATTGCGTAACACTAAGAAATTGGGACTGGAAGTACATATCAATAAAACTAAATATATAGTCACACAAAGAAATACATTATACAATGGAAATGGACAGCTAATAACAAATGAGGAAAAGTTTGAGGAAGTGGCTGAATTCAAATACTAAGAACAATAATCACAAACAGGAATGACATGCACAAAGAAATTAAACTTAGGCTCAATTCTGGAAATGCGCCCTATTTTTGACGTATCAACACCGTTCTAAAAAAACGTTAAACTGAAAATATGTAAAACTATTACTCTACCAGTTGTATTACATGGATGCGAAACATGGACTCTTACTTTAAGGGAGGAAAGGAGATTACGAGTATTTGAGAATACAGATCTTAGGAAATTGTTTGGCCCAAAGAGAAATGAACAGACAGGTGAATGGAGAAGACTACCTAACATGGGCAGGACATTTGGCACAAATGGAGAATGAAAGACGTACATGGAAGATTCTTGTAGGAATGAATGCTAGAGGGAAAACGCCCAGTTGGTAGACTAAGAATGAGGTGGGAGAATAACATTAACTATGATTTGAGGGAAGTAGATTATACATGATTGGAAAACAACAGCTGAGGATATGGATGTATGGAGAACTTATGTACTCGGCCCGAACCTACGGGTTCGATAGTACCAGTGAGTTAGTTAGTTAGAAGTGGAAGAGACGACCTTACAGTCACAACTTAATCAGATAAAAATAAATATTTTCTTATTATTATACATAGGTCTGGGTAATCTTTAACGGTTGTTTCAGTAATGGACATTACAACTAAGGAGATCCAATTCGATAGTTTTCATTATTTTAATTAACTTAGATTAAGGAAAAGCTCCCAGTTTTAGTTCCCAGTTAATGTCAGCACAAAATGGTTGGCCATTATCGTACAGCGTCTCACTGGACATCTGGTGGAAACAATTGCACTTAGTATTATGTTAGATAATTAATTGTTATACATTGCATTACAACAAACTTTAAACTCTAAAAACCGCAATGTTTTCAATTACACCCTAATGTAATATGATGTTTACAAACGACTTTGAGACTCTCTTTTGGGATGTCTCGATATCAAATCTCGAAACTAACTCCTTTACGATTTTTCGTGATTTTCCTCGTTTATCATTTCAAATGATAATTTGCTATTTAATTTACACTGCATTTCACCATTACTTATAATATATTAATAATTAATTGAAATATAATACATCAATAAACAATTTGGATAAAACATAGATTAATTCAAATATAAGCCATATATTTATTTATTTACTTATTTATTTACTTAATGCAGAGATAGTGATATAAATACCATTTAATATTTAAAAACAATAAAATATGTACTTGTTGTGGCAGTCGTCTTCAAAAAAATATATTTGTATAAAATATTTAGCTAGGCATTTCGCAACCGGTTCCATTTTCAAAGCTATTCATTGGTCACTGGTTTTGTTTAACGAATATATTGTAGAGTGGTATGATCTGGTAGGGCATGTTCTCGTTCAGCAGGCTATTGTTTTCTGTTTGCTTCATGATTTTTATTTTTTCTAAGTATTTATTTTCTTGTTATCGTTTTCTCTTTTCTTAAAATTATAAATATCATTAGTCTTACAATGTCAAAAGTACAAAGAAATATAACACAATATCGGGGAGGGGGGTATTTATTCACTCATCTTATCTGCTGGTGGTAAACTACTTGCCGTTCAAGTACATGGAATGTTTCCTTGTGGAGGCGAGTTTACCACTGTACCCCTAAATATAAGCCATACTACGGTAGGTAAACATCGTAAAAACCTAGCTGAGAAGCGACCAAATGTGTTGAAGCGTCTTAAAATATAAATTAAGTAAGAAAACAAAATGCAATCAAGCATTATCTATGACGAGCCGAGTTAAATCGTTAAGAACCCGAATGAGATCGATGTGTTGCGAATTTATACGCTGGTCCGCCCAAATACAAGTCTTAAACGTTGCCGTATTGCTCAGCTAAATTTTCTTAACGTATCTGATATAAGACTGGACCATATAACTAATGATTTCAGTTCTATCCCGGTCAGATAAAAAGTAGGGCTCCACTCAATCTGATAAATTAAGTTTCCTGGAGCAAACATTCTAATGATATCACTACATGTGGTGAAAATACGGCTTTAATAATATTAGCGAAATTACCGTGAGGTGTTGCTGATCCCCCATCGGGCGCCTCCCCAGGTGGTGGATAGGGGAATGCCTCCTAAATATAGGTGGTGCCGGAGAAATGAAATACCCGGGGTGAACCAAAATCAGCATAGCGTCTGTTCCAGATTGGACGGCTATAATGGGCAGGTAGAGCTCAGAGCCGAAGAGAAGGCAATCTACCTAAGGGAAAGCACCCTAAAAACAAAGCTGAAGCAAGTTGGGAGGCTGTAAGGTGGCAATCCCACCACCCAACTATATCTGCGCAGCCCGTGTAAGGCGGCCAGATGAATTTTCTATTACTAAAAAGCGAAGGAGAAAGCCGGACGGAAACACTGATGATGGACCAGGCAAGAAAAGGACAAAGGCTGTTCCTTTGTTGTTGTATGGAAGTGAAAATTGGATTATGAAATCAAGGGATAAAAGCAGGATACAGACTGCGGAAATGCTGTTTTACGTAATGTGAAAGGATGCACAAGAGCGGATAGAATAATGAATGAAACTATACGACAAGAATTAAATATATGTAAAATTGAAGATAAAATCAGCGAAATAATAATAAGAAATGGACAGAACACTTAATGAGAATGAACAACGAAAGAATACCAAAAAGAACCTCCCTGTATAATCCCAGAGGAACAAGAGATGTTGGCCGACCACGTAGAAGATGGACTCCACTTTTAACTTCGCCGGAACAGGCTGCATAGCCTAAACCTTGTAGTAGAAGAAGAAGAGAACATTTTTATATTTGCTTGGTCAACATACTACTTATTCTTTCTGTTAGCTAAGAATAGGATCCTTACAACCAGATCCTATATAGGCCTCCTCATAGTGTGTTAGAGCGGTTCGTATAGGTTGAGTGGTAGACAAGGCCTTAAGGCCTTAACTCTGCCAGGTAAAATAAAGCTATTATTATTATTATTATTATTATTATTATTATTATTATTATTATTATTATATTTTAGCAGCAAATGTTGCGTATGTTCTTGTGCTGTACCGTAATTAATCAACAGCAATGACTTGTTTCATAAAATTCCTACTTTTAGTAGTTGTTTATTAGTGGTGTAAAATTTACTAGTCTGGTAAATTCTGTTTCATAAACATAACGTTAGTCTGATTTTAGCAGTTATCATGTAGATTGAATGTGATACAGGCAATTTTTATCCTCTCAGTTGGAAATCAAAAACTTCTCTACGGATTGCATTTCCACACGACTCCAAAATATAGTAGCTCGGCTGTATTACTGTTCTGGTTATATCATTACTTTGCTAAGTTATCAAAATATCAAAATGGTTTAAAAAAGAACAAACATCTATCAAGTAAGAAAGCGTATTAAGAAAAATTTAAGAAAATATTAGAAAATTATTTTCAAGACAAATTTGATACTACTTAAATGTATGAATTGTTAACTGCTTTTATCTTCATCTCTTAACTTATAAAATCGACTGCTTAATGTTAGGAGTGTAAATTTCTAGTGGTCATATGAAATAGCAATGTAGTTCCACTGTTAAATAATACTCCTAAATATGAGTCCTACACCGCTCACTGCTATTTTGCACTGCCAGTTTTTTAACAGGTTCAAATTTTAGCAGTGTAAATTATTATCACTACTTCCAAGCTTTTATGAAATAGGAGCCAGATTCTTGAATGTAGAGATCAGATTTCTGAGAAGCATAGGAAATATCACAAGAAGATAACACCTATATTATAAATAGAATTCGATCTAGAATCGCTAAAAGTTAGATATATGTATATGCAGGATATATACAGCGAGTTTACTGTATGACTTGGCCGGCGGTAGCGCATGCATGCGAGGCCAATGTGCACTTCACTGCATTTCCCCTCTCATTTCCCTGTGACGCCCACATCCCACATCTGTCTTCCCTCGTGCGGCAGTCTGACTTGTGTTCTAGGCTAGCTCACATATAAATACAATTAAGAAATGTTTCGTTTTGCTTGCAGTATCTTCAAAATCCCTACGTATACATTACAACAAAGAACATTCATCTACGGTTCGTATGTTATTACATAATGTTGTAGGGAAGTTGTAAGACGATTTCAAGCTAATTATCCAGGCGGGCGTGTAGAGAGGCCGTTCGTTTGCTTGTCAATAAATTTTGGGAGACGGGATCAATTCTTGATAAGAAAAGAAACGTAAAACGGCGTGTGCTTACGGAGCAGAAACTAGAGGAAATAGGAGAAAGGTTAGAAAACTCACCTCAAAAATCTCTTAGGCGCCTTGCACAAGAAACTGACATTTCGAAAGCTTCAGCACGGAAAGCTTCAAAACTTTTAAAGCTAAAACCATACACGGTTACTGTTGTCCAAGTGATAACCAGAGTCGGGTAAGTTTTTGTAAATGGATTTTGAGGAACGTTAATGCTGGAACAATCGATCCACGATTAATATCTTTGAGTGACGAAACATGGTTTCATTTACATGGTCATGTATCATCACAGAATAACTGATATTATGGTACAGAAAAACCCAACTTCGTTCATGAAGTGCCATTGCATGATCAGAAAATCGGAGTATGGTGTGCCATAAATGGTTACAGAATAACAGGGCCTATTTTTTGTGATGGTACCATAAATGTCAAAAGATACGGAAATAATATATGCCTACTAGCACCATTTTTCGAACAGTTGACGGACCTGAATGTCGGTTTGGATATTTCCAGCAGGACTCTGCCACCGCGCATACACCTTATCAGTCATTATATTTTATTGCGGAAATTTTTGAGAATAGAATGTAGGGGGTTATGGCCCGCTCGGTCTCCTGATCTTACGGCATGCGACTTTTATTTATGGGGCAACTTGAAAATTAAAGTTTACAAAACTAACCCCCACACGTTAGACGAATTAAACAAAATACCAGGACAGAAATTAACGCTATTTCGAAAGCTGAACTAATGCATGCGAACGCAAATTTCCTCAGACGATGCCGTAGATGGATTGATGCAGAAGGACAGAATTTCCTACATCTCCTGTGATAAGGTACATTTGTTTTTTATTCTAAAAAATGTATTCTAAAAAAAATATTAATGTGATTCGCCGTTAGTAAGTGCTGATGTCGCCTGCACGCGCTACCGTCGGCCTAGCCGTACAGTAAACTCGCTGTATTATTTAACGAGGCTTTTTAATAGCTAACATGGTTGGCGTTCGCAATTCAAAGTTGGGTGTGAAGGGGTCGACGAAGTGCTCAGAGCATCGTATTTCAGACTTGAATCTTAATCAACAGCACCATAAGACATGCTGAATCTCCTACACTGGACATAAAGCTTTAATTCTTTTCCAAAGGAAGACCTGCTGCGAAGTTTTGCTTCCTGGAAAATCGATTGATTTGGACTGGAGTTGAATGCGCGAACTTCAGAGTCAGAGGAGAAAATAGTAACTACTACTCTACCAAAGAAACCTCTAAAGAGCTATAGGCTTACAAAGACCTTGGCCCATTTTCCTGCTGCTGGCCTCACATCCAAATGTGTTAATCACAGAGGTAGATGACATTTCAGCGAGTGTAGGGGTGACATGTAGGGTCTCCCAGCTGTTATAGGGGTTCCAGTGTATTAGATTCATCAGGCTCCACATTGGAAAACTTTATTGCGGAAATGCAAATGGAAATCCACAACGACGGTGACCAAGGGCCTACCTATATTCATGGTGCTGGATCCTCGTTCATCGATGTAACTCTGACAACAACAAGGGTGGAGGACAACTACATAGATGGAGATTGCGCCCTGACATCACACTCTCCAGCCATATGATTATTCAATTCGAATTATCGTATCAGCGACATAGAGAAGAACACAGAGCGCCAACTCCACAATACAATCTCTCCAGAGCAAACTGGGAAGAATACAATACTCAATTGCAATCAAATGTTGACAGTCTTCTACAAATCCACAATAGACAGGATATATTTCAATACACAAAGAAATTACATAAAACTATCCAAAGAGCAGCAGATATGAGCATACCAAGACATCGAAGTACCAGGCGGACAGTGATGTGGTGGACAAATACGCTCACTGACCTGAAGAGAATGACATACGCCGCACGTAAGGACTACCAACGTGCAGACAACAGGGACAGAAGAGACCGCCAAGAGGCTTATAACACAATCAGAAGAATATACACAAACGCACTCAAAGCCACTAAAAAGGAGAGTTGGCATGACTATGTGACCCAACAAGCCTCTACCAACCAATGGGGTCTAGCATATAAACTCCAAGTGCAAAAACAACTGCCAATACAAGTTCTATCTGCAATCAGGCTCCCTACAGGTTACGCTCAGTCATGGACCGAATCTGCTGAACATCTAATGATATCACTAATCCGAACAGATAACCCCGCTACAGATAACGAGC
This sequence comes from Diploptera punctata, assembly GCA_030220185.1. Taxonomy (NCBI): domain Eukaryota; kingdom Metazoa; phylum Arthropoda; class Insecta; order Blattodea; family Blaberidae; genus Diploptera; species Diploptera punctata. The sequence goes on along the minus strand of JASPKZ010007520.1, from coordinate 410,420 downwards.
AGCAAACTATAATGAGAAACAATTCTGAGGTAGTACCAGATACACCAGAAACTGGAGATATCGACATGATAGATCTAGAAATTGCCAGAGATCAAATGAAAGACAAAAAAGCGCCTGGAATAGACAACATAAGTGCCGAACTGGTGAAAAAAGGATGGACACACATAAAAGATGGGCTATTACAATTATACAATGCTTGCTTGAGACACGGTGTTTTCCCTCATGTGTGGAAGGAAGCACAAGTAAAGGTAATATTAAAAGTTGGAAATAGAGACCCGACCAACACTAAATAATATAGACCAATATGTCTTCTCCCAGTCCTAGGCAAGCTATATGAAAGGATTCTGCGAAACCAATTGCAGCCCACACTCGAATAACCAGTACGGCTTCAAGCAAGGATGTGGCACTGAAGATGCTATCACAGCCGCCGCCGCCGCCACCGCCACTGCTACTACTACTGCTACTACTACTGCTACTACTACTGCTACTACTACTGCTACTACTACTGCTACTACTACTGCTACTACTACTGCTACTACTACTGCTACTACTACTGCTACTACTACTGCTACTACTACTGCTACTGCTACTGCTACTGCTACTGCTACTGCTACTGCTACTGCTACTGCTACTGCTACTGCTACTGCTACTACTGCTACTGCTACTACTGCTACTGCTACTGCTACTACTACTGCTACTACTGCTACTACTACTGCTACTACTGCTACTACTACTACTACTGCTACTACTACTACTACTACTACTGCTACTACTACTACTACTACTACTGCTACTACTACTACTACTACTACTACTACTACTACTACTACTACTACTACTACTACTACTACTACTACTACTACTACTACTACTACTACTACTACTACTACTACTACTACTACTACTACTACTACTACTAATAATAATAATAATAATAATAATAATAATAGTTTTATTTTACCTGGCAGAGTTAACGCCTTAAGGCTTTGTCTACCACTTAACCAGGTTTTACAAAATACAAAAAAAAATAGTTTTACATCTAAATTACAATATACATAAACGATTACATGTTATAAATACAATAGAATTAATATTTATAATGTATTTTGATTTACTCTAGGTTTAACGAATTAAATATATAATATGTACAAGATATATAAAAGAACGAGAAAAAAATATTAATGACATAGTATACATTTCACTAAAAAGAAAAAAATAATTATTAGACAACAGGTAACTGCATAAGCGCGACTTAAAAGTGCCAAGTGTGCGGCAACCCCTGATATCTTGAGGAAGGAAATGCCAGGAGCGGGCAGAGGCTATTGTGAAGGAAGTAGAATAAGAGGAAGTACTATGAAGAGGAATTGTTAGCAGACTTATCTTGTGACAGTGTCAATATTGAGGTAAGAGGATAACTTCTCAAATCTGGACGCCAGGTAAGTAGGAGTGTAAGAATTCACAAGGTTGAAATGTGTCTAATTGGCACCAAGAGTAGGGTGCGTGTAGGCAACCGGTTTTTTGATACTTTTGAAATTCACAATAGGTTGAAGCAAGGGATGCACTATCTCCTCTACTACTTAATTGTGTACATGAGCATGTCATCAAATCTTTAGAGGATGAAGAAGGCCTACAACTCGATGGTATTAATAAGCTGTTAGTTTATGCTGATGATGTAGTACTATTGGCGACAGCGAGGAGATACTAAAGGTCAACACGCAAACACTATTGAGACACACTAAAAAAATTGGGACTGGAAGTAAATATCAATAAAGCTAAATGTATGGTCACATGTAGAAATACATTATAAAATGGAAATGGACAGCTAATGTTAAATGAGGAAAAGTTTGAGTAAGTGGCTGAATTCAAATACCTAGGAACAATAATCACAAATAGGAATGAGATGCACAAAGAAATTAAACATAGGCTCAATTCTGGAAATGCGTGCTATTAAGCATCACAGGGACTCTTGACTTCCGAACTCCTTTCAAAAAACGATGAACTGAGAATATATGAAACTATTATTCTACCAGTTACATTATATGGATGCGAAACATGGACTCTTACTTTAAGGGAGGAAAGGAGATTACGAGTATTTGAGAATAAAGTTCTTAGAAACATTTTTGGAAACCAAAGAGAGATGAACAGACCTGTGAATGAAGAAGACTTCATAACAGTGAACTACGTGGTCTCTATAGGAAGCCATATATAATAAAAACAGTTAATTCTCGTAGACAGCGATGGTAAGACATGTGGCACGAATGGGAATGAAAGATGTGCATGGAAGCTTCTTTTAGGAAAACCAGAGCGAAACGCCCAGTTGGTAGACCAAAAATGAGGCGGGAGAATAATATTTACTATGATTTGAGAGAAGTAGATTATACAGGGAATGATTGGAAAACATTAGCTCAGGATAGGGATGTATGAAGAGATTTTGTCCGTGCGGCCATGAACCTACGGGTTCGATTGTGCCAGTGAATTAGTTGTTAGTTACTGCAAATTATGTAATGAGCAGGAGCGGATTTTTTCCCATAATGCTCATGATTTATTTGTATTGGCATTGACAGTATTAGAACGATCGGGAAGGGGTGGGATGTATCATATGTCTGTATATCTATCGGGCGACTGGCCTGTAATAAAAACTTTAAGAAGCAATATGAGTCGCATAATAATAATAATATTAATAATAATAATAATAATTCCATGGCGAGACAGACCTAGAAGGCCCTTAACCTACCATCCGGCTGCTGGTCTCACATCCACATGTCTCACTCACATAGGTAGATGATCTAGTCGGTGTAGGTGTAAAATGCGGTCAGCATGTTGAGTCTCTCAGCCGTTATAGCTGGTTTTCTCAACCTGGAACCCCTACTTAATGTAGCTACCCAAATGCCTCACGATGCTGGGTGGACACCGGTCCCATACTGGCCGAAATACTTTGAGAAAATTTCTTCACCCATGGAGACTCGAACCAGCTGAAGTCCCATAGCTCTTCGCCAAGGCTTCTTGCCTTAACCACTCGGCTACAGCGCATAACCCAATAAATTATACTTAAGTTGTGTATTGCTTACAAGGTAACGAAACTTTTTTAAGACAAAGATTGTCCTATTGCATTACATTTTGTTTTCGTTTTGGGTAACATTTCACTACATGTAAGATCAAATACCGATATACTTAATATCAACTACCGACGTATTGCACAATAAGTGATTTTTTTTACTAAATGAAACGTTGTTTACTGCGTCTGTCTTTCTACTATATGCCAGAGCTCTTCTTATAGCCCGGTAGGTATACAGCAATACGTGCACCCCATCCCACCTCGCTAGAGTTCTCGTATAGTGTATACCAGCACAAGTGAGCCTTCGACATCGTGGAATTAGATTCCGCTCTCCGGTAATGAGATGTTGGCTTAAGTAAAAAAAGGAGGGAAGCATATTGTTACGCGTCGTATAGCGACGTTTAAATTACGCGTGCAAGGCGAGAATGGTGGTCTCGCATTGGCCAGAATAGATTTGCGAATTGCCAATCGCAAGTCAAAAGGCCGCTAAAACCGGCCGAAGTTTCTAGGCTGTGGTTCCAGGCGTCTCTGCCAACATCTCTATTTACCGTTCGGGAAAGATCGGTAGCCAGAGACTTCTACGGTTTGAAGCGTCTCGAACTAAGTATAGAAAGTTCCTAGCGCCTACATAAATGCGGTGAGGACACATGCCAGTCAGATTTTAAACAACGTCTGTGTATTCATTTACGCCGAAATAACGTAAAGGAAAACCACTGGTCATTGGGTGACAATTTAAAAAGTATTAACGAAATTAAGAATATAACTGGTATTTAGTACATTCAATATTTTAATAAAATGTGGTTTCTGATAGCTTTTTTTAGAGGTTACGATTACTTACATAAAAGTTTCTACTTGCTAAATATTGGTATAATCCACAGACGAAATGAATAAAAGCAGTAGATATTTCATACATCATGACTGTTTCTTCATACTCAGGTATTATGCCATTGTATCGCTTACAGTTCCCCTTGCCCCCTTTCGTCCCGTGCTTTCATTCTCTTCATCTGTGGAATAACTTTCTTATTGCTATGTATTACGAGATTTGTTTTTTTTTAATTTTATAATTCTGAAATCTACCGTCTCCATTTTCTATTATTAACCCATCATGGGAAGCCACTAGCACCAAGTGGATGTGAGAAGACCATATTGCAAGACAAAGATAAAACATGGACACTTCAAACTACAATGCGGGACCCACACATTAGAAAACGATTCCGAGAAAGATCAATACTAAACATAGGTTGATCTCTTGAAGGATTGCGTAGGATGCTAGTGGTCAAGTAGAGCGAGAAATAAGGAGGACTGGAAAGATTTAAGACGACAATTGGGCAATGAACGTAACCAGTGTGTTAGAATTAGTGAATAGCTTCGAAACAATGCAGAAGGTGAACCAAACAAAGCATGCCTAATCTCTTATCATATGACATATGTGCAGTCCTCCATCTTTGATGAGACCTTTGCCCTTAATGGGTCTACTTAGTCTATTCATTTTACAGCAATGTGAAATTTACTCTCGGAAATCACGGATCGATAACAAGTGATACATGATGTACATACAATTTCGATCATAATTATAGTAAACTCCTTAATCTAACAAAGGCATATAACTCAATTTCTGTAAATGTATTTCTGATAGGTAATTTAAAATTGTTTGAGCATTTACCTGTTTTTTTTATATTAAAAAACTTCAACTGTAATTTTCTATTCGGCACTGGAAACCATACCATTATTTTATGAATCTCTATTTGTGATATTATATAATTATTTCAAGTTAGTCATGCGTTTTTCGTAGTTAAACTCACCATATAGAAATCATGGAAGAAAATCGTTAACCAGCAAAATCTGACCAATAGGAGTAGGGGTTAAACTGAAGCTATTTAAATATCGCTGTAAGGAATGGCATTTTTTTTTTTCATAGCGGAAACTGATAACCTACATGTCATTAATATAAAACGAGAAAAGAAATTCGTAAAAATCAACGAAACCGGAATTTAGGAGTACGGGTTTACCTAAAAGCCGAAATTTAGAAATCATTCTAGTGGTAGACATATTTTTTTCGCAACGAAACTCGCATAAATATTTGATTAAGGATACTAACAGCGAATTCGTTAATCAGCTAAATCGCACATTTATTAAGAGTGGCGATTAATCTGAAACGAATTGGCTCAGATGGTAGCATTTGAGACTCGTTTTCCTGAGATACCATGTTCAAATCCTGGCGCAAATCAATCTGACGAACTTTCTTTCGTGGTTTTCCTCAGTTGTCAAGGTAAATGGTAGTTGGAATTCCATTATCATGATTAATTTCACCTTTAATCATCTTTTCGTATATAATTTAAAATTAATATTCAATGAATTTAAACAAGAGCAAAATACACAGTAGACATACCCTAAATATTCCTGTGGTACTATTACCGATATACAATGGTCGCGATATGACCAGATGTCTAGAAACGTCTCGAAATGAAATTTGCAACGGTACTGTGTAGTAATAATAAATTACTTTTATTAAATATTATATTTAGTCTTCGTTTATTTATTTGCACCGACATATATACCTTTCTCAGGGGAGCTGTCGATTAACAGAATTGTGGTGAGTAAAGAAATTTACATACAGAACCAATAACAAATTAAACAACATAATAAACAATAACATTGAAGAAAATAACATTTTCAACAGCAAAGGAGTTTATAAACTGACATGTAAGGACTGCAACAAATTTTATATAGGAAGGACAAACAGGAGTTTTAACATCAGATTCAAAGAACATTTTCGAGACTTCATTCACGCAGAAGGGAAATCAAGCTATGCAAAACACATTATCCATGAAGGACACGCATGTTAAATATTGAAAACACCCTAACAGTAATGCACAGAGAAAATTATCCAGCGAAGATAAACGTACTCGCAGAGATGGAAATCATGAAAGCAGCTCACAACGACAGCCTGATAAACGAAAACGAAAACGAACCCAATGCATGCAACCCCCTCTACCAGATCTTCAGTGAAACACCAGTTTTGAATCCTGCCGATGATGGGACAAGTCCCGAAAGCTCTACAGTTAAATGATTAATTAAGTTGAGGAGACGGACCTTTCAGGTGAATATTCCATAATTTTATATTAATTTTAAAGAAATTTTGTTATAAAATAAAACATTCACTTCTTCAATAAATTATTTATTTAAACAATAAATAAGCAATAAAGATCAAACTTGATATTATCGTTTCTATCAATTGATTTGATAACTATTAACTTAATGTTTCTTCAATTTGGTACTATTCAGTATTTTATTTTCAATTATATTATATAAGGATTTTTCTCTATTTTATTTATTTAAAAATTACGGAAGTATAAAATTATTTCTGGTATAATTTTTAGTTCACTAGACTAACGTCATTTTACTTTCGTCTTTCTTTTATACTGAATTAAGATAATTCACTCAATACACTAATTATTTAAACTTTCATATGGAGATCATTCAATGGCGTCTATTTTGTCATATTCTTGTAGCCATCTCTCCTTCTTTTTGTTGCAAATTATAATGTTGTCAGTTTCTGATTGGTAATGACATCATCAAGAAAGAACATGATACGTCCGTCTTCATTTCTCGATACCCAATTATATTTTTAATGTTCGGCCGACTTAAGCCCACATTATTTGAACTTTCTTTTGTTGTAAACGTCTGTCTGTGAATTCAGTATCTATAGTTTGCTATAACAATATATGTGACGTAATCATTGTTACATTTCACATCGATGTTACAAAATTCATCTATTATATTTAATATTACCAAACATATAATATTTAATTTTAAATTATTTAAATCTTTTTTTAAAATTAAGTAAAAAGAATCCCCAATTTATTATCATTAGATAAGGATAACTTTTCCGGTTATAAATTGAAGTAAAAAGAAAACCTCTGTGAGCTGCAACTTTTTGTTTTCACGCAACGATACTTTATTAATTGATTGTATATAATTTAATTCAGTAAAAATAAAACTGAAAGTTTTATGTGCTTTTCATATTTATTCAATTATAAATTAGTAACAGCTGTTTCGGTACTTTGTACCTTCTTCAGATATGATTACAATGATAATTTTGTAATCATGTCTGAAGAAGATACAAAGTACCGTAACATCTGTTGTTAATTTATATTTTAATAAATATGAAAATCATATAAAACTTTACGTTTTATTTTTAATTAGTCAAATAAATTATGGATGTTCATCAAGTAAACGCCAATTCAATTGATTAATTGTATATTATGTATTTTTTAAAAGAAATGTACATATTTCGCCCATTGTGTTGCTGGAGCAGAGGGGTACTATTGTGGGGTTTCCACTAATGTAGAATTTCCTCTATATTAAGGTGATGTAGTTATACCGCCAGATGGAAAATTCCTCTTTGAGATCATAATGCTTAATACTTGCATGGGTGATGACGCTGATGATTTTTCAAAAGGAAGACATATTCCGTAAATCACCAAAATCTAACTCATAAGTGTTGAAACTTATTGGGTACACAAAATTGTTCTAGCGGTTGCAAATTCTGTTTCCTGGCAACGAAACTGCATTAAACAATTAATGAAATAAACTTATATTCCGTAAACTAGCAAAATCGAACCACGAATTCGAATATATGTGTTAAAACCCCGCTGGTTTTCTTAGGCTTAAAGGACCTTCGGGACTTGGAAAATCTAGTAGCGTGAATTCTCTAGCCGAGCGTTAGTATGAGGATGTACAGTTATACATGTTTTGAAATAAACAAATGGAGTCTTATTTTAACTATTTTATTACTAAAGTATAATAATTACAATCCCTAAGTATTCTAGCCCTAAATAACTACTCTAAGCTTATATATGAAACCTTATACCTAACTTCCTTGGTGTTTGAGAACAGGAGATGTGGGATAATAAATCTACCCTAATCTACATGTTTAAAAATGTTATGTCCCTATTGAATATTTAATATCCAAATTTTGTACTTGATTCCCATCCAAAAATCCTTGACACATATTAAGAAAAATGGTCGGTGACTTACCCTTCAGCACTTTACACAGACAGACCCGAGACCCTCACTTCTTCCGTGTTATATACTCAAATTGACCTCTAGTTACCCTAACTGTACTCACATTCCAATAAACTAAATGTAGAGATCTTACAGTTAGCTAAGCGAAACTTTGCTCTGAACTATATAATGTCTAAACTCTATTTCAACAGGCTTTGCTTGAATAATTAAAATAATCTATAAAACAATTAAATATCTATATAAAAGACTCTATGTATTCATAACAATATGAGTACTTCTCTTATGGTTTCAAAGCTTAAATTCCGCCTATTTCGATATAATAATGTTACCAAAATGGAAAGATTATTATTTCAGCTTTGTTCAAGCCGAAACGTCATCAAGTGTTGTTTTGATGCATACAAAAACAAAGCTTAAAACGCATAGGATTTAATAGCTAATATTATCGTTTCAAATTAAATTGAGTAACGCACTTGTATTGAATAACATCAATACAATATCACAAAATGAGATTCCGCTAATAGCATCAATGGTACTTTTCAAATGTGAAATGAGTGCGATGGCTCATGTGTAAAATGAATTTAATTATATTCAATTAAAATGCTAATTTGATATTTATTTAATTTTACATTCATTTAACTGTAGTGAGTGCAAACACTGATCGTACAGTGGTTAATTTTATGAATCAATTGATTACTTTTTTTCTTTAATTGACAAAGTACTTCCTTCGGGCCACTCTTCACGGTAACTATTTTGTCTTGAGGACGTTACGAACTGTGATATTACTATCGATAATTCTGATACTGATTTGCATTTATGATGGAACCGGAAACTAATTTTAGGTTCCTCTTCTGTTCTTTTCAGACCCATTTAACTCCTTTGCATGTTCTATACAACTATGTTGGCTATTTAACTCATGCCCCAAATGGGAGTCAAGGACCAATCACGTTTCAATGATTTCTGTTTTACAACCAATCATAGTCGTGTTTCACGGAATATTTATCAGTGTTATATTTACCATATTAAAGAAGGCTCCTCCTTTTTAATATTCTGAACAGGTCTGACCATTATTTTGCAGTGGGAGCCTGTGACATATACGGCTACCAGATTGTATATATAGTGCATGAATGTTAACACATGCCGCATGCGGGAGTTAATATAAAAACATTTGTAGCAATTGATTATACCACCAAAAAAACCACTGTTTGCACTTTCTTAAATGTATTTTTTCCCAGGTAACAATCCAGAAAAATATAATTGTCATATTTACATCATACGACATCAGAAATGATTTAATATTCAGTTTGATGTGTTTCATTTTTTCTCCACTACAGAGCATTCTTACAATATTGCGTTCCTTTGGCAATAAATAGTATGATCTGGTTGCAGTGATAAACAAAAGAAGCAGATGAAGCGTACCTATCGTTTCTCATTTGTTTTCAAACATCGCCGTTTACATTAAATATATAAATATTTTAAAATAACTATAGTTAAATAGTGATTTGTGAGTAAACAGCTTAATTTAATTCGTTAAATAGTCCTAACAAATGCCACTGTTGATTTCCAAATTCTCTAGATAAATTCACTCCTCACTTCGTGAGTCGTGAATTTATCAATAATTTGGAAATCACTCGTGGCATTACTTATGATAATTTAATTTCTTCTTCTGTTGTTTCTTTTCGTAGTAATTTAATTTTGTTGTGTATTCTGCGTAAGTGTGCTCACTGCTGGGGTAGGAGTGTATACGTTGTGAAGTTATTATAAGGGAAGGGGGAGTGCACTTGTTACTCGTATATACCGTTATATTTATAAAATAAAACAAGTTAAAATATACCTTCTTAGGTAAGATCCGTCGTCCTCAACTTACAAAATGTTTATTCTTTATGTCTGTAGGCCTTTCATAACATCCGTTCCATATTCAGTAGGTCTTTCTTCGCTACAATATCTAGTATTATGGTTGATGCTGCTGGTCCTAGTGTGGTGTTGTCGTGAGTCACATTTTGTAAGTTGAGGACGGCGGATCTTACCTAAGAAGGTATATTTTAACTTATTTTATTTTATGACTCTCCATCTCAACGGTTTTAACAATGAATTTTATTAGTATGGACTGTTATATTTGTTTAGTAACATGGCTCATATAGCATGACAATGTAACCATTTTATATATTAATGTTCATCGTACCTATGTTTGTCCAAAATCAATATTTTGGACTCTTAGTAAAATATCGTTAACTGTATGGTCACTTTTTACAATAATTGTATATGTAATGTAATTTTACCATAGTTCAATGCGACGAAAAACAAAATTAAAACAATAATAAGGGAATGGCAAAAAATGTAATAAAGTATATTTTTGCAAGTACATATTTAAAATAAGTAATTATCTGAAAATAAATAAATAATAGGCTCGTTCCTTTAACAATCTTGCATACAAATACCAAATTTAGCGAAGAGACCAGCTACTTATTCTGACCTAGGTTTTTCTGTTGTTTCCCCAGGTACACAGATCAGGTGCTAGAAGAATCCGCAAAAAGGTCCGCACAGCGGCACTTGCTCATTATGACTAATTTCACAATAATGACAGAAATAAAAAATAACAATAATATTCAAGGAATTGTTGGAAATTTCCAAAACAATATATTACTAGACAACAAAACCTGTAGTTTATATTATAATATAATACGTCATCAGAACATAAAATACAGGTTCAAGAAAACGTAATAGTTTTTTCAATGAGAGGTTGGGAAGTGGTCTTTACAGAAGCGAGAAAATGATTAAAAACCGAGCGACAGCTCGGTTTTAAATTCCAAGATTCTGTAGAACACTTTACAAACGTGCGTTGTACATACTTCTTTTTGCCGATGGCGTTTTTTCAAAACAATAAAAAAAATTGTAAAATAATAACATCTTTGTAGGAAATATTTGCTTACATTACAAAAAAATTGACTAACGTTAACAGTCAGGCCAATGTTTATACTGTAAATGCCGAAAATAATTTAGTTGAGATTGCAGCAAGCCGTGACACCAATCAGGGATAAAATGGCAGCAAGTACGAATTTATTGTTTTATATTTTTCAAATAAAGTTCATTTCACTACCTTTTGGATATACTTCTGTATTATTTATATATATATATATTGTACGTAGTATACATAAAGGGCAAAAGGGCAGTGGTCTTACTTCCTGTCCTAGGTAGGTAATTTGTAATATTACATTATAGTTATTTAGTTATTTATAGGTTGGCAAATATGTAGGAAATTGAATTTTCAATCGTGGTCGCCATTGCTGTAACTACAACAAAACGCACTATCGTGCAAAGTTACACTTTAACGATGATTCCATATAACTACATAAATAAACTTTCCTCGACTTTTTTCGAAGTTTATTAACAGTTACATTTTGGATTGTTTTAAAATTTCCCTGATGAACCGTGAAAATCACGTTCTCCGCTTATTTTTACTTTAAATACACATATGAAACTAGCGCCTAAAATTACAGAATATAAAACAACACTGTTTACTGTTCTATCGTCCTTTTCTTTCCCCCCACAGCCCATATTATTCTTTGTGTAAACACATCGTTTTCTAAATAAATTCATTAAAGGTACTAAATAAACAACATATACTAAAATACACTGAACATAGATAGCATATTGTGCACAAGACGTTACAACATTAGGTTTAGTAACTCGCTGCTCTTAGAACACTCTCATAGGTCATGTAACTTGAGCGTCTCGTTGCCAAATCTCTGCTTTTGTAACTAGTCGTCTAAATAACTGTTGGCACATCAATTCAAAATTACCGAGGGCATTGAATATTGACAAATCCAATTTACAATCCATGTCAGTTTGAAAAAAATCACGGTCGACCATCACTGAAGTATTATCGATAAGAAACTGACAGACACGATGCGCAATTGTTTTTGGAAAATCGGAATGAGTTCTCAGTCGGGTTATCCTTCCTCTACTACCACCGCTTTTACCCCAGAAAATATCTGGTACTCATTTCAGTTAGAGGTTGTACCTACCTGAGGACGGTGGTACCATCGGAAGGTGTAGGACTATTTAAAAATACATGGTGTTTCTAAAGTCACTATCCATTCCAATGAAGGAAGACAATGATTTGTGACGTTTTACACACGTACTACTAATTTTCTGAAGGATCGCCATCTCGGTGAAAACACATGCTCCATCTTTCAGTTGTCAAATGAAATTCAGTCCTTAACATTGAAACCGTAAAAATGCCTGCTGCTTCTGTGATATGATTCCATAAATCAAATAGATGTGTTAAAGGGTTTTCTTAGTGCCAATCATAGAATTTTTCACACTGTGTTGCGAGGGGCACTCAACTAGCTAGTGAGGTGTCGAGTTGATGCGTTCAGACTATCAATGTAAATTTTTGAACCTGCTGCACTCGTTCTGCTGATATGCGTGGTCGTTTATGACGTGCCTCATCATTTATGCTTAAATGTGTTTACAAGCGGACGATTGAGTACCTCTGTTGGGGTTGGTTTACGGAATGTGTGGGTAAATTCCGCTCTGGCGTCAACATATGACATTCCATGGCAACCTGTTCTTCCGTACTAAACATGTTACACTAAACTAACAGTGTATTAAAAGATGAATTAATCCCACTGGATGCCTTAGGAAGTCTTTGGAATATTAGGAGGACTAAAAACTCATGCCCCAAATGGGAGTCAATGACAAATCACATTTCAATGATTTTTTATTTACAACCAATCACAGTCGTGTTTCGCCTGGAATTTACCAACTAAAGTTTATCATAATAAAGAGAGCACCTCCTTTTTAATATTCTGAATAGGTCATAGCATTATTAAGCAGTGACAGACTCCTTAAGAGATACGACAACAGATTATATATACAGTGCATGAATGTCAACACGTAGCGCATGCGGGAGTTAATATAAAATATTTGTAGCAATTTATTATACCACCAAAAAAAGAAACCACTGTTTGCACTTTCTTAAATGTATTTTTTCCCAGCTAACAACATTCCAGAAAAATATAATTGTCATAGGACATCAGAAACGAATTGATGTACAGTTTGATGTGTTTCACTATTTCTCTACTAGAGTGCATTCTTACAATATTGCGATCTTTTGGCAATAAATAATATGATCTGGTTGCAGTGAGGAACAAAAGAAGTAGATGAAGCGTACCAATCGTTTCTCATTTGTTTTCAAACATCGTCGTTTACATTAAATATATAAATATTTTAAAATCTATATTTAAATAATGATTTGTGAGTAAACAGCTTAATTTTATTCGTTAAATAGTCCTAATATATGTCACTCTTTATTTCCAAATTATCATAAGTAATGCCACGAGTGATTTCCAAATTATCGATAAATTCACGACTCACGAAGTGAGGAGTGAATTTATCTAGAGAATTTGGAAATCAAGAGTGGCATTTGTTAGGACTATTTAACGAATAAAATTAAGCTGTTTACTCACAAACCATTATTTAACTATAGTTATTTTAAAATATGTATATATTTAATGTAAACGGCGATGTTTGAAAACAAATGAGAAAACGATTGGTATGCTTCATCTGCTTCTTTTGTTTATCACTGCAACCAGATCATACTATTTATTGCCAAAGGAACGCAATATTGTAAGAATGCTCTCTAGTGGAGAAAAAAATGAAACACATCAAACTGTATATTAATTCATTTCTGATGTCGTATGATGTAAATATGACAATTATATTTTTCTGGATTATTACCTGGGAAAAAATACATTTAAGAAAGTGCAAACAGTGGTTTCTTTTTTTGGTGGTATAATCAATTGCTACAAATGTTGACATGTATGCACTATATATACTCGTACAATCTGGTAGCCGTATTTCGTATAGGCTCAGTCACTGCAAAATAATGGTCAGACCTGTTCAGAATATTAAAAAGGAGGAGCTTTCTTTAATATGGTAATTATAACACTGATAAATATTTCGTGAAACACGACTCTGATTGGTTGTAAAACAGAAATCATTGAAACGTGATTGGTCATTGACTCCCATTTGGGGCATGAGTTAAATAGTCTACATAAATTCACTCCTCACTTCGTGAGTCGTGAATTTATCGATAATTTGGAAATCACTCGTGGCATTACTTATGATAAAGACTCCCACGTCTCTAGAAAATCGGCATGAGATCAATCGGGTTTTCATGCCTGCATCACCACTGCTTTTAACTTAGAAAATAATGTTACTCATTTCAATTAGAGGTTGAAAATACCTCAGGATTATGGTACCATCAGAAGGTTTAGATCTGATTAAAAATACTATTCATATTAAGAATTTAATCCGCGATTATCCGGCTTGCAGCTTGTTCCCTTAACTACATTATGACATGCCTTCTCATGAACTTATTTTAGTCTATATAATCTATATTTTAGAATTCACGTCATCCGTTTCTACCTGTTAATCCATTAACGTTTTAATGCACAGATTTATGTTCACTTCTATGAAAATTTTCCAGGAAAATAAATAATTCAATGGTGATGAAAGTGTAGCAAATAAAATATTTAAGGTTACCTCTCATAGTCTGACAGACTAAGTTAATCTGCCATCGGACTGGAATTCCTCCTTAATAATGCATTACTATTTATAACATACTTGCTAATAACTGGCATGCATTGATAAACCTGAATAAATTAAATGTGTTTTTATGATTAGTTGAATAAGTAAAAAGAAAAATAATGATACATTTATATCGTAATTATTTTTTAAATATCCCGTACCTATTACCCGACGTTTCCCGGGAATCTACTTATCCCGATCTTCTTGGCATAAATGAGCTGATATACAAAGTTTGTTATTGATAGTTATCCGTAAAAGAATACCCGCCATGGGCTGCTATCCTTCCCGGGAATCTAGTCATCGCGATCTTCTTGGCATCAATGAGGTGGAAGATAAAAATTATTATTGTTAGTTATTCGTAAAATATAGACGTATTCTGTCGCGGACTTTTTTTGGATGTTTGTTGTATTAAATTTTGTGTACATTAATTTGGTGTATATGTTATGATTTAGGTAGCATAAGCCATGTAACCATCAAAACTTCCGAAAAACACGTTTTTCTCCACAACGGGTGGTTTTTAAAGGTGATGGGATTGAATATTACAACTCGCTTATAGCCTAAAACCTTCCGGAAACTACTAAACATTTTGCAAAATGCCCCATCATAATCAGATGAACGCTATGACAGCGCATAAAGGACGGACATGTATTCATTTATATATACAGGGTGTAAATGAATTATACCGCACAAATTTAACTTACAGAGGAGCATTATACAAGTAATTTGAGATAGGGAACCAATGGTCTATGTGGGAAAATGAGCGAGTTATATGGAATCAAAGTAATCAACAATTAATACAGATAAATCAAGAGGAGAGCAAAGTAGGAGAGAAAATTATACTAGAATAACTTCAGATCTTTGTATTAATTCCGATATCCTGATTTCTAATAATTAATCAAACACGTTTATGAAATTTTGGAATATCAAATTCCTTAAAATGTCGAACTTAGCAGATGATTGCACGCCACTGCACTGGTTTAAGCAGATGTGAGCAATGTGAGCCTTAGCTAAGAGTGAAACATGTAGAATCTGTGTAGTTACAGTGTGGCTTAATGGTTAAAGCGATGGATTTGAGATTCGAACATTGATGGTTCAAATCACGGCAGACCACTTTTTTTTTCTTTCCTTCTTTTTTTCCCTGCGAGTGTACTGTGATATGTTGATACTGAAATTTGTTCAGTATAGTCATGCGCAAAATACCTATTCCCGTATTGGTTGTTACATTAACATCCATTAAAAGATTATTTCAGTATCAGTCGCAATACATGAAAGCATCATGGAACATCTTTACAGTTATGCTGTACTTGCCGAAATGCATCTGACTTATGGTGCAGCACAAGGTAATGGTGCAAGAGCTGCTGTGCTGCTATGTACGCGTAGCGGCATCCTAAAAGACGCCAATCTCATCGAACAACCTTCGAGTCGGTTGATAGGCGTTTGCGGGAACATGGGACGTTGAAGGCAAACAGAGTAGACGCCGGTGAAAAACGTACGCGCCGCACCGCAGAGTTCGAAGAAAATGTTCTTAATAGGGTGGAAGATTATCCTTCTACTAGTACTCGTGCTATCAGACATGCAATGGGCACGAACCATCAAACCGTATGGAAAGTCCTACAAGAAGAACAGCTCTATCCCTTTCATCTGAAAAACAAGTACAAGAGTAACAGCCAGTGGACTTCGCTCAACGGGTAAAATTTTGAAATTCGACTTTGCTGTAGCTACCGCTCTTCTTGTCATCGGTATTATTAATTGATGAGGCAATATTAAATACGGATGGGCTGGTTCTGAACTCAAAGAACAGTCATATTTGGGATTATGAAAATCCTCATGCCATCTTTGAGAGGGGTCACCAGCAGATATTTTCGGTGAACTTATGGTTAGGCATAATTTCTGACCATATCATTGGCCCCTACGCTCTTCCCCAGAGATTAAATGGGGTCATTTTTAAGACATTTTTAGAGCAAGTCCTACCTACATTACTAGAAGAAGTTCCTCTCCACATCAGGATGAACATGTGGTTTCAGCACGATGGAGCTCCTCTCCGTTTCTGCCGGAATGTGCGAAATCATTTGGATGAAGTGTATCATGGCCGCTGGATATAGGAAGTGGTAGCTCAACTGTAGTGTGGCCAGCTCGCTCTCCAGACCTTTGTCCACTTGGTTATTTTTGTGGGGACATCTGAAAACACTGGTGTGCGACCCCTGTTGATATAGATGAACTATTAGTCGCACGCATAATCGCAGCATGAGATGTGATCCTCGAGACACCTAGTATCTTGAATGGGGTATGAGAATCCTTTAGTTGCCGATGTCGTCTGTGTTGTGAGAATGGAGGTGGCAAATTTGAACAATTCTCTAATGAGTCTGCAGGTACTGTACTTTTTTTCTGGTTAACACAATGAATTGTTTCTTATTTTCCAATAACATTATGACATGGTACCTCTTCATATTATTACTCTTCTGATCGCTGCACTATTATTTAAGTACATAAGTACTGTACAGTACAATTGCACATTTGATTTACGAAACGTATTGTACTCTACAGTGTGTGCATTTATTATTACAACCTTTCAAACAATGTCTGTACAATATGTAAGAAACTTAATTCATATTTCCTTAGACAATATAATATATAACAATATAATATGTTCCATATATACTTTTATTATTCCTTTATATTTTAAACTTTCTTTACTAAGCCATTTTCATAATCTATAGATTATTATTTTTGTTATTATTATTATTATTACTATTATTATTATTACTATTATTATTATTACTATTATTATTATTACTATTATTATTATTACTATTATTATTATTACTATTATTATTACTATTATTATTACTATTATTATTATTACTATTATTATTACTACTATTTTTCTTTCTTTCCCTTGTCAATTTTATATTGTGTAGTCTATAATTATCTATTATGTATCATTTATCATAATTCTTATTGTATGTATATAATTTAACCCTGGTGAAGTGGAAGAGAAGACCTTACGGCCTTAACTCCATCTAATAAAATAAATAAATAAATAAATAAATAAAATAAAACATATGTAGATAGTTTTGTAACTCATATACTGCGCCGCCATTCCAATACTGTATTCTGTAAAATAATGAATAAACAATTAAATCAGAAGTAAATCCACGTACGTAACTAATTTACTGGACATACATAATAAAGGAAGAAAGGAAAAAAAGTGTACACATACTCTACGTAGTTCAAACATGATGCATCAAGCTTACATTTGCGTCGGTAATAAGACTGCTATAACCACTGAGCTAAAGGCGCATGCTCGTTGCAAGTTACAATCTCTGTATCATATTATTTCCATTTTAATTTGAAATAATCAGTGGAGTGCCAACCAATTTTACAATTTGAATCATAACTTGGACATTTTTATTCGTGGACCATTAGTTCATTATCTCACATTACTTATATAATACCTCCCCTATACGTAGTTAGATTTGTGTGGTATAATTCATTTACACCCTGTATATATATTTTTTTCTATTTTTCACACTGACACTACAAGTTTCGTCCTCGTTTTTCTTTCATTGAAGTGATAAATCATCAGCCATTATTGAACATCAATAAGACTATTGGGAATGTTCTGCAATCTTCACAGCGTATCGATTGGAGGTGAGTACGTTGAACATGTCTGAAAAGTGAAATTTCTATCTGCAGCTATAAATCACTAGCATGACAGAAAATAAGCTACTTTTAAATGTGTATTATTTATTCATGTGAAAGAGTAATTTGAGAGACTATCTCTGCAATGAAATATAAACTACTATTTTAACTAAACAAGATCTTATAACATCTGAAATAGAAAAGACTAAGAATGTTTCAGAAATTCTACCATAAACCCCTCAACATTCTGGATCTATGTTCGTGAAATTTATAGTAATAAATGAGAGAAACCATTATATATATTTTAATCATAACACTGATAAAATATAAAACTGAATCATTATACATTATAAATACGAAAATTAATTTATCTGTTCGTTACGCCTTTGGGTCTAAACTACAGACTTTGATAAGAATTTGCAGCTCAAAATAGGACTTAAAATATTTATAGTTTGATCAAACTTGCAGTTCCCAGGGAACAGTAAAAATATCTTCACGAACTATGTACCAACGTGGCGAATTTCTGAGTATCAAAAGTTAGAATGTAGAATATTCAAAAAAATAATATTACTCACAACATTAGATAAACACTTTAAAAGAACCAGGGGTGCTTCTCACCCACACTTCTTATGCGCACGCCGATAGTACACATCTATAAATTGGAAAACTCTAGAAAGTAGAACTCACGTGACCGTTGTAGACGGCGACATCAGTTGATAGCAATATATTAGACCTAGTTATACTACAGTAGTCACATTTCGAATCGGACTCCGATTGGGAATTACCGAATCATGAAAATTTATTGTAACATAGTGTAACGCTTACTGGTAGAGAGACAACCAAACACATAGAGCATAACTGACTCTCATTACTACCCATCTGTGAAGTGGTCTGCGGCGCAGGTTCTTTTCCAAGTTGTAAACCTTTTCCAGCATTCATGTCGGTCTAGGACACTAAAACAGGGTAATGTATGGTTTCTATTGGCCAAAGTCGAATATTAAACAGATGCTAATAACATTATTAAATTGAACGATGAATTTTGTAAAGTTGTTTACAGCACGAAGAAACTTGCAAGTAAGATATATCCTAAACTAATAGAGAAAATTACGAAAGAATATTGGTTGTGTGAAAGAGCAATAAATAAATTGAAAATATTACTTGTCGATGGAGATATGTTATTAAAATGCAATGTGAAATTATGTACCTTGTATATCTGTCTGTTCAACTTCTTGGATTATCAAAAACTAGGTCAATGGACCTACTTCCTTCTACTGATGATGGGACTAGTCCCGAAAGGCCTACAGTTTTTAATAATCCAAAGGGCTGAGGAGACGGACATTTAAGGTACGTACATAATTTTATAGTTTTGTATTATAATGTTAATATTATGATTGACACTTCAACGGAGTTTATACTCTGAATTTTATTAATGTTGATGGAGATACGGTTATATACCTATGTGTGGATACCGTAAGTGGTACCTTCATACCATGCCGAGTTTCTGAATTGGCCTACTTATAATTTCTAATGGTGCCTTGCCACCATAAGCCGAGATTAAAATTAGGTGTCCCATTTGTGTCGATCCCTAATCTCAACGTACTGAGGTTGTGCAATGGCACACGGCCATAAATCGATCACACAGTGGGGAAAATCGTGTGTGAACTCTTGTCATGACTGGAATAGCGAGGGGAACGATGATTTGATTCCATGAATTCCGATAATACTGACGGATTTGCCTTTTCAGTTTTCGAAATGTTATAGTTTGCTCTGAAAATAACATTTGGCATGACGATTAACAAGCTCAAGAACGAACTCTCAAAGTGAGAGGAGTACATTTAGAAAAAGTACATTTTTCTTATTTTGGCAATGTATGTGGCGTTTTCACGGACCTTTCAGCCAGCAAATCTTTTACGATTTAACAAAACAAACCAAGGCAACAATTTAGTAAGAAAATAAAGAAATAAAGAAAAAAGTTACAATATCAGATCAAAGAATATCTCCCTACAGAAAATCCAAAACTACAATAATCCCGTTACTTCAATAGTACAGGATATACAAAGCAGTTAAAAATAGTAATTTTAGAAAAAAAGTACTTCGGTGGATACCTGACATGTCGGCTTGTAAGGTAATGAAACTGCTGATAGCCTAGAAAAAAACTAAAAGTTACGATGAAACCTGATTCTAAACTAGAACTACTCGTCCAAACGTAAAATAATTGAAAAACAGTTGATGCATCAAGAACAAGAACGAATAAGAGAGGGAAGAAGGGAAAAAATGATAGAGGTTTGCATAAATATAAAACATGAGTGCTGATATCTAGAAAAATAGGAATAGCTCAGTTCTGTCTAACTTTAAGACATGATGACCTCAAAAATATCTCCTAAGGATTAAACTGACAGTGGAGAGATGCTGTCCACTCTATATTCTAAACAAGGAACATCATCTCAGCTGCAGAAAACTTGGAAGCTCTTTATTGGGAAGCGAAGAAAAAATGACTTGGATCTACAATCCCGGAAGCTACTAGCAACAATAATTTAGTCATCAGAACGGTTTCTATTTTCAAATAAGAACAAACTTTGTGCTATGATTTGTTCCTTATAAGGTCGATTAAATTTCACAGAAACACACATGGCGCCTCGTTAATTATTTCGACAATACTCAGCCGATTACTTAATTGATTTTATATGAAAAGTCGAAAAATATACATTTTTTCGACCTATCCCGCAAGGGAAAAGTTGTTCAGTTTGATGAGTAAATGACTAAATCAACAGCCTGTATGTCAGGCCAGCACAATCAAACTCCTCTCGCTATTCCGAGTATTGGGAACAGTTACAATCTTCAATCCGTTTATACCTTTTTCATTTCAATATCCAGCAAAATATTGTCATTATTTGTCATGGCAGAGGGCGATCTTAAAGGAATCCATTCTTTTAATTCCACGCGGACCACGTGGCTGGTAATAATTAATCATATTATAAACTAGTCGATTGCCCGATATTGCAGGGGCGTTTACCTCAATATTCTTCGTATCAATAAGTTTAGTGACTCCGAAAGCTATGGATTCAATATAATTTTCGATCCATTTGGATCATTTTCACCTCTTTTAACCCCAGTGAGATGGGGCTGAACTTAAGTCCAACTTAATCAGCATCGAAAGTGTCACTATTCATCTCAGCGACCCCGAAAACTATGGGTTCGACACTCATATCGGTCCTCATGTTCATTTCTACATAGAACCCCTTCTCACACGGTTAGGCATACTGAAAGTAAAACGTGGGCTTAATTGGCATCGGGACTAAGACCAATGAACTTAGCGACCCCGAAAACTACTGATTCGACACTAATCACGATAATTTTAGACATATTATTTTTACTACTTTTTATCCGCTAGGGTTGTTACGAGGCAAAATTGGACATACATGGTATCTGTAGTGTAACCAATGAGCTTACCAATCTCGAAAATAACGGATTAGACACAAATATCGGTCACTTTGGACATATTATTTTTAACTCTTTCTAATCCCGTAGGTATAAGGGTCAAATCTGGATATTACGTGTCACCTGCAACCTTCGTAAATCGGCTTAGCAACACCAAACTATGGATTTGACACTAATTTCGGCCACTTTTCAATTTTATGTTTATCCCTTCTCACCCTCTTAATTAAATCTGGGTTTAAATGTCATCGGAACTGTGACCATTCAGCATAGCCACCCTTTAAACTGTGGAGTCGATACAAAATCTGTCAATTTTCGAATTAATAGTTTTCAGCCCTTTCTACCTCTCCCTTGTAGGAGTCTTAGGGGTAAAACGTCGGGTTTAAATTTATTCAAGATTTATTCGCTAAGTATACATAATGGATTATCATCAAGTAAACATCAAATTAATTGATCACTCTAGAATGTAGCCAATGAGGCAAGCAACCCCGATAACCATGTTTATACACAAACTTCGGTCATATTGGTAATTTCTTTTTACCTCTTCTCACACCTGTTCTAACCACTTAGAGGTCCTAGGGTCAATCGTGGGCATAAATATCATCTGAACTGTTACCAATCCGAATACGGACCCCGAAAACTAAGGATTTAGCACAAAGATCGATCCCTTTACCATTTTATTCTTCACCACTTCCCACTCTTCTACGAGTGTTAGTGGTCAAATTTTGCTTTAAAGGTCACCGAGACTGTCACCATTGGGCTTTAGTGACCACGGAATGAATAAACTGCACGTTATTATAGGCCTTTTCAATTACTTTTAGATATAGGTGTGTCCCACTTTTATCATGGATGTGCTACCCCCCCCCACCCGCAGAATCATCTCTAGGTTGTAACTTTAATGAATACCGGTTTAGTTGAAATTAATCCATGTGTTCTAGGTTTATACTGGAATATAATAGATCGTTGCCGATAATTTTTTCTATTTCAACCTCCTCTCAGCTCCCTATAGGTGCTATGGATATTTTACCCCTTAATGTCACTTTTCGGATCGTATTTATATGTGTACCAGATTCATTTTTGTACATACAGATTTGGTACTGGCCAGGTCCTAGTGAAATTCTTATATACGACTACTTATAATATTCACTTCCCCCCCCCGTAATCTTAAATGTTACATGCAATATCCAATCATTCTAACCCAATTGTGCGCAATATAGGGTATATGCTACAACATATTTCCTTTCCCGGACACTTGAAGGACCAATTAATGAAACGAGTGCTGTACAACAGCTGAGTAGCGTGGCTCATTCTGTGCGGCTGGCTTTCGGACTCTCAGCTTGTCCAGTCGTATAGTCTACGACGCCCTACTCTAGTGAGATGACACCTCGTTTCACCATATTTGTATCAACTTACAGCTAAACACTAAACGCCGCTAACACAGACGGTCAAGTATTTAAACGCCATACCGATAACCACAAAGGTATTCGCCACCATGTAGCCGCAACTGGTTACAAACGTGGCACACTGAGCAATGCTTCGATCATTGCCACTTATTATTATTAGTAGTAGTAATCTTAAGTTTTTTTAAGTTTTAATTGTTTAATCTGAAACTTAAAATGCATTATAATAATATGCCGGTACATGAACTACGATACTTAATTTTGTGAAATTGTTTGATAAAGGATCCCAACTAGACCAACTAGAAAATAAATAGAATATTGCTTCATTAAATACGAACAAAATTTTTCATTAACTTGATGCCTCGTGAGGAAAATTACCATAACAAAGTTATGCCTGGCCAGGCTGTGATTGAGTATAAGTTTGAAGGCTCAATGACTGCTCTACATACGTTCACTCCATAGAGACTAAATACTTTCATGTGTATAATCGCAATAAACATTGCATAACTTACATCAGATGCTCAAATTATGTATAATGTTAGTTTACAAATAATTTGTAGAAACGCTAGTAAACCAAATGAATTCATGATAAACTAATAAACTAAACAAATATAGAAAACACTTACCTGATGGTAAGACGAGAGGTGCAGATACAAATTGTATATCAATTCTTCAAATAGGCTTAACCTGTAAGTGTATTATAAAATAATATTAGATACAAATGTTTTATTTACTATGTACATGGATATTCATGTAAAATGAAAATGGAAAAATATATACCCTCCACTCATAATGCCAGAACGAGTGATGAGACGAGAAGATACCTTGAAAGTCTGACATTAAACACGAATGTCGGATGACCATATCAGTTTCACCATTACAAGAACAAAACAAAAATATAATGAACTGATTAACATAAGGGTATAGAAAAATAATGGAATGAAATTTTAAGTACGAGGAAACGGGAGAATTCTCGAGAAAAACCTGCTCTGGCTCGTCCACCACGAACTTCAACATGGAGTGACCGAGACGCGATCCCGAGACTCAGAGGTGAAGGACGAATGGTTAACTACTTTCGCCATGGAGCCGAAAAAGTTACAATCTATTATCGATGTAATTTATATTTGTAATTGAAGCCATTAGAAGCAAAGGGCTGTGACTTTTTGTAAAACATGAGTTTGCTGCATAATTACATTCTTGAAGTAAACTTTTAAATAGTTGCAAAACGATATAAGTGTGTGCGTTAGAAGTAGATAAAGAGTAATTATTATAATTTTCAATTACATATGACTTTTTTATACAACTTCAAAATTAAACTTGCCCTTTGCTTCTAACCGCATGATATACAATACACTGTTTCTAAATAAAGTCACATTTTAATAATGAATTTATAATTCGTACATTATGTTACCTAAGATGGCATTTGCTAGTTCATAATGATGCACTGAACATTAAATTTTCGCATTGAAGTTTCCCCAATTCACCACAACAATACAACAATAGATGCTATGGTGAATCATCACAACTGCCGAATTTGAGTATGAACGAAATTCATCCCAAGCTTTATGTTTTCTGCAGCATGTCATATCGCAAGCTGTAAGGTCTGTTTTTCGTTGTGAATGACGCTATCGGTGGCATATCTTACCGTGACATGTTCGAATTTTGGAAAGAACAATTGAATGAGGATTTACAATGATCATCTGTTCCAGCAAGGAGCACAGCCTCTCTATCATTGAGAAGTTCACAACTCTCTTAACCGGGTGTTTACAGAATGTTGGATAGAACGAAATGGACCTCTAGACAATTCTCTCATGAAATGACCTCCGCGATTCTCATATTTAATCCCATGCTATTTTTTTTCCCTCCTCTACCACGCGAGGTATGTGAACTTTCAATAATAATTGTAGAAATCACAGCTAGAGTCACATATTAAATATTGTTCTGATTCTGGTAAGAGTTGGAACACCGCACATATGTTAGTCGCACTACACACGGTGCCCCCATATCGAGGGAATGTAATGGAATTCTTCATAAAGAAAAAGTAATGACCAGTGCAACGTATGAGACATTAATCGTCAGATTGGATGTGATAGTGTTATAAAAATAATTTTATAGAAATTTGACTTTCTTCAGAGACACGGTATGTATATGTATATATCCATCCATAGTAATTCTGCCCGAAGGCAGGTTCTTCACTGCAATCATAGCATTTTCATGCTATGCTTGCAGCTTAACTAGGGAATTATAGGTGTGGCAGCCTCCCGTTGCTTTCCACACCGGTGCAGGATGATGATGATGTTGGTCACATGATTTCGGGGACCTGACATTTATCTTACAGGTGAGAAAAACCCTCATTAAAAACCTCACTAAGAAAAACTGCCCCGACCGGGGATCGAACCCGGGCCCGCTGCGTGACAGAGCAGGACGCTACCTCGAGACTACAGCGGTGGACTATATATATATATATATGGTGACCCCACATCGAGGTAATGTAATGGAATTCTTCACAAAGAAAAAGTAATGACCAGTGCAACGTATGAGACATTAATCGTCAGATTGGATGCGATAGTGTTATAAAAATAATTTGAGAGAAATTTGACTTTCTTCAGAGACACGGTATGTATGTATATATATATATATATATATATATATATATATCCATCCATAGTAATTCTGCCCGAAGGCAGGTTCTTCACTGCATTCATAGCATTTTCATGCTATGCTTGCAGCTTAACTAGGGAATTATAGGTGTGGTAGCCTCCCGTTGCTTTCCACACCGGTGCAGGATGATGATGATGATGTTGGTCATATGATTTCGGGGACCGTTTCGGCCTTAAAGTTTTCCTGACATTTATCTTACAGGTGAGGAAAACCCTCATTAAAAACCTCACTAAGAAAAACTGCCCCGACCGGGGATCGAACCCGGGCCCGCTGCGTGACAGAGCAGCACGCTACCTCGAGACTACAGCGGTGGACTATATATATATATATATATATATATATATATATTCAGTTAGTGCAGAAAGTATTGGTACACTTAAAAATAACTCCATTATTTCTTCAGTACATACAAGAACAATATACACCTTTAAATTGAGCTCTTCTATGAAGTTAAATACACGTAGTTTCCTCTGTTTTAACATGACAATTAACGATTGAAAAATATAACTTCTACACGAACAACAAAAATCAACCAATAAAACGTATTGGTACAGTATAAAGTTTTACGTGTGTTATGACTTGATTGAGTTAAATTTAGAGGTGTATCTTTTTTTTGTATGTATGAACAAATAATAGAATTATTCATTTCTGTCTATGTTATTTTTAAGTGTACCAATTCTTTCTACACCAACTGTATATATGGATTTTATTGATAATAAGTCGGGAAGTAGGTTTCAAGTACAGTAAAAATCCTCCGGTTCGCTTATCTGTAACAATACGTTTTTGTTAGAATGCAATTCGTGTCAATTCCCAGAGATACACTCAATTAATGAGCTCTTAGTCGTCAAAGATCGGAATAAGAATAGAGATACTGAAACCTAACGCGCTGCTCCATTATTTACAATGTGTGGCAACACCATCACTCCGTCCTAAACTGATCTTCCTCGAGTAATAACCATAATTAATATTTATTAATGTCAAAATATATATACCTGATAATGTTTCTTTTTTATTTTGGTTTTATTGTTTTTTATTATATTTTGAAAATTTTTATTAGTTTTAAATGCCATATTAATGTTGAACTTTTTAGTGTTTAGATATTTTATTTGAAAGTGGGCCTATGTATGACAGTATGACATAATTATATCTTAATAAATATGAAAATCAAATAAAAAAAGTAAAGTGATCCCACAACAGGCCTCAGGAGACCCTTGGGGTAGTAGGAGGTTAAGGCTCCCACTTTTTCTAGACAATCGGCACTTGATGTCAGCCGGGTTGTCAGCCATGCGTGACGGCCGCCTTTACCCCAGAACAGGCGTATGGTACTCATTTCCGTTAGAGGCTGAGTCGACCCCAGGGTCATAGTGCCGCAAGAGGGTTTGGATCAGTTTAAAAATCCTGACCCCAACGGGAATTGAACCCTCGACCCTCCGGCTTGTAGCAGTGCCTTAACCACTACGCTACGGCGTGCCCCCAAAATCAAATAAAACTAAGTTTTATTTTTATTTAATTAATAAATACGGATTTTCATCAAGTAAACACCAACTCAATTGATTATATAATTAATATTATTTAGTTGGTATGTAACAAACTCGGATTAAAACACTGGAAACAAAACCTGCTCTACGTGTACAATCAACTAACAAATGTCAACTTCAAATTCATAACAGTTAGACAAGTTAGATCACTGTTTTCATAGTGATGCATTTTGGGTAATGTTACAAATTTTCTCACTACGTGAAAAGTGTTGAAAATTACTGTTTTATGTACATCATAAACAATATACATAGTTATGAAATTTCAATCTTTAGATCTGAATGTACTATCTCACATACTAGAACTTCTTTCGTTTCCCAATGGATAACGATTTTATGCCGAAATTTGTATATTTTCTGTGTTTTCCTGAGTATATTTGTGTAAACTTTATGTTAGGGACAGCCATGTACAATACGTAGCAATCAATTTTATGTCTGGTCAGTTGCAATACATTATTTTATCAACGAGAATGAAGTTTGAAGATATAAGAACAGAGTAAAATATGTATCCATTGGATGAGAAAATCAGAAATATAGAGAGAAATGGTTTACACACGTGGAAAGAATGAATGTATCGAGATTACCAAGATCAGCATTCAACTACAAGTCAAGAGGTTCAAGGAATGTAGGAAGGTCAGTGAAAAGATGGACAGAACAACTGTGAGGCGGAACAGGCAATTTGCCTAGCCCGTGAAGGAAGAAGAAGAAGAAGAAGAAGACGAATGAAGTTTTTTTTAATTTTTTCTCCAAATCCAGCCAAAACTCTCAATCACTTAGCACCCACACAATTTTGCATGAAAATAGATCTTAACACCAGTTTTTCAGGTTGCTTAATTTCGTCTAATAACATGTTTAAATATCCATACAACGACATTTTAATATTTAGATTAGCGAAATTTACATGTACTGAATGAGAGAGAGAGAGAGAGAGGCAGGAGGGAGGAGAGAGAGAGGAGAGAGAGATGAGAGAGAGAGAGAGGTGGCGAGAGAGGAGGGGGGGAGAGAGAGAGAGAGGGGGGGAGAGGGAGAGAGAGTGGAGAGAGATGAGAGAGAGAGAGAGAGGAGAGGAGAGAGAGAGGAGAGGAGGAGGGAGAGGAGAGAGAGAGAGGTAGGTCTGCAACGCGTTGACCAGCGTTCCGAAAATTGTTCACCTGTAAAAAGGGTTAACAAAAAAATTAGCTTTTTATAGAAAATGCTAACAGGTTAAAACCGAAGGATTTTTACTGTACAGTGTATGCAAATTATGAATTAGGCAATGTTTACAATAATAAGTTGAAATATGTATTTATAATTAATGTTATGTACAATACAAACACACTGGATATGTGCATTAAATTGTTAATACATCACAGAAAATATGATACAATAAAATATACAAGAGAGCACTGTCATTTCACCCCAGGGCTCAATGAGGATAACTTTAAATGACTTTACACTCTTGTGAAACTTTATAACTTGCAGAGTGACCAACCTCACAAAACCAATTTAGCAGGTACACAAACTTCTTTACAACTTTCCGAATCATTCACGAAGTTTGCTCTTCAATTTCAAACTTTCCATTGCTAAATAAAATTAAAAACTTCATCCAGTTTTTGTAATGATAAAAATGGTTACTAGATGAGGTGCGACACATTCAAAAATTGCCTCTAAAAGTTACTTATTTTCTCCTATGGAAAGTAAAACTCTAAATCAACTAATTATGCAATGTATTAATAGATTATCTTAGAAGGTGTCTAATTTTAAGGTATATTGAAGTATTGGCTCAATAAATTCGATAACCGAAGTTAAATTTATAATTTTATTGAAATCACGTTTTCAAACGAATCTGTAAATAATATTTATTAGTTACTTACGATAAAACAAAATCACAATATATATTCATTTATCCACATATATCTGTATCTGTAAATACGTAATTCAGTTTTCGATATACGACTGATATCATTTGTTACTAAACACATAAAGTGAAATTTGAATAAGTGCAAAATATTTCAACTGGTTTTCCTTCATTGAAACTCGCATACAAACACATTACATTTCCAATCACTCTTTCATCATAGTAGGAAACAAACCTCTTTATTGACAACTCATGTTCGTTCAAAAAGTTCCAACATTTAACATTATACTAAATTGTAAGATTTTTATGTTACGTTGATCACTCTACAAAAATACAAGAAAGTTAAGTCTTTACATAAATATTACATAAGATTTAAAGTTTTCTTTAGTGAGAAATACCAACATTGTAAATACATTTATAGTAATGTAGATTCCTTTAAAAATATAAGTCAATAGTAGAATCGTTTTTATATAGATACTTGTAATCAGTTAATATGACATACGTATAACCTCCCAAACAATGCTTTACTTAGACAACAAAATATAATTCTTACAAAATAATTAATTAGTGCGAAGGAAGAAGGTAACATTTCCTTTCACAATAAATTCACAAACAAATTAAAGTATCTGTAAATAAAATTATACTGATTTTCTCAATAATATGTTTAGGTTTGAATTAGTATCAAATACATCGTTTATGAAGTATTTAATTTTAGCTTACAGAGTAAAAATTCAAAAGCCAAACTTCAAATTTGGAAAATGTGGTATGAAAATATTTCATTAATAGTGTTAGGCTATAATGAATAATTACTATAATGGTTTAAGAAATCAGGAAGTGATTATTCGTTTATTTATTAAAAACAAATTTTATGAGTTCAGAACTACATGTTTTGTCCTTAAGAATCTGTGGTAACACATATTTGTTAATTGGCTTTTTTCCACAGTTATCAGAGTCCCAAACGTCTGTATTCAACAATCAATATTTTCCATACATATCCGAGATACCAAACATTCTTTCTACAGTTACTGTTTTCTAAAGTTGGCCTAATACCAAACATCTGTTGCCAAAGACAGTGCTTCACCGATGTTAGAAGAGTTATTACAGCTACCACAGTTTTTTTTTCTCCCAAAGTTGGCCGAGTAAATATAGCCAATGCAGTAGCCAATGTTCACTATAGTTTTCCGAGTGGTAAATACCTTTTACCTGAATTATTGTTTCCCAAAGTTGGCCTATAACAAACATATGTTGCAAGAGTCAATGTTTATCACTGCAGTTATTTTTTAAAGTTAATCTGAAACCAAATATGTTTCAAAAGACAATTTTTACCACTGTTAGAAGAGTAGTAAACATCTGTTACCACAGTTTTTTCCACAAGGTTGAGAGAGTAAATATCGGTTGCAGTAGTCAATATTCACTACAGTCTGCCGAGTAGTAAATAGGGAAACAGTAGCTAGTTGGCATCGTTTTTAGTTTTAGATTTTTCTACTTTTCTATGTAATACTTAGAGCAAATGTTACCGATACTATGGATAGTGGAACTCTGACAATAAATTAATGATGAAAATGTCACAAAAAAGTGTATGGCTAATTCGCCAAAAAAATTGTTTTTTTTATTCATATACGCCAACTTACCTCAAGTAAGGGGCAAGTTGGTATATCCCCCGGGTTAATTTGACATTGCATGATGGTTAATATATCTGAAGAATAAATATAAGTTGGTAATTAAAATACGTTTATACTAAAACGTCAGAAAAAAATAATATGCCGGTCATGAACTGAATATTTAGAACAGATATAAAAATATTTCTACAAAAATTCATAAACAACAAGGAAACCATTATTCGCTGCTTCATGTCAACTAACAAAATAGGTGAATCGCTAAATCCAGAAAGGGCGAAGTCCTCAATTTTATGTCAGAATGTCGATACATACCATCCTAAGAGTTTTATAACCACATGAATGGTCAAAGACGTCATTTGTAGCAGTATACAATCCCATCGTTTTCCAGAAACACCTGACTATACTTCTTAAAAGGGCTGATTAATTCATCTACAATTTCAGCTAGGCTTATTTTATCCACACCATGAAAACATACAATATTCCTTGTTGTATCATCAGAATGTTTTGCCAATTCAGACTTTCTTTTGTAATTTATCATGTTAAACTTTACTATAATAGTAATAGTAATGATGGTAATGATGGTAATGATGGTAATGATGGTAATGATGGTAATGATGGTAATGATGGTAATGATGGTAATGATGGTAATGATGGTAATGATGGTAATGATGGTAATGATGGTAATGATGGTAATGATGGTAATGATGGTAATGATGGTAATGATGGTAATGATGGTAATGATGGTAATGATGGTAATGATGGTAATGATGGTAATGATGGTAATGATGGTAATGATGGTAATGATGGTAATGATGGTAATGATGGTAATGATGGTAATGATGGTAATGATGGTAATGATGGTAATGATGGTAATGATGGTAATGATGGTAATGATGGTAATGATGGTAATGATGGTAATGATGGTAATGATGGTAATGATGGTAATGATGGTAATGATGGTAATGATGGTAATGATGGTATGATGGTAATGATGGTAATGATAATGATGGTAATGATGGTAATGATGGTAATGATGGTAATGATGGTAATGATAATGATGGTAATGATGGTAATGATGGTAATGATGGTAATGATGGTAATGATAATGATGGTAATGATGGTAATGATGGTAATGATGGTAATGATGGTAATGATGGTAATGATGGTAATGATGGTAATGATGGTAATGATGGTAACGATGGTAACGATGGTAACGATGGTAACGATGGTAACGATGGTAACGATGGTAACGATGGTAACGATGGTAACGATGGTAACGATGGTAACGATGGTAACGATGGTAACGATGGTAACGATGGTAACGATGGTAACGATGGTAACGATGGTAACGATGGTAACGATGGTAACGATGGTAACGATGGTAACGATGGTAACGATGGTAACGATGAGATAACGATGGTAACGATGGTAACGATGGTAACGATGGTAACGATGGTAACGATGGTAACGATGGTAACGATGGTAACGATGGTAACGATGGTAACGATGGTAACGATGGTAACGATGGTAACGATGGTAACGATGGTAACGATGGTAACGATGGTAACGATGGTAACGATGGTAACGATGGTAACGATGGTAACGATGGTAACGATGGTAACGATGGTAACGATGGTAACGATGGTAACGATGGTAACGATGGTAACGATGGTAACGATGGTAACGATGGTAACGATGGTAACGATGGTAACGATGGTAACGATGGTAACGATGGTAACGATGGTAACGATGGTAACGATGGTAACGATGGTAACGATGGTAACGATGGTAACGATGGTAACGATGGTAACGATGGTAACGATGGTAACGATGGTAACGATGGTAACGATGGTAACGATGGTAACGATGGTAACGATGGTAACGATGGTAACGATGGTAACGATGGTAACGATGGTAACGATGGTAACGATGGTAACGATGGTAACGATGGTAATGATGGTAATGATGGTAATGATGGTAATGATGGTAATGATGGTAATGATGGTAATGATGGTAATGATGGTAATGATGGTAATGATGGTAATGATGGTAATGATGGTAATGATGGTAATGATGGTAATGATGGTAATGATGGTAATGATGGTAATGATGGTAATGATGGTAATGATGGTAATGATGGTAATGATGGTAATGATGGTAATGATGGTAATGATGGTAATGATGGTAATGATGGTAATGATGGTAATGATGGTAATGATGGTAATGATGGTAATGATGGTAATGATGGTAATGATGGTAATGATAGTAATGATAGTAATGATAGTAATGATAGTAATGATAGTAATGATAGTAATGATAATTAATAATAATAATAGTAATAATAATATTGCTTTATTTAAACAGGCGGAGTTAAGGCCATCTCTTCCACTCAACCAGCGAATATTAAAATAATATAAAAATAAGTAATAAGAGACAAAATACAACAGACATGTAAGGTTAAAAAATACACGATGGGCTTAGTTGGCATGGGCCACGTCTTCTATGACAACATACTCTTTAGCTGATATGCCTACTTTTAGATGAAATACCAGCCTCACTACTCCAGAAATGTTTTATGAAGGATTCGAGCATGTGAATTCAATATTTATTGACTACGACTATGAAAAACTTTAACTATAAAAACACCTAAACATATTTTAGAGCTTCACAGATGAACATCAATTTTAAGTAAAAAAAAATACCAGGAAGGAAATAAGAAAACTGTCTCTATATCCTTCCTGGTAGTAAAAATAACATTGAATCTACTCGAAATATTGCATCATTCTTGGGTGGTTTGACAGTCGAGATGCAAATGCTCAGTGTTTACTACGGATAAAAATAATTAAATGCCAATTTACCCCTAATGTCAACAAGCCCCGGTCTCCCTTACATTTTATCACAGCCATTGTTTACCGAAGTTGGCCGAGAACCAAACATATGTTCACGCAGTCTCTCGAGAACGTCTGCCATGTTTACGGAATGAACGTGGTTAAATTAATTTAAGATAAGCCTACGACCATCAAAGCCAGAAGATTTTCCGGAAGAATTTTAACACTAGTAATGGAAGGTTATATTAATGTGAATATATTTAGAAATATTAATATGAATGTATTTAATTATATTATACTAATACTATTCCACCAGTTTTCAAACGTTTATTTGAGTATTAATTTCGTTAAATAATTTCAAGTTTTCACAATTAATAGCGTCCTTTTATTTATAAATGTATTATTTCAGTTATTCATGAGGCACGTAATTTGCTTATATTGGCTTCTACTAATAAAAAGCAAGTAGTGTGTTAAGACAAGCATAAAATTGCTTATAACGCAAGAATTTCATGGCAAGTTGAAAATTGAAATGTTAAGATTTTAAACCTCGTATTCTTAATATCTCCTTTATGTAAGAGTGCAAGACATAAATAGATATTCAAGTGTTTGAGACCTGAACAAATTTATAACAGCATTTTAACCATATCCTAAAAGATCAGACTTTAATCTGTAAGTTTTTATGTATTTACTCTTCCATGCTTTGAACTACATTTTTGTATAAAAAATGAGCGTCTTTCAATCTGTTGGTTTGTCTATCCTTTTTGGATTCAGAAACTACTTTACTGATTTGAATGGGATTTTTACCACGATTTAGATACATTTGGGATAATTAACATATATGTGACATATCCTTTAAAATACAAAACTATAATAAAGATTTAAGAATTATCAACCAAGTTTTTAAACCATCAAAAGTGCAGAGACACACAAGAATGAAAATCTATAAAATTCTCGCTAGACCCATAATCTGTAATGGCAGTGAAGCTTGGATCATCAGAACTCAGGATGATCGTCATATTACAGCCACGGAGATGAAATGTCTGCTACGAACTGCAGGTTATAGCCTTCTAGACCACCAAAGAAATTCAACAATAGCCAGAGAGTTAAACATCGTACCTATATCTGAATACCTCCAAGAATATAGAAACAATTGGCTAACCCATATTCAGCGCATGGATCGTCACAGAATACCAAAACAAATTCTTCACTACATTCCTCGAGGTAGAAGATCTGTGGGTCGACCTTTTCGGAGATGGCGGGAGACCGTAACGGGCCACTGGGCTTAATACTTGAAAGGACGATGATGATGATGATAATTAACACATATATTACAGTATGTACTATAGAGCCGGAACTAAAAAAAAAGTGGCGTTTTTTGGACACTCAAATGGCTTCAGCTGTCCAAACAACATCAAATACACCAAATGAATGTACATACGCAAATAATTGAATATCCTAAATAAATCAATTAAAAAGTTCGCGACACCATGTATATCTTTTACGGATAACTCACAACAACCTTGATTTGTATTTCAGCTCATTGATACCAAGAAGATCGGGATAGAAAGTTTCCCGAGCAAACCCACACAATCAGCTACTTGATGGATAAATATATTGTACAGTGCATGGGCCTATACACAATATGGCGCAGGCGGCAAATGAACAAATGAGGGTCTATATAGCGTATAGAGGAGGCACCGATTGTTTAAATATTTAATGAGCTGTGTAGAAGATCGAAGATGGCCGGATCCTTTATTTAAGGAAACCATTTATGTTCAAGAATTAAAAAACAAAAAATTAATTTACAACCACATCCCACCAACATAATCGTAATAAAATATGAAAAGCGCACAACGTGCAAAGAATATTGTTCTTAGTCACTGCAGTGCTTCACTAACGATTCTGATATCATCCTACCGTTTGGCACATGATATCTCAACTGTTTACCACATCTTGCACACACACAGTCTGGGCCGGACTTGTAGAATCTCTGGTTACTGCACAGCTTGTTATAGAGGATGAAAACAAGTAAGGCAATCGAGACGTAGAATCCACAACTTACTGTACGTCTCTCTGAGTTTACAACTTAGTTTTCTTCTCCTTCCTTTCCAGGATTTGGTCAATGTGACCTGTTCCGGTCTCAAGTCCGTTTCCTTGGCCGTGTCAAAGATATTTTCCCATGTGGTTTGTAATTGTTGATCTTTTTGGGTAATCTTATATTGTCCAGTCTGTCTAAATGTTATTTCCATTGGTATTTGTGCTCTTCTTGTTTATCACTATTGAAAATATCTCCAGTTCATTTCTTATTGATTCACTGTGTAATCTATCCATGCGTGTACATCCTTTTACGGATCTTAAAAATTTCATTTCAGTGCCTTGAATGTGTAAGATATATTTTTTATAAGTAACCAAGATTCAGATCCATATGAAAGAACAGGAACAGCCATTATTTTTATAAAACCTGAGCTGAGTTTCTCTTCGAGTCTTTCGGGGGGTTCTTCTTATGGTGCCACACATCATTTGATATCGGTTTAATTTATTATGTATATCCCAATCATAGCTATATGTTATATCTGAACCAAGATAGTTAAATTGTGCTATCTGTTCCATTATTTCATTATTGATCACTATTTTTGCTCTGACTGGCACTTTTCCCTGAAAAGCCATAATTTTAGTTTTGATGTTGAGACTTTGAGATTATAATTGAGTCCTAATGGATTCAACATATAAATGGCTCTTTGTAAACCATCCTCTGACTTCTGTATAATTACCAGATCGTCTGCATACATTAAAATATTCATATACATTTCCTTATTAATTTGGAGTCCTATTGGATAGACGTCAAAGACAGATAATATCTATTTTTGACATCGTACTAAACTTCTAAAAATGATTATGATATAAATTTATAATTATTTTTCTTATTATGTATTCAAGTAAACAAAAAAAACATAATTAATTTGTTTGAGCCAAACAGCGTACACTGGGTATTAACTAGTTATATGCACCGTGTTCCAAAATGATGGACGGGGTTTTAAATAGTTGGTATAGCTTTATGAACGAAATTGGATGCGTGATTATTTGCTATAATGAAAGAAAATATGCGAAAGTTTCGTATCCTATATGCAGCAATTTATTTGTTTCTTGTGATCACTACATCACAGCGTTAAATTTGTGAAAATGGCGAATCCTGTACAGTAGCCATACTGTGTGTTGCAATTTGCGAGGTCTGGTTCCATTGTTGCAGTGCAGCGAGCTTTCTGGCGGCATTTTGAAATTAATCCTCCGACAGATAAGAGTACCCATCGATGGTGTAGATAGTTAGAAACAACTGGATTTATCTTTAAATGGAGGAGTCCAGGATGTCCACGAACAACAAATGAAAGAATCTAGAATGTCAGAGCAAGACATTGTTTATTCCCGATGGCCTCCATGGTCTCCCGATCTCACACTTTGTGATTTCCTCCTGTGGGGGTATGTGAAGGACCATGTGTACATGTCACCACTTCCCGTGACCTTCCAGACTTGAGAAGAAGGATTGTTGCTGCTGTTGAATCCATTACTACAAATATGCTCACCAAGGTTCTGGAGGAATTCGACTATCGGCTAGATGTGTCCCGTGTAACAAAATATGCTCACATCGATCACTTATAAAATATGCTATTGAAAACTCTAAGAGTTTCTATTTAATCCCATATACGTTTTGTACTTATATATATATATATATATATATATCATGTAAGGGAAGTTAAACAACTTTGAAACCCGTCCATCACTTTGGAACACGGTGTATAAAATTAAGTGTGAGTTTTGTCTGTTTGTTTACATGTCCTTTATGGGTTCAAAACTACTTGTCTGATATGAATGGGTTTTTTTTATCATTAGAGATTTTTGGACAATTAGCGTATGTAATATAATACCCTACGTACTATAGGAGCAGAGCTAAAAAAAAAGCATCGGTGCACTAAAAATTCGCTCATTGTACGCTTAAATGACTTACGCACTCTAAAACATACCAAATACGTCACATTAATGTACACAGAATTGAATACCTCAAGAAAATCTACATAAAGTGTCCGCGATAGCAATATCTTTTATGGATAACTATTTTTTTTCTTTCAGCTAATTTATGCCAAGAAGATCGGAGTAAGTAGATTCCCGGACAACACACGATAATCATCACGGGTATCTAAAATGGATTAAGATATAAATTTATAATTATATTTCTATTTACTTATTCAACTATACAGAAAAATACATTTACTTATATAGGCGTAGCAACGCACGCCGGGTAATATTAGATAAAGCCACTCACTACATAACGTTTAATACTTCCTCTCACTTTAATAGTCATAGCTTGCCATAAATAAACAGAATTAAATTGTAATGCATAACTATGCATAAAATATGATTGAATGCATGAAGAACCCAAAAATCTTTATCGTAAGTAATGGAACGAGTGATTTCCAAATTATCCATAAATTCACGACTCACGAAGTGAGTAGTGAATTTATCTAGAGAATTTGGAAATCAAGAGTGGCATTTGTTACGACTAATTATCGAAAAATTAAGCTGTTTACTCACAAATCATTATTCGAATATAGTTATTTTAATATATTTATATATTTAATGTAAATGGCTATATTTTAAAATAAATGAGAATTTTTTTTTATGTTTCACTTGTCCATCACTGCAAACAGATCATATTATTTATTGCTAAAGGATCGCAATATTGTAAGAATGCACTCGAGTGGAGTTAATATGAAATACATCAAACTGTATATTATGCTTAATTCCTAATGTCCTATGATGTAAATATGTCAATAATATTTTTTTTGGAACGTTAATACCTGGAACATAATACGTTTAAGAAAGTGCAAACAATGGTTTATTTTCTTTGTGGTATAATCAATTGCTACAAATGCTTTTCTATTATATCCCGCAAGCTCTATCTGTTTACATTCGTGCACTATGTATACAATCTGGTAGCCGTATTTCTTACAGAAATAGTCACTGCAAAATAATGCTCTTGCCTATTCAGAATGTTAAAAAGAATGAGTTTTCTTTAATATGACTATCTAACTCATGACCCAAATGGGAGTGAATGACCATTCACATTTCAATGAACTTTTATTTACAACCAATCACAGTCGTTTTTCACCTCGATTTTATCAATTTAATTTTATCACTGTAAAATCAAGCTCCTCCTTTTTAACATTGTGAATAGGTCTTATCATTATTTTGCAGTGACTGCATGTTGCTATCAGATTGTATATATAGTGCACGAATGTAACCTTATCGTTGCTGCGGGAGATAACATAAAAACATTTCTAGCTATTGATAATACAAAAAAAAACATTGTTTGCACTTTCTAAAACGTATTTTTCCTGGTAATAACGTTTCAGAAAATATAATTGACATATTTACATCGTAGGACATCAGATATTAATTAATATAGGTTGGGAAGTGGTTTTTACAGAAACGAGGAAAATGTTTAAAAACCGAGCTATGGCGAGATTTATAATTTCCGAAATTCTGAAAACACTTCACGAACGTGCGTTTCACATTATTTTTGCGCGATGGTGTTTTCAAAATAATAAATAATAGTATAATAATAACATCTTTGTTGGAAACATTTGCTTTCATTATAAATAACTGACTAACTTTAACAGTGTGGGCAATGTTTATTAGTTAAGACTACAAGATGCCGTAACACTAATCAGTTATAAAATGGGTAGTATGTATTTATTGTTTTATATTGTCTCAAATAAAGTATTTAATTTAAAATGCAGATATTTATTTCGTATAATGTATATTACCACTGCCTTTTGATATTTTTTTGTATATACATTGTACGTAGTATACAGAGAAGGCAGTGGTTTTACTTTCCACACGTGGTTTGTAATATGTAACATTTGAGTATAGTTGTTTTATTATATTATAGCTATTTAGATTGGCAACCCCGAAATGTAGGAGGTTTAACTTTCAATCATGATCGCCATTACTGTCAGTACTACAAAACTCACTTATCGCGCAAAAACATACATTTCATTCAGTTTTAGCAAATAGTCTATTTAGAACCTGATGTTTCACATGTTACTATATTATAATTTTTTCTGTAACTTGTCCATCAATGAATACATTTATAATTTCTAAGTCTCATAGCACGGAATAATCTCATACATTTTTATACATCAAACAATAATTTTGCAAAATTTGTTGAACGGTTAGAACAGTTGACTCACACGATAGTATTTGAGACTCGTATTATAGAGATCGTAACTTTAATTCAGGTGCCGCCCAAACTGTATCATGACGTTTCAAAGTTTTCCTTGGTAATAAAGACAACTACCGAATTTGAATTTCATCACCAACATCCATTTCACTACTAATAATTATAATTCCACAATTCATTAAATTTAATATCAGCTTCATTTTTCATACAATACAGATTTACAGTAGATATTCGCTACCTTCTGGTATGACCGAAGATGTTTAAGAGTCCAAAAAAATAATTAAAAGTATCCAGTCAATTATTGTAAGATGCGAATTAAATACCAATTAATATCTATTAATTATTTACTATTGTTGGAGGCACGCCGTACCGCAAATGATTAAGACAATACGCTACAAACCATAAGATCGAGGGTTGGAGTCTCGGTGGGGTCAGGATTTTTAAACTGACCGAAATATTCTGATGGCACCATGGTCGACACAGCATCTAAGAGAAATGAGCACCAAATGCATGTTCTGGAGGTAAATGCGGCCGTCACAAAGTGTGAATTGTTTAAAAAGTAGGAGCCTTAACCTCTTTCTATCCCAAGGGTCTCCTAAGGCCTGTAATGGGGTCACGTTTCCATTATTTACTATTGTTAGTTGTTAATTTAAGCAATATTCATAATTTCTGTGGATTTAAAGTCTTTCTGTTGCATAGTTAATGCTAAATCCTATGAACTTTCTCCTACATCAAGGATTTTTTCTAGGTATGTGCCATTAACTTATCACATATCCATCCTTGAGATATAATACCGATAGCTTTTAATGTAGGGTACACTGCGAATAAATACAGATTTTGGCTGGGTCTATAAATTGTAAAATGAATATTTCAAACTATGGTAGCTTTAATCACTAATAAATATCCTCTACGAATTGTACGCTAGGGAGGAAGCACAGGCTAATCTTAAGACGACGGAGAAATCGATGGAAGGTGGATCCGGTAATAATGACGTTACGGGGAAGATGCTCCAACCCCACTTATTGGACTATCACGTTACCCAACCTCACAACCTGCTTGTCAACTCCCTTTCAATTTAATGACGGCTTCACAGGTTGTCTATCGTGTAGGGATGGGATTTAAAGAGTTTCATAACATTCGTGCAAAAATGTACAAAAATATACAGAATTACACAAAATTACTGGGGGCACGCCGTAGCGTAGTGGTTAAGGTACTGAGTTACAAGCCGGAGGGTCGAGGGTTCAAGTCCTGTTAGGGTCAGGATTTTTAAACTGACCCAAACCCTCTGGCGGCACTATGGCCCTGGGGTCGACTCAGCCTTTAACGGAAATGAATACCAGTAAAGGCGGCCGTCACGCAGGGCTGACAACCCGGCTGACAAAGTGCCGATTGTCTAGAAAAAGTGGGAGCCTTAACCTCCTACTACCCCAAGGGCCTCCGGGCCTGTTGTGGGATCATTTTAATTTACTTTACACAAAATTATTTGTATTTGTATCTTGTTGACAATAAAAAACAAAACTAAATGTATATGTATTAAAAATATTCACTGCTAATGTTTTATTCTAACATAGTCATCATCAACTTCAAGAGTTTGGTCTTTGCCTGTTCCGATCTCACATCTGTTCAGCCCAGCGCTTTCTTGGTCTTCCTATCGATCTTCGTCCTACAGGATTATACATCAATGCCATCTTTGGTATCATATTCTCTGTCATTCTTTGCAGATGCTCTATCCAATTGTTGCTGTGTTCCTCTATTTGTTGAAGAAGTGGTTGTACTTTTAGACCCTCTCTAATATTCTCATTTCTACTATATTTTTATTGCAATATCATTACAAAATTTGCAGTAGTTGTTTTCCTCCTGCGAGCTTCTGTTTTTAGCCGTATTCTTATAGTATTCTATATAAATACTCACATTCTGGAGATATTTTTAATCCCTCTGCATTTGCTGAGGTGTTAGACAAACATATATTTTTCTATAAATGGTGGACAAATTATTGTGCTGGTAAATTCCTGGCCAGTGAAAATAACAATTTCCAGTGAGCATTCTAAATGTTAGCAGATAGAATTTTCCATGGAAGGGAAAGTTTAATTTCTTTCAGTTTCTTCTCAGAAGCAATATTTTTTTAAATTTATTTCTTAATTCACATTAAATAATTCCGTATTTTTTACGTGTATTTTACTTGTTATTGTTTAACAATTTTTAGTTTCAAATTATGTGGAACGTCTATAGTTGCAGGATTTTCTTCCATAGAATTAATTTTGGAATTGGCTTCAATAAATTTGTTACATTTATTGCAGTTATTATAGTGTCAATTCAAGTAATTGATCTATAAATCTATGCTAATTCCAAGGCAAAGTTTTACAGCTACGATATTCACGGTTTTCGAGCGAATAAAAACGAAAAGTAAAATTTTACGTATTTTAAATATATGAAACTATCTTGCACGAGTGTATTAATGTTAATATTTTATCCCATATTGTGATATATGTCCACCGCTGTGGTCTCAAGGTAGCGTGCTGCCTTGTCACGCAGCGGGCCCGGGTTCTATCCCCGGTCGGGGCAGTTTTTCTGGGTGAGTTTTTTATCGGGGTTTTTCCTCACCTGTACGACAAATGTCAGGAAAACTTTAAGGCCCAAACGGTCCCCGAAATCACATGGCCATCATTATCATCCTTATCATTATCATCATCATCATCACCATTCTTCACCGGTGTGGAAAGCAACGGGAAGCTACCGCACCTACAATTCCCTTGTAAAGCTGGAAGCCACCAAACAAAAGAATCTGGAAAAGCATTCACTTGAAATAGTGATATCACACACTCATCTAATCACCGTAAAGGATCTGCTATAAACAAACTGTAGGCCTTAATGGAAACTAACTTCAATCTACACAAATAATGTAACTACAGCTAAAATCATGCACTTGTTCTTTACATGTCAAGAAGAAAAGGGAGAACAATTTTACATTTATTATAGATAAACATCATAGAACATTAGGTAGAAAATGCCAACATTACAAGGTGTACTAAAGCAATGAAGCACATTGAAGTGGGCAAAATGACACATCAAAGAAAATTCAAATATACTCAAGGATTTTGTTCATATCTTTAAAAAAAAACAATTCAATATATCTTCTTACAAAGGAAAAATAATCAAAAAATTAGATAAAATTATATAGACACAGGAGCAAAATAATAAGAATATAATTACAGTTAAATGAATTGTTAGATATTGTGTGGTATTTAGCGTTTAATACTTTATTAATTTTAATATACTCTGTACGTAAAATAATATTTAATATCGGACATTTTCAAACCTTATTTCACCTAAGGTACTCTACACTAGGGTTATAGTTTGTGTCAAAGTTCTGAGTCATTGTATAATTTTATCTAAAACCAAAGTTTTTATGAACTTTATTTATAAAAACAAGTCTGTAGTTCAATTAAGAGGGAGAAGTTATATAGTATCCTTGGAGTTCGGAATTCCTAAAAAGTTAGTTGGACTTATACGAATGTGTCTAAATGGCACAAAGAGTAGGGTGCGTGTAGGCATACAGTTTTCGGACACTTTTGAAATTCAGAATGGGTTGAAGCAAGGAGATGCACTATCTCCTCTACTGTTTAATTATATACTAGAGCATGCTATGAAATCTTTAGAAGATGAGGAAGGCTTACAACCCAATGGTATTAATAAGCTGTTAGTTTATGCTGATAATGTAGTACTATTGGCCGATAGCGAGGAGATACTAAAGGAAACACACGCACACTATTGAGTAACACTAAGGAATTAGGACAGGAAGTATATATAAATAAAACTAAATATATGATCACACGTAGAAATTCATTATATAATGGAAATGGTCAACTAATGACAAATGAAGGAAATTTTGAGGAAGTGGCTGAATTCAAATATCTAGGAACAATAATCACAAATATGAATGAGATGCACAAAGAAATTAAACATAGACTCAATTCTGGAAATGCGTACTATTATGCATTGCAGTGACTTTTGATGTCCCAACTCCTTTCAAAAAACGTTAAACTGAAAACATATAAAACTATCATTCTACCAGTTATATTATATGGGTGCGAAACATGGACTATTACTTTTAGGAAGGAAATGAGATTACGAGTTTTTGAGAATAAAGTTCTTAGTAACATTTTTGGACCAAAGAGAGATGAACAGACAGGTGAATGGAGAAGACTACATGACAATGAACTACATGGTCTTTATAGGAAGCCAGATATAATAAGAACAATCAAGTCTCGTAGACTGCAATGGACAGGGGAATGCACGTATGGGGAATGAAAGACGTGCATGGAAGCTTCTTGTAGGAAAGCCAGGGGGAAAACGTCCAGTTGGTAGACTAATGAGGTGGGAGAATAACATTAACTATGATTTGAGGGAAGTGGATTATACAGGGAATGATTGGAAAACATTAGCTCAGGATAGGGCAAAAAAGTATTCTCATAAATAAAATTCTCGCATATTCCGCTAAAAAAATTAATGCAAATCCCCCTCTTCTATACTCTACATTAAATCCAGGGATGTATGGAGAGCTTATGTCCGCGCGGCCAAGAACCTATGGGTTCGATAGTGCCAGTGAGTAAGTAAGTAATAAGTAAGTAATAAGTAAGTAATAAGTAAGTAAGTAAGCAAGTAAGTAAGTAAGTAAATAATTAAGTAAGTAAGTAAGTAAGTAAGTAAGTAAGTAGTTATTTTCTGTCTAAAGCACTTCACTTAAACAGGCGATGATATTTAGATGACATGTCAATTCAAATCTTTCGTTCCAGAAAAAATGACAATCAAAGGTAATATATGTTCAACGCTTTGGTTGCTAATACCACAATTTATTACAACATGATTTTTTTTATGTTGAATTTATGGAGGTATTGGCCACATTTACCGTGTCAGAGAGGAATTGTGTTAACTTCAAATTTTGAA
This sequence comes from Diploptera punctata, assembly GCA_030220185.1. Taxonomy (NCBI): domain Eukaryota; kingdom Metazoa; phylum Arthropoda; class Insecta; order Blattodea; family Blaberidae; genus Diploptera; species Diploptera punctata. The sequence continues at coordinate 365,610 of JASPKZ010007520.1, read as the reverse complement.
CAACGTGTTTGCATTTTATTCTGTCATAAATACTTGGAAAAAATAGTTGCGTTAATGTACCTGTGGTACCATTGAACCACACGTTGTTCGATCCTGCTATTATATGTTCCCTTATTTCTGATCCAGGAAAGAAATATGGCAGAGATACTTCGCGTAAATAAATTAATAGCCAGTTCGTTTGTCTAAAATAGCACATAATGTAAGTATAGTTTATTGTTTGTATATGTAAGTTGAGGATGTTTATTACAGTAGCATGATAAAAATTTTAAATATTTTTACACGCTATATATATACATATATTTTACTTATTAACAAATGTAATACTGGTAATTGTAATACCATAAATGTCATCCTTGAATGACACATAAAGATAATTGTCTTAGAACTAATTAGACACACTGAACGTATTTTAAAGTGTAACAATATGGAGCCATTTCATTACGCATCTAATAAGCTGGCATTATTAAACTGGTATAATTGCATATCAAACAAATTATTGTGCCTCTGGTGCTATGGGAATGAATATCCGATATTAAATAGTAATTAAGATACTCGACCTTCGTGTAAATTATTTTCTCAATTATGTAATTATTTTCTCATTAATAAACAGTTACTTGAAATGGCCTTTAAAGATTATAGTCTTCAAAAATATATATACATATTAAGACCCAATTTACGTGCAGTTTCAAGTAATAAATTTCTTCATGGCATATGAAATAGCAGAGAAAGGCAGGTTTATGAATTAACTATATACATTTAAGAAAATATGTCGTTTCGGTTTTTTCTCCCATAACTTAGGAGATTATGATTCATAATATTACGATATTAGAAGTTGCATTTTTATTCAGTGCATCGTTGTTTATTTACTTACTCACTGGCACTATCGAACCCATAGCTTCATGGCCGCGCGGACTTAAGCTCTCCATACATCCTATTCTGAGCTAATGCTTTCCAATCATTCCCTGTATAATCTACTTCCCTTAAATCATAGTTAATGTTATTCTCCCACCTCATTCTTCGTCTACCAACTGGGCGTTTTCCCTCTGGTTTTCCTACAAGAACCTTCCATGCACCTCTTTCATTCCCCATACGTGCCGCATGTCCTGCCCATCGCAGTCTACGAGACTTAACTGTTATTATATATGGCTATCTATAAAGACCACGTAGTTCATTGTTATGTAGTCTTCTCCTTTCACCTGTCTGTTCATCTCTCTTTGGTCCAAGAATATTCCTAAGTATGCAACAAAATTTTATTTCAAATGGGTATTTTGAAGAAATTTGAATCAATACATATCTTCTGAGATTAAATGTCTCCATAATGGTCTCTATCCATTGGATTTCCTGATGTTGCTACTGCAAAGTGGTCTGTTAGTGTGTTGTAATTGATTCTATTTGCAGTTAATTCATGATTGTATGTTTCTAAATTGAGTTGGCGATTCACGAGGTCACAGATATATTGCTGGAAAGTGTAACTAGCTCGAATTCTACACTCGATGCATGTTAATGAAAAATTAACAAAATTACATTTCCACTTTTATCTTTATGTTGAGGACTAGAATTTACATTAACTTAAAACCTGACAAAATCAATGAAAACATTTAAACACTTAACATTGATTCTATAAAAAAAACATAACTGTTATAGACTTGGGATTCAGACTTGAAGACAAGATTCCAGCGATGATTCTTGGACATCCAAGACTACTGCACACCGTTAATGATCTGTCGGCGATCAAACAAACTTATTCATGTTTTATTTAAAGTTAAGTTTATTATCTTGAATCTGATCTAACTTAAAATATCCAAATGAAGCAAATGTTAACATATTTATAATAATTTACACCTCAAATTGTTTGAAAAATATATTTAAAAGAATTCTAGTGCAAATTCTGGTGATCCTGCACTTTTATTTCATTATTACGACATCTTATAGACATTTCTTCATATTTCTGAGAACTATGCTTGTTCTACCTCCATGATTGTAGAAAAATTACTCTTTTTTTCATACCTCTACACCAGGTGTGTCAAACTCATTTGTTCTGCGGGTTATTTAGAATGTTATAAACTTCTTGCCGCCACATACGATATATAGATATCGGCATTGCTATATATATATATATATATATATATATATATATATATATATCTTAATATATAAAAATTACGTGTCACGTTGTTTGTCCGCGATGGAATCCTAAATTACTGAACCGATTTTAATAAATTTTTGCACACTGTCTGCAGTTTTATCCAACTTGAGACGTAGGGAAGTTTATAACTAAATTTATAGTCACATTATTTATTGCAAATTATTTGTTTATTATTTAACAAAGAGTTATAATTATCTGTGAGTTCCATACGATTCTAACAGATGACGGTGTAAGTTAATTGGTTTATTATTTAACCAGGTGGCTGTGCTTTTTGTTGCAACCGCGAATTTCAATTGAATTACAAATATTGATTATTTCATAATTTAAGTGTGTTCAGTGTTTATTTTATTTTCAATATATTGATAATAATATTAATTTCGTGTGTAAGTATTAGTTTTAAGTAATCTGGCTGAAAGACAGCAACTTAATTTAAATTTAACTGGACCGAGAAGGGACATTGAACAATATGGCGAATCAGTTCTAGAGACCATGAATGATAAGATATCAAGTGAATTTCCGCAAATTGATATAGGCCTATGTGACATAAATCTTACATTTAAGAAGAATGTCAATTTAAAAACATATGAAGGTCCTAAGGAACGGAATAACAGAACTGTAAGTAAGTCTGTTAGTTATAATAATATGCCTAATATTACAGAAACAATCTCCATGCCTCAATTAAATGAAAAACAAGATGACTATAATATATCACAAGATGATATTACTATACAGAGACTTCTTGATGATGATGAGAATCCAAACTGCCAACAAGTTCGTAGAAAAAAACGAAAGTATAATGAAATCAGCAAGCCTCCTCAAAATATTCCATCAATAAATGTATATAATCCTTATGATACACTTATGGATGATACTGAGAATGCAGACAACATAAATTCATCTCAATCAACAAAACCACTTCCACATAAACCACCACCCATATTTATACCGGGTTTAGTTAACGTACCAGAACTAAAAAATTATGTAAAACAAAAACTTTCTGATTTAGATTTCTCACTTAGTTTACTACAACATAATTTAACGTATACCTTAGCCACAGCAACGCGTGGCCGGGACTTCTATATATATATATATATATATAAAACAAAGTCGGATTAGTTACACTATTTATAACTCAAGAACGGCTGGACCGATTTTTATGATCTTTGATTTGTTGGATTTGTTTCCGCCCCGAATAGCAGATAACTATTAAAACATCGGAAAAATTAACGTAAAAATATTTAAAGGTGATAGGACGTTCGCCGGGCCAGCTAGTATATATATATATATTTTTTTTTAATCGGTTGACTTCTTGCTTGTTGCCGATTTAAGTTTATACTTGATAATGCAATAATAACTGTTTAGACTTATCTTTCTCAAAAGTGGACAATAACGTCCCTTGGGGGGGCGCTGAAGGTTTATAGGGGAGTGTAGAAGGTCCACGAAAATTGGAAGGGTGTTGAGGCGGTCTAAGACAGTGGTCATTGATTCAAAAAACAGTGAAAAATTGTGTACCTGATGTTTCAAACTGAAATTAAAAACTCTCTACTCCTATATAAGATACCTATGGAACAAGAGGGGAAGAACTTTCTTGGACTCCGTTTTCCCCACTCTCTACCGCATGAGTGGGGAGAATATTTACACCTCTTTATTTAATATACCTGCTACAAAGTGCCATTTTTTTACGATTTTAATAGTTTTACATCTATTGTTTATTTTGTAAATTTAAACTAAGATATAAGATACAGCATATTTAAAAACAATAATTGAGATTCTTGTTTTTAAGAGTGCATCTTAAAAATGAGCAATTGCTATCATCATTTTTAAAAGATTGTTCAATTTAAAAATTTGATTCTCAAAGTAGACAACGGGTGAATAAGTACGAACAGTTATGGTTTAGACTGAAATAAAAATATGTTAAAAACAATACAATATAAATGTTTATAATTTATTTGCTACAGAATAAAATTATAATTTTTATATTGTACTTCAACAGACAATAAACGCTTTTAAAATTCATTTTAAATAACCGCAGATATTATGAATTAAGATATTAAATACAAAATTGGTACCTGGTAAATCAATCGTCCTCAACTAAATTATTAAACTTCATCAAGTAGATCCAATATGGAGGCCTTTCAAAAACAATGTTTCATCTTCTGCGCAGTTAAATCAGTCGTCCTCAACTAAATTATTAAACTTCATCAAGTAGTTGAAGTTTAATAATTATTTGAGGACCACTGATTTACCAGGTACCAATTATATATTTCTTCTACTGACAAAATATAAGTTTTTGACGAACTATTCGTATCAAAACCTATGTTTTTAATATAATTATTAAGTATCTTCATTCAAATAATTTGGATATCATGCAATGTAATTTATATTACCTATAATACATCATTTTAACACAGTCTATTGGAAACATTAATAGATTTTTCAAAACGTTTTTAATGTACAGGCATATAGGAGTGAAGACTTTCAATAACTTGGCGAGATAAATGCCTGCCTACGAAAACGAAACTTGGACTATAACGAAAATAAATATGAGCAGTACCTCATCAAGTTCGTGAGAAGAACAAAATTAAACAAGAGGAAAAATTCGGAATCTTATAAGACATTCAAATCTCTTCTGCTGTGGACCATATATCTACGTAAAGGAATAATTGATTGGAACACCTTCAACGGAATGATAGAACCTGTATCCCTGGTCAGATTTTCAATTGCACTCGGAGAAAAGAGATCCTAAAGAAGGTATCTTAAAATATTATACGAGATCGCAACAGTCCACCAGGAACATAATGGTTGATAATGAATCACTGACAAGGTTATAAATTTTAACACTTTTATTTAACGCCCCCAGTTTTTGTCATTTTAGACATTTCTGGTTTCTCTCCTGGCAATGGCATATTTGTAACCCACTTCTAAGTTTCGGGCGCCTGCAAGGCGGGGTTACATTGCCCCGATGATATGATGGGTGATGATGATATTGGTGCGCCAGGAGTGCCCCAAATCCTAAGCTTAATCTAAGATGAATATGAATGATGATTGCGATGACCATATGGTTTCGGGGAACGTTTTTACTGACATATGTCTCACAGTGAGGAAAAACCCCGATAAAAACCTCACCCTGAAAAACTGTCCCGACCGAGGACCGAACCCGGGCCTGCTGCGTGACAAGGCAGCACGCTACCTCGGGACGCGGTGGACAATTGTGACACTTTTTTCATCAGAAATTCAAAAAAACCGAACTAAATATTTTACGATTTCTGCCCGATATTTAATACCGCTTGTTAGCAATAATTTTCAGAAAATCCGGATAAAGAGATCCCAAAGACACAACTTTCGTTATGGAAGGGAGATTATCATCTGTTAGTTTTTTCTATCATCAGCTGTTTTGTGATCATTCGAAGGGGGTTTGCTCTTAAAATACAAAATATAATCAAGTTAAATTCTGTTAACATTTTAGATGGTGGTAAGTTAATAAAGAAACAGTTGCGGCCCGCAGCACACCAGCTTGTCACATCTGCTTTATACCAAGCTACTTATCATCCCACTTTCACTTCCTGCTTCCCAATCTAAATTTGAGTCACGATCACACCACACATACTCCTTGACATATTCAATCACAGAAACTCCACTGTTCTAATTCCCTGCTAACCCAACAACTAACTCACCGGCAATATAGAATCCCTAAGTTCATGTCAGCGCGGATATAAGCTCTCCATAGATATATATCTTGAACAAATGTTTTCAGATCATCATCATCACTCCAAGTATTAGGCTATTGCCCGTTCCGACTTCATAATACATCAGCCCAACATTTTTATTAAGTTTTTCATAAGTAATGCCACGAGTGATTTCCAAATTATCGATAAATTCACGACTCTCGAAGTGAGGAGTAAATTTATCTAGATAATTTGGAAATCAAGAGTGGCATTTGTTAGGACTATTTAACGAATAAAATTAAGCTGTTTACTCACAAATCATTGTTTAACTATAGTTATTTTAAAATATTTATATATTTAATGTAAACGGCGATGATTGAAAACAAATCAGAAATGTGAGGTTATGATCATCCACTGCTGTTTGATCATATTATTTATTGCCAAATAAGATCGCAATATTGGAAGAGTGTACCCAAGTGGAGAAATAATGAAACACATCAAATTATATATTATAATCAACATTACGGGTTACTCATTTATTTTTTAGTAAACAACTCAGTAAAATCAAGGAATATTTTCATTACTTGCTATATTCAATGTATTTGTTGGAGAAAAATACTGCTTTGACCTGTTCAGAACATTAAAAAGGAGGAACTATCTTTATCACAAAAGCAGGAGCTGATAAAGAGAAATCGATAAAGAGCGAGGTGAAACACGACTGGCATTGGTTGTAAAACAACATTCATTGAAACGTGATTGGTCATTGACTACCATTTGTGGCATGAGTTAAATAGTCAGTAAGATAATATCATCTGAAAGTATTATTTGCTTATTACTTGCCGCCTTGTTGAACGTTGAAGACTTGAAGATGTGGAAGCCCAACATGGGTACAGACGCCATTCCATCGTTGTGAGCTATCCTTTTTCGATCACCCTCTGTATAATCTGCTTCCCTAAAGTCATTGTTAATGTTATTCCCCACTTCATTCTTGGTCTACCAAGTGGGCGCTTTGTCACTGGATTTCTTCTTCTTCTTTCTTTCCAAGATTAGGTCAATGCGACCTGTTCCGGTCTCAAGTCCATAGTTTCCTTGGCCGTCCCAAAGATCTTTTTCCATGTGGTTTGTAGGCGTTGATATTTTTTGGGTAATCTTGTGTTGTCCATTCTGTCTAAATGTTATTTCGATTGGTATTTGTGCTCGTCTAGTTTATCGAGTATTGAAAATATCTCCAGTTCATTTCTTATTGATTCATTGTGTAATCTAGCCATGCGTGTACATCCTTTTACGGATCTTAAAAAAATCATTATGTGGCTTGAATGTGTGAGATATATATTTTTTTAACTCTTCTTATTATATCTGTTTTCCTATAAAACCCACATACCTTGCTCTTAGGTAGTCTTCTCCATTAGTACTTTTATATACTTTCAGTTTAATATTTTTATAGAGAAGTTGGAACGACAAGAGCCCCTATAATGTATATAGTATTAATTTCCAGAATTGAGCCAATGTTTAATTTCTTTGTGTTCCTCATTCCTGTTGTAATTACTGTTCAGGACGACGACGACATGGATGTCCACAATAACTTTTTTAGACCCTGCTTAGTTGAGACCGAAGCAGGTCAACATTGACCTATATTCATTACGGTGTATGATGATCAGGCATTTCAATTCAGCCATTTCAAAATTTACCTTATTTTTCATTAACTGAACACATCCATTATATAATGTGTGTCTATGTGTGACATTATATTTAATTTTATTGGTGTTTACTTTCAGTCCTATGTTCCTCAGTAGAATTTTCATACTGAGTCTTAGTCTTTCCTTTTATCGCCTAATAATTCTACATAATCAGCATAAACTACCAGCAATTAGTACCATTCATTTTTAAGGTTTTCTTTATCCTCTAAAGATTTGATGGCTTGCTCTAGTACAAAACTAGATAGTATAGGAGATAGTCCATCTCCTACGTTAACTTATTGTGAATTTCGAAAGTATCTCATAAGTGTTTGAATACGGGCACCTTACTATTTGTACCATTTAGGCACATTCGAGTAAGTCTAACTCATTTTGTTTTAGACATTTCGAATCCAGGAAGATACTACATAATGTATTCCTCTTAATTGAATTGTATACCTGTTGAAGTCCATTATATTCCCATTTATTTTCTAAAATATGTCTTACACTAAAAATTTTATTTATTGTACACCAATTTCTTCTAAATCCACATTCATGATCACATATTACATCGTCAAAATACAGAGTAATTCTGGATACTAATTTTGTACAAAGTCGAAAATAATGAAGTGTCCATGTAGTTGTTGAAATCTGTTTTATCTTTCATCTTATAAATTGGTATGATATTTTTTTTCAATCATTTGGAAGAGCCTATTTTTCCCAAATAATATCTAGAAATCGATGTATTTTGTCCATATAACAATTATATGATATATGATATATATATAATCATTCTCTCCCTCATTTTATCAGTTCTACTAGGATCCCATTTGAACGTGATACTTTTTTATCTTTAATATTTCTGTCGTCATTTAAAATTCTAATGCATTTGGTTCTGTGACTAACATTTCCACTGTCTGTAATTCATCCTCTTCAATATCGTGTTCTGCTAGCACATTTATTATCTACTTAAGAACATTTTCCATCTAATTAAATGACTCCTGGAATCTGAAATCATATCCACACTTTCATTCTTAATTATATTTATTATAGTCTGAATTCCCTTATATAATTCTCTGATGTTCCGGTTTTTTTTGGATTCATTTGAAGACCATAAATCTTCTCTCTCAAATTTTCACTCTTTTCACTTTTCAGTAACCTAGTAGTTTCCCGTCTAATACTATCCTATTGTTTTAAATGTATCTAACTTTATTAATTTAACCCATTAATGTTTGTTAGTTTTCTTTTCTTTACAATGTCATCACATTTATCATCAAATAATTTCTTCTTTTGCTTCATTGAAGTAACCAATGCTTCCTGATACTGACAATTTAAGAGTAACTCTTATCCATCCATAGTAATTCTGCCCGAAGGCAGGTCCTTCACTGCAAACATAGCATTTCCATGCTATGCTTGCAGCTTTACTAGGGAATTGTAGACGTGGTAGCTTCCCGTTGCTTTCCACACCGGTGAAGGATGATGATGATGATAGCCATATGATTTCGGGGACGGTTTGGGCCTTAAAGTTTTCCTGACATTTGTCTTACAGGTGAGGGATCGAACCCGGGCCCGCTGCGTGACAAGGCAGCACGCTACCTCGAGACCACAGCGGTGGACCAGTAGCTCTTACAGCCTCCCCTTATTTAATATCACTCTCTTCTTCTAATGCCACATTTGAATCTCAAAATTCCAGTTTTTCAAATTCATTAGTAGTTTTGATGTGGTATTCTTGCCGCGATTCACCATTTCTCAAGTTTTTTAATTAGGATTTTTCATAATCACTTTTGGCGTTTGTTCCTCTCATAAGTGATAATCAATTTCTGGTTTTAACCCTAATTGATGATCGGAAATGCAGTATGGCCCTCTAACTGATCTCACGTAGATGATACTACTGTGCCAGCGTTAGTCCACTAATACGTGATCTATCTGGTTCCGAGTTTTGCCATCTGTAGACGTCCTGGTTATTTATGAATATAGGCTACATATGCTAAAAATGTTATTTTGTTAACAATAAGAATTGTTATGTGACAGAGGTGACTATTTGAACCCCATTTTCTTTACTGTATTCATGAAAGCTGAATTTATATCTTCCCGTCCCACTTTTTCATTAAATATCCTGAGACAATTTTCATAAGATATCGTGAAAAATTATCAAATACGCACTCTAATTATTCATAGAAATCGACCTTGGTTTTATCATCCGTATCTCCTATGGGACCATGCACATTAACGATTACAAAATCATGCCGTTTATCCAGTAGAATTATGTACGATATCCTATCGCTGACTAAATCGGATAGTGGGGAGATTCCTCCTTCGGGATAAAAAACCCGATTCCGAATTCAGTTCTCGTTACACCTCATAGTATAATGAAAAGCTTTATAGTTCCTGACTACCTTCTTCTGGGCATGTAACTCCCTGTAAAGTGGCTTTATACAAGGGTAATTTATCTAATTCCCGAGTTAATATTTCTCGTATCCCACTATCATCATCATAGTACATTCACGAATTTAGGCCATTTTTTGACCTGTTTCGGCCTCAAGAGAAACACCATCCAGAAGTCTTTTGAGTGGACGTCCTGGTCTTCTTCTTCCTGCAGGTTGATATCTTAACATTTGTTTGGGTATTCTGTGATCTTCCATTCGATGAACATGTTGCATCCATCTTGACTTATAATCAGAAATTTTGTTTTCTAAAGATTCCATGTGTAATTTTTTTAAGATGTCTTCATTTTTTTTGTGATCTAGTAGTGTGTATCCTGCAGTCCTCCGAAGATATCTCATTTCAGCAGATCTAAGTCTCTGTATATCCTTCTGTTTCAACGTCCATACTTCGCTACCATACAAAAGAGTTGGAAGAGCCAGTGTTTTATACACTTTCAGTCTTGAATGCTTTTGGACTAACTGTGGCTTGAAGATAGAATTTATTAACCCCACTATTAGGCCTATATAACGTCCTAACATTCCACATTCCTAGGAACATGTCCTTGTATTTGAGTCTTTGTCATGGATTCTGTGAAATAATCCCTGCCCTAAGAACTGGATGGGGGGCTATTTTACCTCGGAAAGTATTACCCCAATGGTACCCATGTCCAAGTTTCTTTACGGATGTATTTTTATGGTGAAATATCGTCACACTTCGACCAAAATCCGGTCTGACTTATCGCCTGCGACCTGTCCGGCATTGATAACTCTTTCGGCAGCAATGTCACCGCCGCACAGTGCGGTTTGACCGATTTATGCGGCCAAAAGTCGATTTTCTGAAATTTATTCTAGACAGAAAAAAAATAGCACATGACAGAGCTGAATAATCAGCCGATAATACGATATCCAATATTCATCTGTCAAGTGTTACCTTGAGTCTGTATGAGCAATCAAAAATTGACTGTCTCTCATACTGCAAGTATATTTTCCCGGCGCTCTTTGTACAAGCTTATGTTTCACATAGATTATTGCGTATTAGGGATTACATTTTATGAGGATAGTTATGGATTATGATAAACCAGTAAGTGGTAACATATTTTAATTATTTTTATCCTCTTGATAATTATTTTGACTCAGATAAAGCTTCTCAAATAGGGCATTCTTTTCGTTATTTTCTCAAGTAAATTTTAACAAACTTGAATATTTTAGTTGTATTTTCGGGCATTTCCAGGTAATTTCCTTTACTACGGCTTCGAGACTTGCATGGAAGCTTCTTGTAGGAAAGCCAGAGGGAAAACGCCCAGTTGGTAGACCAAGAATGAGGTGGGAGAATAACATTAACTATGATTTGAGGGAAGTAGATTATACAGGGAATGATTGGAAAGCATTAGCTCAGGATAGGGATGTATGGAGAGCTTATGTCCGTGCGGCCATGAACCTACGGGTTCGATAGTGCCAGTGAGTAAGTAAGTAAGTAAGTATGGCTTCACGATTTCTTGAAAATCGATCGCGGAAATTCGCGGTTTCCGTGATATTCAGGTTTGTTTAGGTATTACCAAAAATGTGATATTTTATACTACGTGATTATTTCTATTTTAAATTTTTCGAATTTTGTTTTAGAGTCATCGTGCATTAGTATAATGACTCGAACAGCCTGTTTAATATTATGCAATAGCTAAATTTGCCGAATATTAAAACAAAATTAGAAAAATTGCCTTTTACACTATAAAATTTACTCAGACGAACAAATAAAGGAAATAAAGCACAAAAATTCACATTTTAAGTCCGAATTGAAAAGAAGATGGGTAGCAGCACACAAGGAAAAGGAAACATTTCTTAAGAAAAGTAGCAATTAGATTAAAGGAATATTCACAATTCCTAAGGTAGTGTGTCTAACAGGACGGCCAACGAAAACATTTTAAGATTTGAACGAGAGAAGCAAAAAGAGGAAAGCAGAGATTTTACATACAGTAGAGATATGGGTGTCCTTACTTAAGCTGTACAAGCTACGTTAGGAACTGCAGGAAGAAGAGATGGTTGTAAAGTACACGGAAATAATCAATTGTCCAAAGTGGGCAGGAAAATAGTATTCAGAAAGACAAAACACAATCATAAGCATTAAGAACATTGATCATGTTTGTTGAAGCCAGTTTTCTAGAACACAATCTTAAGTAATATGGAACACCGACAAAAACATTTATCCTTGCTAGGCTTACAGTGTGATAAAAAGGAAAAATAGATTGCTATCCGGATAAAAAATCTTTTGTTACTGACACTTCTACTGAAATTAATTTACAACAATTTTTGGATTTTACTATTACACGAAAGCTGACATTTAGAAGAAGTTGTACCAACTGGGGTTGTGACGGATCGCAACGAACACAATATAAATTAAGCAGAAATTTCAGATTTTTGCTGGCTCAGATAGAAATATTTTTAGTGTTCTTTTGTGCCACTTAAATTAATTGTAGTACAAATAAAAATAATGATTGTCTCGAAACCTACACGTGCTTAACAGATTATTGCTAACTTCAGAATGTGTTCAGATTGATATGAGGCCACAACCTATAGAAAAAGCACAATTTTGTTAAGGAAACTTTGGAAATGCTACTTCCAATCAAATCTGGAACAGATACAGCTGAATCTGAAAATTAATTCGTAGAGGAAGTGAAGTATCTTCTGATAAAGAACTGTGACTCTGATCATCCAACTCATCATCATAATAAAAATGATTTTAAGTGTGGATTTTTATGTAAAGTTAGTATTTGGCCTTAACCGTCTCCATATGAGCAAATGGAAATTTCAAGAATATCTTACAAAATGATAAATTTACTTGATATTGCACTTTCTGGACGTAGTTGTAATGTTTATTGCTTATAGCAGTGCTCTTATTCAGGTATGGTTTCCCCAAGTCTGATCATAGTGATTAATAATTGGACTACATAATTTAAAAACGTAAAATACATATTTTTCACTAAAATGTACCATCTTTCTCTTAAAATACAACTAAATTAGTAAAAGGGCACATTTAGACTGAACTGAATTGCAAAAATAATTTTGGCCGCCTAAGTCGCCCAAATACCCCACTGTGCGCCGCGCCCCTCAGAGTTATTTTAAGCATTCCATCACGACAAGGTAAAAACACCTGCTACATTCTGGAATTCACAATCCTAAGACATTAGGAACTGCCGGACGTTAGTTCCTTTTAAGATAAATTTAAATTTATTTCTTTCATAATGGTCTCTGAGCAGATGAATTAACGTTTTCTGTTATTTTCGTTTCTCCAATAATATTATTTTGACTTATCTTCATTTCAGTTTAATTTGCATAAATATACTTTTATCAACAGACCAGCCCCATGGGCTAGTGTTCAGCGTTCCTGACTACTGTACATGAGGTCCCGGGTTCGATTCCCGACCTAACCACAAGATGTTTTTTTAAAGGAAATTATTCCTGTGGTTGCCCATGTCAGGAATTTAGGTTAAGTTTGGGTTAAGTTTGGGTTAAGTTTGGGTTAAGTTTGGGTTAAGTTTGGGTTAAGTTTGGGTTAAGTTTGGGTTAAGTTTGGGTTAAGTTTGGGTTAAGTTTGGGTTAAGTTTGGGTTAAGTTTGGGTTAAGTTTGGGTTAAGTTTGGGTTAAGTTTGGGTTAAGTTTGGGTTAAGTTTGGGTTAAGTTTGGGTTAAGTTTGGGTTAAGTTTGGGTTAAGTTTGGGTTAAGTTTGGGTTAAGTTTGGGTAAAGTTTGGGTTAAGTTTGGGTTAAGTTTGGGTTAAGTTTGGGTTAAGTTTGGGTTAAGTTTGGGTTAAGTTTGGGTTAAGTTTGGGTTAAGTTTGGGTTAAGTTTGGGTTAAGTTTGGGTTAAGTTTGGGTTAAGTTTGGGTTAAGTTTGGGTTAAGTTTGGGTTAAGAACTCTCCTGGCGCTTCATTATCATTTGTCACCCATCATAACATTGGTGTAATGTAACTCTGCCTTCCAGGTGTCCAAAACTACCAAATGGATTACAATTGTGTCTATGCTAGGGGGAAAACCAGAAATGTCATAAAAGACAACCTGGTGGCATTAGACAAAAAAATTATTAACTTGTCTAGTTATGTTATGTAATACTCTGATACTTGTTTTCAATATTTTAGTGGAAGGGCAGTTCTAATAAGTAATAATAATAATAGTATTATTATTATTATTATTATTATTATTATTATTATTATTATTACTATTGTTAATTTGATTCTTAATAATAATGCACAATTAGTGACCCGTCATTGAAAATTTAACTGAACTTCTCCAAATTAAAAATATAATAAGATGATTTGTTTCTGTAATTTTTATTTTGTATTTTTGCTTGCTTACAAATAAAATAATTTACAAGTAAATAAGATGGAATTCATGCTCATAATTTCTTTGCTCGTTTTTTTGGGAAAACTAATAAACAAGTTTTTCTATAGTTTGTTCATGTTGAAAACAGTTGAGTAAGTTTTTGTGATTATTTCAGTGCATGACATTGTAATGTTCCATGTTCCGGTCATTTTGTAAATTCATAAAAGTACTGAAATGAGATGTATTGCAATTTGAAATGAAGATTATTGAATCAGCTAGTTAAAATATATGTAAAGTGATCTGTGTTATATTTTCAAGTACGTGTAGAATTTAAGATAATATATTTATGATAATATATTATGTTACACAGGGTATAAAAATAATTAAGCCATAATGCAAGTAAAATATTTTATAATAAAATTTAAATAAATAATTTCATCACACATTTAAAAGCATTTTATTATTCAAAGCTAATAAACTTTGAAAACGTAGTTAATAAAAACATTTAATTATCGTGTCAAGTTCTGTTTGACTTTATCATCGTAATGTTGAAGAGGAGGGATTCCAATTATTTAAGCGACAGAAAGGCAATTTTATACCCTCACAAACAATAATTAAATGTAAATAAGTAACATTAGATGAAGATAATCCAGGTGAGAATAAAAATGCACGACGAAGAGTAAAACAATGTTTTAAATAAAGCAGAGAGTTAAAACAAGCTAATTTTATTGTAGTCATAATACAAGCTTAAAATGGCGTGAGCAAAATGAGATTATATGCATAAAAGTGTTATAAAATGTTATTAAGGATAACAAGCACTTATTACTCTGCTCCTCGTGCCATAAATATGCTCAAATTCCATTAATTAAAGAGATAAAATGTGTTTCCCATGTTTGTTTAGGTGTACATTTAGTTACGCTTATCTCGAGAGTCAATGTAAATTTTAACAAATTGTTATAATACAATATAGGCTATATATATATATATATATATATATATATATATATATTAATCCGACTTTGTACTGTTATACCAATACAATACTTTTCCATTTAAATTTAACATTGTTTTAATACTAAACGCATAAATTAAATAGATAAATACATATCCACCCATAGTAATTCTGCCCGAGGGCACGTCTTTCACGGCAATCATAGCAGTTTCATGCTATGCTTGTAGCTTTAATAGGGAATTGAAGGTGTGGTAGGTTCCCGTTGCTTTCCACACCGGTGAAGGATGATGATGGCCATATGATTTCGGGGAACGTTTAAGCCTTAAAGTTTTCAAGACATTTGTCTTACAGGTGAGGAAAGACCTCACCCAGACAAACTGCCCCGACCGAGGATTGAACCCAGGCCCGCTGCGTGACATGGCAGCACGCTACCTCGAAACCACAGCGGTGAACATAAATACATATATCACTTTTAATTATACTTCAATAGTTTCGCAAACATTTTCCTCGACACATACTAACCTATGTTCTAAAATAGAAGGAATGTGGCAGTCATACACCAGAATTAGTTTTAAAACTTCACATGAGGCAGTCTGTTTGAACTATTATTTTCGAAATAACTTCCATTAGGAGTATTTTAAAATTCAAATAGCCCTTGTCATTTGACACTCGTAATTTCAGAGTTACAGTAAAATGTTCAAAACTACTTCACAAACAACAAAAAAGTTTAAGACAAAAACAATTGTTGATATATCACACATGTTGAATAGAGGAAAATTGAAATTGAAATATATAATGATTATATCGTCATGTTATCTGAGTTGTTAGTCTATGATATTGAAATCGGTACGTTTAATATCCTATGCATTATGATAAAGATCATTAGAAAGGATAGGCGTAGTTAGAAGGAAAATATTAAAATGGACCTTAGAGAACCAAGTATCGGATATATGAACTGAAGTAAATTGGCTGGGGATAGGAACCAGTGGAGGCCTTAGTAAATGTGGCATTGAACCTGTGGGTTTTATAAGCCAGACAGACAAAATACACATTGGCAAAGAGGACAAAATTAAACTGGACTTCCTTTGAACGGGAAAATAAACCAAAGATCCAATACAGTTGGTATATTTGAACCTTTAATGATACATCGGATATGAAAAAGTATATGTGACAAAATTATCGTAAGTAATGCCACGAGGGATTTCCAAATTATCGATAAATTCACGGCTCACGAAGTGAGGAGTAAATTTATGTAGAGAATTTGGAAATAAAGACTGGCATTTGTTAGGACAATTTAACGAATAAAATTAAGCTGTTTACTCACAAATCATTATTTAACTAAAGTTATTTTAAAATATTTATATATTTAATATAAACGGCGATGTTTGAAAACAAATGAGAAACGATTGGTACGCTTCATTAGCTTCTTTTGTTCATCACCAAATCATATTATTTATTGCCAAAGGAACGCAATATTGTAAGAATGCACTCTAGTGGAGAAATTTATAACCAGCATTATACGTATTAATTTAATTTCTGATGTCCTATGATGTAAATATGTCAATTATATTTTTCTACAACGTCATTTCCTGGAAAATTTGTTTAAGAAAGTGCAAACAGTGGTTTCTTTTTTTTTATTTTGGTATAATCAATTGCTACAAATGTGATTATATTATCTTCCGCATGCGCTATATGCTGACATTCATGCACTATAAAAATACAATCTAGAAGTCGTATTTCTTAGAGAGTCAGTCACTGCAAAATAATGCTACGACCTATTCAGAATGTTAAAAAGGAGGGGCTCTCTTTAATATGATAAACTTTCGTTGATAAATTCGAGGCGAAACACGACTGTGATTGGTTGTAAATAAAAAAAATCATTGAAATGTTGGGGGCACGCCGTAGCGTAGTGGTTAAGGCACTGAGCTACAAGCCGGAGGGTCGAGGATTCAAGTCCCGTTGGGGTCAAGATTTTTAAACTGACCCAAACCCTCTGGCGGCACCATGGCTCTGGGGTCGACTCAGCTTCTAACGGAAATGAGTACCAGGCGGCCGTCACGAAGGGCTGACAACCCGGCTGACAAAGTGCCGATTGTCTAGAAAAAAAAGTGGGAGCCTTAACCTCCTACTACCCCAGGGGCCTCCGGGCCTGTTGTGGGATCACTTTACTTACTTTATATTGAAATGTGATTGATCATGGACTCCCATTTGGGACATGAATTAAATAGTCACATAGAGGTCACCTCGCATAACGAAAGACTCCCAATAGAAGTAGATGTGGTTAATCTTATAAAAAAATCTATGTATTCCAATGTCTCTTTCAAATGTATATATTTATCATCATCATCGTACCTTGTGAGGGCCCCTTGCCAGGGTTACGGTGAAGACCTCAGCGGCAGATACAGTGGAGAAGGAGTCCTTCGGTACGGTGTACCTGACGGAAGAGGCAACTCTACATCTACTGCCTTGTAGATTGACAAACGGGCGGATGGGGTTCGTTAGTCCTGCAAGACAACCCATCTAGGAGAGACAACTCCGAAATAAAACGGGGCAGGCTGAGCTTTGGAGCTGGGTGAAGGCGATCAGCCTAGGGAGGAAACCCCGAATAATAAACCCGCCATGAAAACGGGCTAGCAACCCACTTCAAGGTGTATCTTATACATTGCTCGCAGTCCCAAGGGTCAAGCCTCGGATCAAAGACGGTACATATTCAAGACATAACCAAATTTATTATAGATACACGAAAATATTGGAAGGGTCATATAGAAAGAATGGAAGAAAACCGGCTTGCAAAAAGAGCTAAAGAAGATAGACCAATGGATGGGAGAAGAACAAGAGGAAGACCTGCCAAGAGATGGATAGACAGTGAATCCACATCCAATACGTCTTCCTCCGAGGAGTGATTTTGGAAATAAACAGGATGAAAATCCTACAAATTAAGTTTAAGAAGAAGAAGATCATCATAATCAACAACAAGTATTAAGCCCAATGGTCTGTTCCGATCTCATTATAGGTCGAATTGGTCCTTCCATCTCTTCAATGGTCTTCCCAACTATCTTCTCCCTTTTGGTTTTATAATTATACATTCTTCTTGGTATTCGCTGTTTATTCATTCGTAATACGTGCTGAAGGTAGCTAAGAATAGTCCACACGTGGGAGATGTCGGCCAGAAGGTTGACATCGACCAAGAAGTCTGCAACGGTCTACGAGGCGACGTGATACCAGGCGATCATCACAACGGCTCAAGGGGCAGAAGCAGCAACCCTCTCTAAACGGGTTAATACTTAGAGGAACATGGATAGATGCTCTGAGACAGCAGGCCTGCCATTATTCTTACCCTGCACAGCGCTTGTAACGCGATGAGGGGACATTTATTACTACAGATTCATCTCGAAGCAAAGGCCGGATTTATATATTTGTAATGTCATAAATTAACTAGCTAATACTTAGTGTGCGCTGATATGCCTAAATAAATTTTTGTGTTTTTATTTTTAGTTGAATAGGCCCTAAGTAAAAAAAACAAAGATCTGTTCAGCGGTTTTAATAAATTAATTCAGCTCGCGTACCACATTCCCGTGGTTTCTCCTTCAAATTTCATTTTTTTTAAACAATCCGTACAAACTTTGTCCATTTTTCTGATTTGAATGAATTGCATGAGGTATTTTCTAAATTCAAACCGCACACTTGCAAAGATTACCCTTCCACTTTATTGATAGTCAGAGCGAATGCAAGGCGTATTGGAAAATAAAATATTTAAACTCGAACACGCGCGTATTCGAGTGCAACGTTGTGTCAAAATTTCAAGGCAATCGACCGAGTAATTTTCGAGTTTTACGAGTACAAACATACATAGGCTGATATAAAGATTGCGAAGTAATGGTACCATTTCCATTATTTCTTCTATTTTACATTAAATATAATTTTTAAATCAATAATTAATGTTTAAATTGTTCTTAATTTTCAAAATCATAGGACTTCATATTGATAAGTACAGGAATTAAATACTCTATGGGCATATTTAAAAACTTTGACAATAGGAAAATATCAGGCAAGAAAGCTGTAAATAATTTTAAACCATGTTCATTATAATGCATTTAATGCTTGAAAGGTTTGGTCATGAAATAACGGTAACTGATATGCAGCTCACATTTGTCATGTGACAAGAGACAAAACCACGAAAAAAACTAAAGTCAATCAGCCTTGAAAAGCCGAATAATACTTGTTCCGCTAGAGCTCAATCAACTATCCACGAATTTTAGATTTGCTTAATAAATATAATTCGATTAAATATTATATTATTTTTAGTCTGGACATCTTACCTCAATATTAATGTTCAAGAACAAATCAACATTAATATTGAGGTAAGATGTCCAGACTAAAAATAATATAATTAAAATAACCTCAAAATATAACTTCCTAAAATTAAATATCGATTAAATATGTTGCATTTAACGTCTGGAAAATTTGAGTGGAAGCAAAGAAAAAGAAATAAATTTGTGATTGATAACGCATCAGTACCTTAATTCCAATTATCTCATAACTTTAATTTTGTTAATTTACATTTAATCGATAACAGTATGAAAATTTGGAATGGAAGCCTATTTACAAAAAGAGATACATTATGTAAATATAGAGGCTACAATTTTTGTTATCGCTTTCTTTGGAAACTTTATACATGTCAGGTTAATCAAATATATTCAAAGTATATGAGGAAAAAATAAAGATGAGTGTTACACTGTTTTGCGTCAATTTTCTCCCTCATTAAATGGACTATGATGTGCTGAACAGATGTAGCTCAGTGAAATCTGTAGGGAAATAAGCATAGCCAAAATAAATTAGCTTTGTTAAAATAAC
Organism: Diploptera punctata; assembly: GCA_030220185.1. Lineage (NCBI taxonomy): Eukaryota > Metazoa > Arthropoda > Insecta > Blattodea > Blaberidae > Diploptera > Diploptera punctata. Next base: position 345,585 of record JASPKZ010007520.1, on the reverse strand, counting down.
TCGCGCTAGGGAGCACTCATGTATCACATACTCGTATGTACATAAAAATAAACTATACAAAAATTCAGCAAATAATTTTTCCGAGTGGACTAGTGATTACCACGCTCGCAGTCTTTGGATTACAAAGACGTAAAATAAAATACCCCTGAACAAAAATACACTTACTAAAAAAATTAGAGAACACATGTTTAAACCAAAGACACAAAATAAATAATTGAAACAATTAAATGTTTAATATTTTGCAATTTTGGATTGAAGATTTGTCTAAAATTAGAATAGATATTCAAACATATTTTATTTTACAGTATCAGAAACATGAACAAATTATCATTTGCTAAGAAAACATAGTGGACAATTTGAGATTTGTTATTTTAGGACTCAATCTTTCCATGGTTACGTATTTCCACACTCAGTGCTTAGTGTGTTGTCTACCTAGCAGGGATATTTATGAGAATCAAATGCAAACACGTCGTTCCGAATTTTATACTAACACAATTCCTTACTGGACCAATACCTACAGTACATCAGAGAGAAAGGAAGTCGTAATTGTGGTTTTAGCAGTCAAAATGTTCCAACATATTATCTTTGATTGCCCTTTGTTTTGGAATGAAAGGTTCGAAATCGCCTCTGTCTGCTAAATAGCACCACGCGTTTAAGTGATCACCCATTAGGGAAGTGGTTCTGACAGAAAATAACAACAACATTTTTAATGTTGTTATAAATAAGATTCATAAAAAAACTCTAGTTTTAGATAAAATTACATAATGAATCACAACTTTGACACAGATTACAATCCTACTATTAGGTGAAATAGGGTTTGTAAATTTCGAGTAAAAAAATAGTACTTAGTGGGAACTATTCTTGGATATTTTAATCTTATTTTATTCACAATAAACTATTTTGTTATCTAATGTAAAATATTTCAGCTAATGACAAATGAGGGAAATTTTGAGGAAGTGGCTGAATTCAAATACCTAGGAACAATAATCACAAATAGGAATGAGATGCACAAAGAAATTAAACATAGGCTCAATTCTGGAAATGCATGCTATTATGCATTGCAGAGACTTTTGGTGTCCCAACTCCTTTCAAAAAACGTTAAGCTGAAAATATATAAAACTGTTATTCTACCAGTTATATTATATGGGTGCGAAGCATGGACTCTTACTTTAAGGGAGGAAGGGAGATTACGAGTATTTGAGAATAAAGTTCTTAGGAAATTTTTTGGACCAAAGAGAGATGAACAGACAGGTGAATGGAGAAGACTACATAACAATGAACTACATGGTCTTTATAGGAAGCCAGATATAATAAGAACAGTTAAGTCTCGTAGACTGCGGTGGGCAGGACATGTTGTGCGTATGGGGAATGAAAGACGTGCATGGAAACTTCTTGTAGGAAAGCCAGAGGGAAAACGCCCAGTTGGTAGACCAAGAATGAGGTGGGAGAACAACATTAACTATGATTTGAGAGAAGTAGATTATACAGGGAATGATTGGAAAGCATTAGCTCAGGATAGGGATGTATGGAGAGCTTATGTCCGCGCGGCCATGAACCTACGGGTTCGATAGTGCCAGTGAGTAAGTAAGTAATGTAAAATATTTTGTTACGAAGGTTTAAATATACACAATTTTCATAGCTCAAATTGTGAAATGTTTTCCAAGAAAAATAAATAAAATAATAAAAGGAAAGAGACAGACTTTCCTATGGGACGTACTAGCAGAGTGCAGTCTCAAACTTTCGTAACATTTCCTCTTAAGTTCAATACAGGGCTTCAATCTGTCAATATCTTTGACATTTATGTCAGTCATCGTGCAAGAATTTCAATAAAACTGAAGAACACATCGAATGAACTATACTGACAATTGGAAACTTCCTTGTAAAGTAAAGGCTTCGAATTCAGCGAGACAGAAACATAAAATCTTCATTGAAATGTAAGGTTTAACATCTTTGAAGCTTATAGAGGCTTAGTAGGAACTACCAACAGCTTAAGCTTTTAAAACGTGTTTTCTTTATACTTTCATCTCAACATAAACAGCTTTCTTATTTTTTTGTCAAATTAATACTTTATTCCTTGTGGAAATAATAATAAAATAATTACATAATTATCATCAGTCGTTAATCATTTTACGAAAGTATCAATAATTCTCGTCTATAATATTAAATGTGATAAATTTGTTATTTTCTAATAACAGTCGACAATACGTTTTCCGTTTAGTGCGTTCTCCAGCAAAGTCTAATACGGTGCTTTTTCTGTGAAATATTTTTAATGAAATTTAAGCACTGTTTGGCTGGAAGGAAGTATAAGTTACGTTTCACATACCGGTCCGCTGCTCTAACTAAGGTGGCAGTATGCCTACCTTTAGACTAGCGGTTTCAGGTTCGATACCTGGCGGAGTACAACTTTTTAACTGTAAAATTACCAGTCTCGGGCCTAGGAAGGATCATTGCGTACAATTTTAGCGAATTTCGAAAAAATGAAACTGTTGATGTTATTCTCATTAAATTATTTTCGAAAAATCTTACAAATGTTCATCAAATCTTCTCAGTAAACCCCGAAAATGACTATGAATAAAAAAATAAGTAATAGGCTTATATGTAGGTCTATGTAAGTTCTTAGGAAAATTTTTGGGCCAAAAAAGAGATAGACAGGTGAATGGAAAACTAAATAATAGTGAGCTATACAGGCCAAATAATAACACTTAAGTCTCGCAGGCAGCGATGACAGGACATGTGGCACGTATGGAGGAAGGAAGAGGTACATGGAAGCTTCTGGTAGGAAAACCAGAGAGAAAACGTCTAGTTGGTAGTCCAAGAATGAGGTGGGAGAATAACAGTATCGATGATTTGAGGGAAGTATATTATACAGAGGATGATTCGAAAACATTACCTCAGGATAGGGATGTATGGAGAGCTTATGTTCGCGTGGCCATGAACCTTCGTGTTCGATAGAACCAGTGAGTGAGTTAGAAGGTCTATACGTGATCTGATAGCGTTAAGGCGTCCACAATTTTTGTTTTTTTTTGGAACACCAATCTTAGCACATAGCAATCAATTAAAAAAAAGTAAGATCGAAATCGTTTACCAGCAAAATGGACCATTAGGAGTGGGGGTTAACAAACAGAATATTTAAAAATCGCAGTTTTCTATTCTGTAATAAAATGACAAAGCCATTTTCCAAAAATCAGCGAAATTTAACCATCAAGAGTTTAACCAGTTTGCTGCGTGACGGATTTTTAACCGTTACAATTTATACCAGATGCCTGGATTAAATTACAAATCCCTTCACCAGTACAAACTGTATTATGTTGAGTACGCATTTTACTGTTTGTATGGAGACGTTAAGCCTAATGTTCTCTTTTTGCTCTTCGGCAGAAGTTGCCTATGTGCTGGCCAGGGTAGGATTTCACATTCTCCGTTCTCTTCGTCGCTATCAATCGTGTGACAAACTCAGGTCCTACACTACACAAACACTTAAAATATTGACTCGTCCTACACTCTCCTCTGTACACAATATAATTACATCAATCGTGTGACAAACTCAGGTCCTACACTACACAAACACTTAAAATATTGACTCGTCCTACACTCTCCTCTGTACACAATATAATTACATCAATCGTGTGACAAACTCAGGTCCTACACTACACAAACACTTAAAATATTGACTCGTCCTACACTCTCCTCTGTACACAATATAATTACATCAATCGTGTGACAAACTCAGGTCCTACACTACACAAACACTTAAAATATTGACTCGTCCTACACTCTCCTCTGTACACAATATAATTACATCAATCGTGTGACAAACTCAGGTCCTACACTACACAAACACTTAAAATATTGACTCGTCCTACACTCTCCTCTGTACACAATATAATTACATCAATCGTGTGACAAACTCAGGTCCTACACTACACAAACACTTAAAATATTGACTCGTCCTACACTCTCCTCTGTACACAATATAATTACATCAATCGTGTGACAAACTCAGGTCCTACACTACACAAACACTTAAAATATTGACTCGTCCTACACTCTCCTCTGTACACAATATAATTACATCAATCGTGTGACAAACTCAGGTCCTACACTACACAAACACTTAAAATATTGACTCGTCCTACACTCTCCTCTGTACACAATATAATTACATCAATCGTGTGACAAACTCAGGTCCTACACTACACAAACACTTAAAATATTGACTCGTCCTACACTCTCCTCTGTACACAATATAATTACATCAATCGTGTGACAAACTCAGGTCCTACACTACACAAACACTTAAAATATTGACTCGTCCTACACTCTCCTCTGTACACAATATAATTACATCAATCGTGTGACAAACTCAGGTCCTACACTACACAAACACTTAAAATATTGACTCGTCCTACACTCTCCTCTGTACACAATATAATTACACAATATTTATGTGAAGTAGTCTGCCGAAGTGGTATGTAAATTGAAAATAAACCGTATATATGCCATGTATCCACCCCGAACGGAACACGAAGCATGAATTTTTTTTTTTAATTGGTCATCTGCTACTAATACGCGGACCCAAATAATATGTATATATGATTATACGTAATCCATTGAAATAGTATTAACAGGATTATAGTATATTTGCAATTTTAAATTTAGATCTGACATAGTTTAGACCACAAGACAGGATAAAATAAATGAATTCCTTTGGAGAGAAATGAATGTCACCACATCTGTTGTTAAGAGGATTGAAAATCAAACGCTTAAATGGTATGGTCATGTACAAAGAATGGAAGATGAAAGATGGCAAAAAATACATACCAATGTTCAGCCCCTGGAAGAAATAAACGTGGCAGACCAAGATGGAAATGTAAAACCTACGTCAGAACTATAATGGATGACAGGAATTTGGAAGAAGGAGATTGGAATGATAGAAATAAATGGAAACTGAAGACGGCAAACCTATTAGTGGGGGAAGCCGAAGAAGAAGAAGAAATTTAGTTCACATTTTTGGTTTTATTTTTATTATTCTTTTCGTCCTTTTTGGGGTACGTTAGATCAATCATCTAAGTGTGTGTTATTCCTTTCTTAGTGCCGAGCATTTCTTCATGTTATCTGATCTTTTTTTCCTCTCTTCTTCTGAGATTATACGTTTGGATTTTTGTGTAGATTTATCTTGGAACCGTATGTTTTCGTCTTGAACAATTAATTTAGCTGTTCAATCGATTGGTGAATTTTCTGCAATCTTTAATTCCACTAGTTCTTTCAGTTTCTGTTAACCACTTGAATTTTGTTTTGCTATTATGGAAAAAATAATAGATTTGTTTGTTAATCTCTTAGAGTTCATTCTGAGAAGATGACCGTAAAAATGTATTCTTTTCGCATAGTATCTGAAAGATTTTAAATTTTTATACATATTTTCATTCTTGATGGATATTATTTTATTATCTTCAATATTTAATAACATTAATAATAATGATAATATTACTATTATATTATTATATTATTAGCTATTATGCATTGCAGAGACTTTTGATGTCCCAACTCCCTTAAAAAAAACGTTAAACTGAAAATATATAAAACTATTATTCCACCAGTTATATTATATGGGTGCGAAACATGGACTCTTACTTTGAGGGAGGAAATACGATTACGAGTTTTTGAGAATAAAGCTCTTAGGAAAATGTTTGGACCAAAGAGAGATGAACAGACAGGTGAATGGAGAAGACTACATAACAATGAACTACATGGTCTTTATAGGAAGCCAGATATAATAAGAATAGTTAAGTCTCGTAGACTACGATGGGCAGGACATGTTGCGCGTATGGGGAATGAAAGACGTGCATGGAAGCTTCTTGTAGGAAAGCCAGAGGAAAAACGCCCAGTACGTAGACAAAGAATGAGGTGGGAGAACAACATTAACGATGATTTGAGGGAAGTAAATTATACAGGGAATTATTGGAAAGCATTAGCTCAGGATAGGGGTGTATGGAGAGCTTATGTCCGCGCGGCCATGAACCTACGGGTTCGATAGTGTCAGAAAGTATTATATTATATTAGTAGTAGTAATAATGGTAGTGGTATAGTAGTAGTAGTAGTAGTAGTAGTAGTAGTAGTAGTAGTAGTAGTAGTAGTAGTAGTAGGAACAGCAGCAGCAGAACTAATAATAGTATTTTATTGAAACATATTCTTTAACAACTGTGGCAATTGAAGTCGCAATTCAAAGCTAGGCGTAACAGGGGCGACAAAATTATGCCAAATGCCAGTTATTTGAAGATTGAGGTTCTTTTACATTCTTTAAGTCTTCTATACTCGACCTGCGGCTTTAATTCCCCTTTTTTAGTAAGCTATACTCGAATGTTTACATCTTGTAAACAAATTATCGATGCCGGGCAGGATTTAATCCGCGAACCTTGCAGGCAGTAGAAAGCAGGGTAATCATTACTACAGAGAGAGGATATATTTATTGTAATTATGCGAAAATACATAATTTAACGTAAGGAGAATACAGAATATCCTTCAAGTAGACCCACACGAAAATACACACATTTAAAAAACAAATTTGAAGCGAGACAGGCCTACAAGGCCCTGGTCCTACCAGCCGGCTGCTGATGTCACATCCACATGTGTTAATCACAGAGTTAGGCGATCATGTTAGGAGTAACATGTGGTCAGTATATCGGATCCCCAGCCGGTATAGCTGGTCTTCTCAATCAGGAGTCGCTACTCATTAAAGCTACCCAAATTCCTCTCCATTCTGGGTGAGCACCGATCCATACTGCCCGAAATTCCATGAAAAAATGTCTTCCCCCATGGAAACTCGAACCTGCGCAAGTCCCGTGGCTCTGCGCCAAGTCTTCTTGCCTTAACAATTCGGCTACGGCGCGGGAATATACATTTAGAGATATAATCAAATACAAATTCCCAAACTCTATGGAAGATTTACAACAAAATATTCAGGTATGAATTAATTCTATCCTAAGACGAAAATGCAATAGTCATCAATGTTTACCATTTAACTATATGAATAATAATACATACATTTAGTTGATTCCCCCTCACAGTGGAAATTATAGAGTTAGTAGTTAATCATGCTATTTAACATTTAAGGATAATGAAAAAATTCAAATCCGACCAACGACTTTTACTCGGAGACCTCTTTTTCATGATTAAGTTTGTTTTATAGGCCTATACTGTAAATCTGCTTTATTTCCGAAGAAAAGATCCGAATTATTGTTACGCCCTTCAGAATTAATCGACTCCGGTCGGATTTGATTGCGATAACCTTGGAACCAGACACGAACATGGTAACCATAAGTCTAACAGGAACGACAATAAATAAAAAACTAATAAATAAAGAAAGAAAGAAAGAAAGAAAGAAAGAAAGAACTGGCTGAGTAATTGAAAAATTTAAAACTCAGATACTTCTTCTTCCTTTCAAGTATTAGGCCAAGGCCTGTTACGATCCTATAGAAAATTTTCCCTCCAGCGTTTCATAGGATGGTCCAGTGATCTTTGTCCTCTTGATATATAATTATAAACAGCTAAGGGGATCCGATTTGAACTCATTCTTTCTAATGGTGTTTCCAATTTAGTTGGTATTGTTTAATATATTCCAAAATTGGCATAGTCTTCAATTCTTTTAAGATATTGGTGTTCCTTTTCCGATCCCATCTGATGTAACCCGCTGTTCTGCGCATAAATCTCATTTCACAAGCCGTTATTCTGCTTTTATGTTGTCTTTTTAGTGTCCATGCTTCACTACCATAGGTCAATACTGGTCTAGCCAAAGTGTTATATAAACGTAATCTGGTGTTTTTTTGTACAAGGGATGGTTTCATAACTTCATTAATCATTCCCAAATGTTTATTATATATATTTGTTTGTATTGTAAGCCTATGTTTTCCCTTTAAACAGATTTAGGCGCTCTCCCCCTACAGGGAAGAATTTGAACCATATTAATTTAGTTGCACTTGTTTTCGTATATATGTCATTTTGAGTGGTCCGTGGTCACCGTTCCGCCTCATACTGACATCTATGAAACCAAGGTAGTACTAGGACGGGAAAATTCGGTAAATTTTGCTTAGTGGCTTTTCATTCAGGCTTAAAGATCTTTTACGAGCCTGAAAATCTTCAGACTCGGGACCCACGGCTTAACGTCCCTCCCGGAGGACTTGCTCCTTGGATTCTTCCGTCCTAAAAAATCCATCGATCCCGGCCGGGTTTGAACACGCGACCCTCGGGACCAGAAGCAAGGAGCATAACCACTAGTCCACCGCGGCCGACACTTTTATTATATCAAGTATTTTTTTCAGGGATATCTTTTTCATCCCAGATAGAGAGATAATATACTCAGTTACATATTCGTTTAACCATCCCCTGCGTTCGAAAAATATGAAGATATTTCTCAATGTCAAATTTAAAGAGCTAGTTTATTAAGGTATACATCAAAACAAAAGTAAGAAGTCGGATGTGCTGCTCTGAGAAAAGTTTCGAAATCTTCTAGCAGACCATCTACATTGACTGACCGTCTTTTCCTCGTCAGAATGTGTTTTATGCCAAAAATAACAAAAGATAAACTAGTATCATGGAGTGATACTACTCGTGCATTAAAATGCAAGTGATGATTATGATGATTGATCTCCGTTCGTCCCATGACTTTGATATGGGTGCCTCCCTAGTGGGAATTTTCTTAACCAGACTGATTTGGTTGCACTTATTTCCCCACATATGTCATTAATAGCACGTGGTTAGCATACCGACCCAATCAGACATCTAATAGGCAAACAAGTTAGTACGTGGATGATGAAGGTTGGTAAATTTTTCTTAGAGGCATTTTTTTAGGCTTAATTTCCTTTCATGTACCAGAAAATATCCATACTCGAGACCGACGTCTTAGAGTCCCTCCCTGAGGTCTTGTTCCTTGGATTTTTCCAACCTAAAAATACCATCAACCCCGGCTGGGAAAATGCAATAATACATAGAATTTAAGCCCATAGGTGATTTATAATAATAGGTACAAATAATGAAGTTCTCAAATCAAATGTTTGGGAATTGAGTTAAATAAGTAAATGAATGAATAACTTGTAATTAACTAAATTATTTAAAGAAAATAATTACCAAAAAAGATTAATATCAGAAATGGCCTATATAAAAAAGAACAAAGTAAAGTATTAAATAAACAAAAAGATTTAAATGGATGGTGTGGTGCTAATATATTTTAAATTATAAATTGGAATTTTACATTCATTCATTTAAATTTATATATATATATATATATATATATATATGGTATGATAAGAAAAATAAATGCCTGGACGGGATTCGAACCCGGATCTCTGAGTCTGTACCTCAGCGTGATATCCATTACACTACCAGGCGAATCCAACTCAAACACTTATTTTTCTTATATATGTGTAGTATAATACATATATGTGTAGTATAATACAAATATGTGTAGTATAATACATATATAAGAAAATTAAGTGTTTGAGTTGGATTCGCCTGGTAGTGTAATGGATATCACGCTGAGGTACATACTCAGAGATCCGGGTTCGAATCCCGTCCAGGCATTTATTTTTCTTATCATACCATATTAAGCTTGCATTGCTCAATGTTAAACATTTAATTATAATAAATATATATATATATATATATAACTAAAATTGGTTTGGTGGTGGTAACTATGTATAATAAATTTATAAGCAACAATGTCTTGAAAATTATCTCACATAAGGAGATTGAAACGTCGAAGTAATGAATTTATGTTTTGACTGAGCTAACGTTTATTTCTTTGTAATTATAATATTAATTACTCTAAGTGAAAAATAATTTTAAAAAAGTATAACATAATTCCTAAACAGGCGTTTAATATCCAAGGAGCTAGAAGTGATAAATTAAAAAAAGCTATTTCAAACCGAGCGAGTTGGCTCAGACGGTAGTGTTTGATACTGTATTCGAGAGGTCCCGGGTCTAGACTAAAAGTTATTTCTTAACCGTAAATGTTGAATTGGAATTTCATTACCATGGTTCATTTCATTGTAGTTATAATTTAATTTGGATACAACCAAAGTTTCTAACATCGTTGTTATTGGAAACAGATATTTAATAAATGTGGTCTTCATTTCAAATAGTGATTAGAGGTATAACGATATGTTCATTGGAATTTCTATGGAATGTATCTTACAAAAATGTACGAATAATGTAGACCCTTCAAAAATTTGAAGTAATTTTTTCACATGCTTCTTATATGTTAGTTACTATGGCTACGAACGCAAAGTTTGTTTCCTGGGCACTTTCGGCTATTCAATTTCAACCCATGAAACTTTAACACATTCCTCATTCTCCATAAAGTTTCCCTTAACTCGGTGGACTAAAACCGATACTTTAACAATAGTTACAACGATACCTGCCATATTCATCCAATATTAAAGCAGAGTGGCTATTCCATGGTGTATAGTAATTGAAGACTAAACTAACTTTATGTCTTAATCAAAACCGTAGGTTAAAATCTGAGTAAGTCAGGCTCTTCAATGGGTCCTCAAATAAAAAACTCGTATTTATCGGTTCCTTAACGATAATTAGCTGAGATGTTAAAAAGAGTCAAATTTAATATTATGTGCCAGCCATCTTAATCTCCAAAACTAATTAACTCACTGGCACATTCAAAACCCTAGATACATAAGCTCTCCACACGTCCCTATCCTCAGCTAATATACTCCAATCACCTCCTGTATAATCTACTTGCCACAAACATGGGTAATCTTATTCTCGCACCTGATTATTGGTCTACAAATTGGCCGTTTTCTCTCTAATCTTCTTACAAGAAGCTTCCATGCCCATCTTTCATTCCACACATGTCGTGCCCATCGCAGTCTACATGACTTAATGGTTGTTATTATATCTAGTTTCCTATAAAGATCATGTAGCTCAGTCTTCTCCATTCGCCTGTATTTTCATCTATCTTTGGTCAAAAAATTTCCAGAGAATTTTATTCTCAATTGCAATTATTTCTCCTCCCTTAAAATAAAAGCCCATGTTTCGCAACCATATCATATAACTGGGAGAATAACAGTATTATATATATATTTTAAATTTAATGTTTTTTTTTAGAGAAGTTAGTACGACAAGTGTCCCCTATCCCTTATTCTCCTAGATTTAATAGATCTGAAAATAAGCCTATTTAACATGTTTGCTACAAGTTTCTTACAATTCCTATTATCATGATCGTGGATCAGGATGTTCGTCTTACTCTTACTCACTGGCACTATCGAACCCGTAGGTTCATGGCCGCGCGGACATAAGCTCTCCACACATCCCTATCCTGAGCTAATGCTTTCCAATCATTCCCTGTATAATCTACTTCCCTTAAATCATAGTTAATGTTGTTCTCCCACCTCATTCTTGGTCTACCAACTGGTCGTTTTCCCTCTGGCTTTCCTACAAGAAGCTTCCATGCACGTCTTTCATTCCCCATACGTGCAACATGTCCTGCCCATCGCAGTCTACGAGACTTAACTGTTCATATTATATCTGGCTTCCTATAAAGCCATGTAGTTCATTGTTATGTAGTCTTCCCCATTCACCTGTCTGTTCATCTCTCTTTGGTCCAAACATTTTCCTAAGAACTTTATTCTCAAATACTCGTAATCTCCTTTCCTCCCTTAAAGTAAGAGTCCATGTTTCGCACCCATATAATATAATTGGTAGAATAATAGTTTTATATATTTTCAGCTTAAGGTTTTTTGAAAGGAGTTGGGACATCAAAAGTCTCTGCAATGCATAATAGCATGCATTTCCAGAATTGAGCATATGTTCGTCTTAGGCTTTTATTTTCAAATACTTTTAACTGCGTCTTGCTTTATAATATTTTTATAAGAGTTTATTTTTTATTACACGCTAAACATTCTTTAATTTTACTCAACTTTGTTAACGTTTCTGTTATTACATTAAGTCTGTGGACTTAAACAACACTCTGTGTTTAACACTTCATCATAGAGAACAAGTATTTAAACATAAAAACGTATGTAGGCCTACAGTGTCTTGAAATTTCCACAATTCATTAAATCTAGAACAAACAGTTATATGATCATTTCTTGGCAATTTATTGTGTTTAACTTCTATTTTTAACTTTCAATGCAACAGAAAATTATATACCGAGAATAAATACGCAATGTTTATAAATTTAGCTTTTAAATGTTGAACAAGTGATGCTTTTGTATTCAGATTTCTAACACTTAAACATTCTATGAATAATAAACTGCTCTCTTGTATATAACTCTAGATATTTTAGTCCTTTAGTTGCTACGGTTAAATGGATTCAAAGGGTAATATTTAAACAAATCTCTAGACTTATCATTACATTGACTATTTAACTCATGCTCCAAATGGGAGTCAATGACCAATCATATTTCAATGATTTTTTATTTACAACCAATCACAGTCGTGTTTCGCGTAGAATTTACCAACTAAAGTTTATCATAATAAAGAAAGCACCTCCTTTTTAACATTCTGAATAGGTCATAGCATTATTTTGCAATGCCTGACTCTCTAAGAAATACTGGTACCAGATTGTATATATAGTGCATGAATCTCGACACATAGCGCATGCGGAAGTTAATATAAAAACATTTGCAGCAAATGATTATACCACTAAAAAAAGAAACCACTGTTTGCACTTTCTTAAATGTATTTTTCCCAATAATAACATTCCAGAAAGATATCATTGTCATATTTACATCATAGGACATCAGAAATGAATTAATATACAGTTTGATGTGTTTCATTTTTTCTCCACTAGAGTACATTCTTACAATATTGCGTTCATTTGGCAATAAATAATATGATCTGGTTGGAGTGACGAACAAACGAAGCTAATGAAGCGTACCAATCGTTTCTCATTTGTTTTCAAACATCGCCGTTTACATTAAATATATAAATATTTTAAAATAACTATAATCAAATAATGATTTGTGAGTAAACAGCTTAATTTTATTCGTTAAATAGTCCTAACAAATGCTTATGATAATTATTTTATTTAACATTCGTAACAGCTGTTTGAGTACACTGTATCTTCATCAGAAGAATGGCATAAATAAAAAATAAAAAATGTATTTGTCTGATGAAGGTACAGAGTACTGAAACAGCTGTTACGAATATTAAATAAGATATCTATTTAAAACTTTCATACCTTTATTAATTAAATATATAAATTTCTTTAATACGAGTGCAAAATTATTAAAATAACTCAACTCTTGGTCAAACAGTTCACAATGAAAAAATCGATCTAGTCAGGTTAAAACTACCGCCACCATGAAGTCCAATACCGCGAGAGAGGATGCTGATACTTTCCATGTCCATATCTGAGGGTGGAATAATCGTTTGTGCTTTATGTACTTTCAGGAGTAGAGTACAATTTTTGCCATGAACTATTCCAAGTCATGGTGTAAAAGCTGATGCTACTCCTGATCGATTAAAGCAAACTAGATTCTTAATTAATCGACCAGGACTATTTTATGGGCAATGTTCTGAAATTTGGTAATTACAAATTCTTTCCGTTTTATATGGAGCTGAAAAAATATTATTTGTTATGACGATCATTGCGACTAGGGATTAGGTTAATTTAATTGAGGCTTATGTGTGGGTTAAGAAATATGTTGTGTGTGCGTTTAATGTAGTATTTACTGGCACACACAATGTGTTACCTATTATATATTTATAATTACTTAAGTGCTTTAAATGTGATTGCACAGTCTGATGTGAAATACTTCGGTGTGTATCTTATTTTAATTAGATCAAAATTTGAGTCTTTGTTCATGATTTTCAATTAAGGCCTATTAATAGTATTTTTCACAATTACTAAATACACCACACATATTTATGTTTTCTTTGTGCCACGTTGTTTTAATTTTGACTATTATTTTAAACTACGAGAATAGTGTATATTTATTTTGTAGCAATTTTAATCGTAATTTTTAGATTAATTTTTAAATTTTCTTCCTTAAACTTGAAAATATTATAAGCATTAATATTCATACGTAATAATACTTTTTGAAAACAAAAAACATTCCTCCCGAAATTAGACAATTTTATAAATATTTTAACCCTAAATTCTGAGTGAATATCACATATAATCGGATTATAATTGGTTCCCAGACTGTGTAATGCGTGGGAGAGGCCGGGACCAGCTCCTAATTCCTGAGAATTCCACGAAATATTAATTATATTTACCATGTGGTATTTCTTTGAAACCATTTCACAGTGATCCGAAGACGCCTTGGAAAAAATGTGATAAGCATAGGGCCCCATGAAGAGAAATGAATAGGTAACTACTGTACTAATAATATATTTAAATCAGAATCTCTCGAGAACAGCCAGAAAAAGACAGGCTTAAAGCGGAGTCTGTCGTAAAAATCTATACAATCCCTGAAAGCAAGAAGGAGAAGATGAAAAAGAAACAATTCAATTCCAAAGTGACACGGATATTTTTATATCACTCAAGGGTTCATAAGTACTGAATATGCATATTTCAAATGCACCGTACTTGAAATGTAATTAGATTTTGAAGTGTCAGAAAGGAATTTATCTCATTTAGTATTACAGCAATAAGTGAAGCTCAAACGAAATACTCTATGTTCATTACAAAATTCAAGCTGCAGATAAATGCAAGCCATATCTGAGATAGTAAACAGTGACTAAATGTACTTCCATCTAGTGAATGAAAATTAATTTTCCTCTCCGAAGAGAAACAATAGAAAAGAGCCGTCATTGTTGAACGAGAGATATTACATTGCAGGAAATAATGTTCTTATCACCGTCTTAATTTCCGAGAAAACTGCGACGTTAAAAGATTCCAAGCAAAAAAATGGCTAACATTTTCATGGAGATTATGTAAATGCGAGAGGTCATTCTAACATCTCTGGCATGTGAATTAAAACTTCACATTACTCCATGTAATTAAAAATCTGATAATGTTAACAATATATGCACACAAAATGACGGCTTCATAAAAATAAAGAAATGTCATAGCATGTTGCTTTTACGAAAAATTCCCGTACATAAAAAAACTCCAGTTGCACATATTATGTATCATGGCTTTCAATTTTAGCAGTACAAGATGCATTACTTATGATAAAACAAATCAGATTTCTTATTTTTTTATGTGTAAACTACTCGTATTAGTGGACTTGGTTTAAATACATTTTGAATACAAAACTTTCGATAATGTTTACATTAAAATCGTAATAAGTAAAATTTAAAAAGTTGTTTATATATATATATATATATATAAACAACTTTTTATATACACGTGAACTGTAACAAAACAGTGGCAACACTGCTTTAGAAGTGAAACCAAACGGGTTAATTCTTGTAACTTCTGTCACGTGTCTGACCTATCTTACAGTAAATGGACTCGTCCGTACGTCTCGAAGCGCATGCGCTTTGGAGAGAGAAAGTTAGTCTCCTCTGAATTGTCGCTCTAAGCTGTTGTGTTTTGCCATTTTACAAAGCAGGAACAGCGATCATGGTTGAAAATTCAATGTGCCATACAGCACGACAATGTCATCAAGGTCTTGTGGAAGTATATGGGAAAAATGCATAACCGTACAGGACTGTTCAGACGCACACACCACACACTGCAGCTGATCTGTACCATCACTGGGAGCGATAATTGCTTTCCATCTACCACATTCACTGGACTTCAACCACAGGGATTTTTATTTGGTCCCTACGATGAGGGAATCACTTCGTGATATTCGATTCCAGACAGTTATCGAAAATCTGCTGGCATTAAGGCGGCCAGTCAGAAATATCAACAGAACAAGAGCTGCTACAGTGATACTACGACTTCCACATCACTGGAAACGAGTTATAGACAATGCTGGGTACTACATTGAAGTATTGTAGAAGTTTCACAGGTCTGTCACTTGTATGCTAGTAATAAACTGTTGTCAATATTAAAGTAACAACCTAAGTATGTGTGTATATATATATATATATATATATTTCTTACATTAATGGAGTAATAATGGACATTAGACTCGCTTATCGACAACATATCCCTTGTAACAGTAATTTCCTCGCAATTAAATTACAAATTATTCCCACTCTTTTTCTGATCCTTTCCCTGACATACTAAAATATATCTAAATTTTGACGTATTGTTGATCCGTTACTCAAATGACCACCTATGAATTTCGCGGGTGTTGGTAAGATACAAATCTGGTCTTAAAGGGAATAGGGATTCGGATTCGGATCATGAGTCACATGTACAACTCACAAATAAACTCTCCTGGCATATTTATAGAAAGATAGTTTTCCAGATGCATCTATGTATCTCTTTCTCTCCGTAGAAAGAGTCTGTAGTCTTTCGGGGTTTCGATTCGATGGAGGTTGAGACAGGGCTTCCATATAGTTACGTATCTCGCATATAAAATATATGCGGGACGGTTGTCAGTCGTGTCCGAGAAATGGAGCCGTGAAGGTGATTCGAAGAGCGACAAGAAATAAATTGTTCTAAGTGAGAATTTCTGCATGTGTGGAGAAGTGAACTACGAGATAAATTCTGTTTAAATAAGTCACAACGCTCCAAAATCGTGTGTTTGTTGTGTGCATAATTGTGAATGAAATAATATTTGGAACTTTTGTAAAAAGTGAAGAAATTTGACTATTCCCACGCCACTGAAACTAAAGACAATACGTATCACTTATCCGATTCCTTCTCTTATATACAGTGGAAGTCTGGGGCAACACTCAAGTCCATCACCTTGGATCTCTCAGGAATATTCGATGAGAAATATCAATACTAATCGCAGGATATTATCACAGAACTACAAACTACTTCATGTAGGCCTACTCGGAGCTACAGTTATCAGACATATTCAAAAATATAACATTTAGAAAACAATTTTTTGCAAAGATCAAACACATTGGTCCGAGAATTTTACAGCATGGATCGATGTCTCGCTTTTAATAAAAATGCATCAGTATAACAACAACTTGAACTATTTAAGAAAATTTCACATCCTAAGATTAGGTAGAAAAGGAATAGAATTTCCCGTTCCTAAAAACTAGAGGTGGGTCCTCACTTACCATCACTAAACTATATTTGATTCGTTATTTCGACAGATTTTATGATCATAAGATTAAAAAATTAAAATCCTATAAATCTAAATTTGATACGTAAATATTAAAGATGAGACGCGAATTTTACTTGGTGTCCAGAACAAAAATTATCAATAATAAAATTTTATGATTAAATAATGCAGATATTAAAATGAAATGCAAGGAACACGATAGACGAACTTGTAAAGTTTTCTACATTGGCCTTATTGTTGACAGAGCTCATGATCAAAATTACGTTTACAGAGCAACCAAAAATTTAAATTCTGTTACGAAGTTGCCGAATTAAAGTTTCCAGTGACAATGGAGAAGAGAGTTAGACAAGCAAGAGTGGTCGCAGTAGCACCCAAGAAACACGTATTAACAGCTTGTAACAAACAAACTTGTTGAGACCGGCTCTCTTAAAAAATTCACGCGCGAAGAGGAATAAATTCAACACAGTTCAGGACATATCTCATCGCACTCTAAGTAGTAGGGAAATATGGTTTCAAAAATCAGCTTCTATATATATATATATATTGCATAGAATTGAATCTTTATGGGATAATATAGGGAAGTTTGAGTAATGTGGACCCTTCTGTTTGAGTGGACCCTGTTAATATTTTCTTTAATTGTGCTGCCCACGAAAAGAAAATAGTTTAATATCTTCCGCTTATCAACGTCGAGTTCAAGGCCAGTCTCTGTTATTCTTTGTGCGAAGAAGAGTCTATTTGTGATATTTATGAAAATGACCACTTTAAAAGTTTTTCAAGCTAAGAGTCATTTCTTAATTTCTGCTGTTGAATATTACAAATGTTGAAAAAACTCCTAAATATATTATATTATTAAGATGCTGTTTTAATATACCGACGGGTTTGGTTTCATATTTTGTGACATGGTGGCTGTATAAACTAATTAAACATAACAAAGGAATTCGATTATTCACTGAACACGAAGACGTACATTTTAACAATGACGATGCTATCTGTAAAAACCATTGACTTAATTTTATTTAATATCCTAGTAATTTTACTAAACCCAAATACCGTCGCTTTGTGCAGTTGAATGACGTGTGAACGTTATAATCAACAAAGCATTTTCAAAACATTAAATAAAAATCAAAGCTTTTAATCCGAGAATTAGAAACAATGATGCAATTAGTTTCGACCTAATCCTGTGGTATTAACTTACCCTAATTCTTAATTGGCCGAAACCAAAATATATGCCTGCCTGTAAAAATTAATAGAGTAAATAAACTTAAAAATATTCTAAAAGCTAAAGTAGACTCTGGGGTCCACTTTATCCTAATATGAAAGTATAGTGAACCTTTCTTGTAATGCAAAAGGTTTATAAATTATTATGAAGATGTTTCCATATTTTAATAAAATAACAACGCCATTTCATAGTTGCAACACTAATGATAATCACTGTAATCAAACTAAATTCAAATCCTTTAATCAAGAGAAGAAAAAGAAATTAAAAATAGGGGTTTAAATTACCCGAAGTTCCTATGTGTATATATATATATATATATTACCTAGTGTCAAATTCAGATATCTCTGCGGTCAGCTGTTAACATGTATCGCCAATGAACTTTTTTTTTATTGTGCACTTAAATACTCGAGTATATAAGATTCAATTGTGCACGTTATGAATACGCTATTTACATCCTGTCAAAAATATAAAATCAAATGCACACGTAAATGTCTATTATAGCAATATGAAACTTCGGACGTTACTGTGCCATATACATAATCCACCAAATATTTGAAGAATTAAGCTTTTCTTATTAGTAGTTTTGTCTCGGATATCCGTAATATTGATACGGGCCTATTTTCTAAAACACTTGTAAAATATCCATGGCGCGACAGACCCAAAAGGCCCTTGGCCTACCAGCCGGCTGCAAGTCTCGCATCCACTTGTACTAATCACAGAGGTGGACGATCATCCAGCCTGCTGACATGTGGTCAGCGTGTTGGACCTGCGTCATTACAACTGGTTCTCTCAACCAGATGCCACTACTTATTGTAGATACTCTGTAGAAGTCATCACGTTGCTGGGTGTTCAGCGGTCCTACATTGAACGAAATTTTACGAGAAAATGTCTTTCCTCGTGGGTATTCAAACCAGCGCAATTTCCTTAGCTCTGCACCAAGGCATGATGACTTAAAACCGCTCGGTTACGGCGCAGGACATATAGTTAAATTGATTGAATTATTGAAATGTAAGATTTTCGAAAATTACCATAATAAATTCTGAAGAAGGATATACGCGAGTGAATAGATAACGCTTTAAACAGAAACCCATATCCCGAAACGCATTGTTTTCGTGCAACGCTTAAAAATCACGTGTTCAAATATTTTCGCTTCCATTTGAATTTAGTTCTTTATTCGAACTGAGCAGATAGACAGCCCTGGAAGATCTGTTGTCATTTCCAGTATACAATGGATGAATGGAAGAAGTCTATTTCACAGTGTTACGCGATTTGTAGGTCTCCGGCTCAGCAGGTTCTTCTCTCATGACTCAAACTGCCACTTTTGGGTTGTGCTCATGGCCGCGAGGATGCACTACAGCCCTCCCGTTGGTCCCTTCTGTCCTTTTTATTAAGTTCGGAGTCATGAGTTAGCAACCTGATGCTCCCCACTACAAATCTAATTCAACCCAGGAAGTTACTACAGACTTTATGGACTACGCCAGTGTCCCCCTACATGCAGAGGGTAGATGTTGCCAAACTCATAACAATGGCCATTTGTTTGTTTAGGGAGGAAGGAGGGGCACGGTTAGCAGTGCTTTATCCAAATCTATGTACTATACATTTAAAAAAACATTGTTTTTTTTTCTTTTACGGCATGCAAATTAGTTTTATAGTAAATATGAGAGTCGACACATTCACACAGGATAGTACAGGTCCGCACGAGCTCAGTGAAAGTGCTAACTGTTTTTTCTTTAAAAGGTATGGCTTGGACGGCTACAACTTACAACTCTGTACCTGCTGTGTTGCATATTTCAGTTTTATATAAGGATTTCTCTCAAGAAAATACTGTTAAAATGGCAATTCAATTCCATACTCCAAACACACAATAATTTCCTGGGCTGAATCTCATTGTAGATCCTCTAAATCACCCAAAATCTCCGTACACAGGGTTTACAGCAAATCACTAGTCTCAAGATGAATAAGAAAACAAAGCCATATTCTGTTGCTCAACAATCCTCTTCTAAACAAGCCTAACTTTATTGAGACGCCTTCCACTTGAATTTAGTTGATCTATTATAAAGGTTACCATACTAGCATGCTATCAAGTTGAGAAACTACAAGTGGTTAGATATGTCAGCATCCAAACTGTATTATAGTGAATTAGAATAATAACCTAAGTCATTTGAAAGAAAGAAAAAAAAAATTGTGAGGAAAACTGTACAAAAAAAAAACTTACACTGCTAATTACCTGAACTCATAATTAAGTTTCTAACGTTTTTACTTCGACTGCTAATGAACCCTGAAATGGGTTTATCTGAAATCGTAACCACAGGAAATCTGAAACTTCATTTCCTTTGTAGTTTTGGGAATATCGCACTTGCCTCTAAATCCAAAGGTCGGAGTTAAAAACCAGCAAGGATCAATCCATTTTTATGCAATAAAAATAAAGATTGTAAAGTAATGTACCATATGTTGAAGATTTATAACAAATAAAAAATAAGGCGTGAAGTAAGCTGGTTCTTTTAAAATCAAAATTCACATCCAATTTTGATATTAGATGTTAAAGATCATCGTTACATATATTTTAATATTAATACTGCACCAGCATCCAAGAGAGACTAAAAATAAAACACCATAACCTAAAAAATGCTCTTTAAAGATATAGGCCAAATACTTTTTTTTTTCCACAGTCATTTTAAGATATGTATTTTTATGTAAAAGGTATGAGTACCGCAAAATCCACTTTGTGTAAAATTTCAAGTGACACTCATGGTTGAATTTAATTGACACAGAAATTAAATAGTACGCCGCACTTTGGTATTTTTTTCAACATGGCGCACGTAAAATGCTTTTATTTATCAATACTTTTTTTACACAATTAACATTTAACCATGTTTCATTCGATTACAAGCAAATTTCCCCAGAGTACAGTCCATTTCCCTTCTGGCGACAAGTGGAGACATGAAAATTCCCTCTGAAACGAAACAACCAGTTCGCAATTTTACACACTATTAACTCCCAAAATTATTTCGTTATTAAATTTAAAGATTAAAAAAACTTAGACGTCTATAACGTTAAACTACTGCAGTCTATGTTATATAGTATATTTTAGAGCAATGAGAAAACTCATTACATTTCTATAAGTGGCTTTGTTTTATACAGTATGAAACAATTTCAGAACCACGTTTGAAAGAGTGTCTGCTTCCAGACCGAGAGTCGCAAGTTGGATTCCAATCAAGTTTGATTTAATTGTTCCAGTTACGACAATTCGAGGATATGCTTTCTTTCAATCTGGCAATTCAATTGCGTAATACTCTATTTCCTATCTCTTCTATCTGAGATTGTTGAGCGCTGTGAAAATTTAAATAAATAAATAAATATATATATATATATATATATTTATTAGTCGGCTGCGGTGGGCTAGTGGTTATGTACCTTGCCTCTAGTTCCATGGGACGTGACTTCGAACCCGACAAGGGTGGATGGATGTTTAAAATAGAAAAATCCAAGGGACAGTTCTCCGAAAGATACCGGAAGGTGTGGATCCCGAGTCTGAAGATATTCAGGCTCGTAAAAGAACACAAGTCTGAATAAAAAGGCTTCTGTGTAAAAATTTACTTAATATTGTCCCACTAGATGTCTCACTGAGGCGATATACCGACCACATATCACTCTACGGATAAATAAACATTATTAAATTATCTTGGTCAAAACACTCCCACTAGGAAGCATCCTAATCCCCCACACGGGGAAGTACGAGGTATATGGATACATGTATGGATAGAAGATACTTATTAAATTATTATATAAAATTGCACTAATAAATTTAGATTTCATATAAATCTCTTGTTATCAGGAACTGGGATTACTTTCTTCCTTAGCGGTAATTTTATCTCACTAAGGGTAATATGTTTAAAAATATTTTAGAGTGATTTTGTTATTGATGGAGGTTTCTAGAATAGCGTATATTGACAATCGTGAGTCGAAATAATTGGAATGCTTATACAATATTACATATATTTTTATATAACAATGTCTTGCTGACAAATAAATGTTGTAGGAATAAATTGTGTGATAATTTTAGCCATCAAAACTTTATCTATACGGAGAGAAAACAAAGAACATTAAAAATCTAAGTACAACTATATATTATATTTTATTTAACGCTTAACCAGAAATTCTGTCATATTTTAATTTATGGAATTTTGAATGTATGTTTTTATTCATAACAATTTTCTTGATCAGAAAATTGTATGGTTCGTTTTTTTATGATTCAACTTCATCTCATGTTGTGTTAAAAAGCAACAAAAATGCAAAGTCGAAATGGAGATAAAGTAAACCTAAGTAGGGATTAATGTTGTTCCATTTATTAATGAACAATGATTTATTATAAAATATTGTTTATTTGCCATAAAGCTACTGGAAATCCGCAATTTCCTAATGACAAGTCAAATAGACCATTTAATTATTGATTTTGGTATGATGACATTACAATATCTACACACGTAAATTAAAAATAACACAAAATTATACAAAGGAGCCTCTCCTTACGGTACCTATTCTTACTTTAATTTATTTCACTTTATTTTACTTTTTTACAATAGTTTCTATGTAACGTAAAATAAGTTATTTACATGAGTTTCTAACTACAGTAGAGTAGACTAATGTTGAGCCATGGCCTCTCCTTTATTAGGAGTTACTAGACCAAGTTAATAGAGTTACTCGTATTTGCCCACAGATATAATGTGGTCAGCATAACGACCCAATGAGACATCTGGAAGGAAACTAAAGTATTACTAGGATGATGAGGTCGGTAAATTGTGTTTAAGAGCCTGAAAATCTTCAGACTCGGGTCCCATGTCTTAACGTCCCTCCCGGAGGACTTGCTCCTTGGAATTTTCCATCCTAAATATTATCCATTGACACCGGCCGGGTTTGAACCCGCGAAGCCCGGGACCAGAGGCAAGGAACATGACCACTAGTCCATCGCGGCATACAATGACATGCGTTTACACTTCAATATTGTCTGTATTAATATGTTAATTACATTGAGCTCGTATGACAAGTAATGTTTTGTAATTTTACTGATTAAGTGTGCATTAGTTAGCTGAGGCATATGTTGTATATACATTTCAATTACATATTTTAGGCAAGTTATAATGCTTGTAAACTGTTAGTTTTAACATGAAATGTAGCACTTTATTATTCTGGCCTAAAGCCTTTAACACACCACTGAAATGAATAAAAATAAACAGTAAACATCGGATTTGTTACTGGAATATGTGGCACATTAAATGAAAAGTATATTCCTGGCAAAACTCCTATGTGTAGGAGTCACCATTTGGCGTGAGCCTCAATTAAAAAAAAAAAGAACATTAAACACATCAAATAAAAAACACTTAAAACTAAACAATTGTTTACACATTGTCAGCATGAGGCGGAACGCTGACCACGGACCACTCAAATGACATATATACGAAAACAATTGTAACTAAATTAGTATGGTTCAAATTCTTCCCTGTAGGGGGAGAGCACCTAAATCTCTGTTAAGGGAAACATGGGCTTACAAGAAGAAGAGATATTGTAAAGCCCTTTGACTTTCTCTGCTAGCATTGGCGGAATTGTAACCTACTTCTGAAGTTTGCTCGCCGGAAAAGCCATGCTCTAATGCACATAAATTTAATATAAATTCCAAACCAAGGGGGGCCAATAGGGACAATTCCCATTAAGGAAAAGTAAATTCCTCTGGTCTGACCGGGAACAAAATCCGGGGCCTCATGAACTGTAGTCAGAAGTTCTGACTATTGAATCATGAGGCTGGTGTGTTGTAATACTGATTCAGGGAAAATAATCTAGAGATTCGGTTTGCATGTGTTATTCCTATTGTTCTATAGACATAGTAAACCTTCCCGATTCGGCTATGTGATTGATACGTGAACTTAGCATTAATAATTCGTTACTTTTACGAATAAGAAGAGATCATCATCGTATTTGGCATAATAACCCGGCTCGAGTCATAGCCTAACTAAACACCTCTCTATTCCTGGAGAATGTCCACCAATTTCGAATTTTAAGTTTTAGGACGTCTTCCAAAACTCCATCCATCCACCTAGCTTTAGGTCTTCCAACATTTCTTCTTCCATCTGGATGGTTCATCATTATTTTTTAACAGTTTCACTATTATCCAATCTCTGGATATGTTCTGGCCATCTCTATCTAACTATTTTAAAGTATGTAACAATGTCTGGTATACTAGTCACTCACTCACTCACTGGCACTATCGAACCCGAAGGTTCATGGCCGCCCGGACATAAGCTCTCCATACATCCCTATCCTGAGCTAATGCTTTCCAATCATTCCCTGTATAATCTACTTCCCACAAATCATAGTTAATGTTGGTCTCCCACCTCATTCTTGGCCTACCAACTGGGCGTTTTCCCTCTGGCTTTCCTACAAGAAGCTTCCATGCACGTCTTTCATTCCCCATACGTGCAACATGTCCTGCCCATCGCAGTCTACGAGACTTAACTGTTCTTATTATATCTGGCTTCCTATAAAGACCATGTAGTTCATTGTTATGTAGTCTTCTCCATTCACCTGTCTGTTCATCTCTCTTTGGTCCAAAAATTTTCCTAAGAACTTTATTCTCAAATACTCGTAATCTCCTTTCCTCCCTTAAAGTAAGAGTCCATGTTTCGGACCCATATAATATAACTGGTAGAATAATAGTTTTATATATTTTCAGCTTAACGTTTTTTGAAAGGAGTTGGGACATCAAAAGTCTCTGCAATGCATAATAGCATGCATTTCCAGAATTGAGCCTATGTTTAATTTCTTTGTGCATCTCATTCCTATTTGTGATTATTGTTCCTAGGTAATTGAATTCAGCCACTTCCTCAAAATTTCCCTCATTTGTCATTAGCTGTCCATTTCCATTATATACTGAATTTCTACGTGTGACCATATATTTAGTTTTAGTGATATTTACTTCCAGTCCTAATTTCTTAGTGTTACTCAATAGTGTGTGCGTGTTAGCCTTTAGTATCTCCTCGCTATCGGCCAGTAGTACTACATCATCAGCATAAACTAACAGCTTATTAATACCATTGAGTTGTAAGCCTTCCTCATTCTCTAAAGATTTAATGGCATGTTCTAGTACAAAATTAAATAGTAGAGGAGATAGTGCATCTCCTTGCTTCAACCCATTCTGGATTTCAAAAGTGTCTGAAAACTGTTTGCCTACACGCACCCTACTCTTTGAGCCATTTAGACACATTCGTATAAGTCTAACCAACTTTTTAGGAATTCCGAACTCCAGCAGGATACTATATAACTTCTCCCTCTTAATTGAATCATATGCTTTTTTGAATCTGGTATACTAGTAGCTCTACAAATTGATTATTTATGCAGACGTGCCAGAAAGTTAAAATTAGAACATGCCACAGAATGTAAGATGAGCGATGGCCGAAACTACTACATCAATGGTAACCGACCAGAAATAAGAAAAGAGGGAGACCAAAGTTAACATTGAAGGGAAACATGAGGATAGTAATGCAAGCAAGAGGGCTAAATATTGAAGATGCCCAAGATCATAAGCTTTGGAGGTTTGGCAGGGAAGACGGCAGCAGCAATAAAACCCCTAAGACAGAAAACATATGTAGCATGCATACAATCTCCTCAACTATTCCAATAAATAAAATAGTGTAAGCCTTTCGGGACCAGTCTCATCTTCAGCAGGATTTTTCGCTACTGAGTAGTCAGACTACAAGATTTTTATTATTTTAATAGTTGCGGAGATTGCATTCAACTGACATAATTTACATTGTAATTTCTGTTATGTTTCAACGGAATTTTATCTTGAAATTTATTAGTATTTACTGGAGATACTTCAATATAATGTTTTAAGGGTGTAAATATCTATAATTATTGTATTTGTTTAGAACTTCCTACAATTCATCGGCTCTATCGAACCAGTAGGGCATATGCTCTCCATTCATTCCTATTCTAAGCTAATATTTTCCAATCATCCTCTGTATAATCTACTACCCACAAATAGTGATTAATATTACTCAAGTGTTACTCATGCCAGACAGGTCGAAAAAAAGGTATCTAGTTTGAAAGAGTGACGATCTTTCACTGTAAAAATACAACCGTCAAGAATCGGGGACATGAGTTCCTTAACCAAACAATAATAAAATACAATTTAATACGTCTTCTATCCAGTGTTCTTCAATTGTTCCCTATCTAATGCATCTGAATCGTGTAGTCCTTTCAATTCAATAAACAAATATAGTATCATACTTTAAACTACTACTACGTCGCTTTGGATAATCGTATCTAAATGAAATTGGTGGCACTCAAAAGAAAAACTCAAAAAGGTTATGCTATACCTCATACACATTCAATGTGGCCACCACGAGTGACGCTGCAGACATTCACATTTAACCTTTCTGCTAAATGTCCAACAATGAACCCATATCGACCACAAAAAAAGATTAAATTTAATTTAGTTTCTGTTGTCCATTATTCTCCATTGTTGACGTGCACAAACAGTTTTGAGTTTCTCTTTTGATTGCCACCAATTTCATTTAGATACGATTATCCAAAGCGACGTGGTAGTAGTTTAAATTATGATACTATATTTGTGGTCACGGGGTATATTTTCCTGCTGCATTCCAACCACCATTTATTTGGCCTTCCTTTCCTGATTCTCCTATCTAGTGAACATCGCATCAATTGGTTAGGTAGTCTTCCATCTTCTATTCTAATTACATGTGTGAACCACTGTGATCTTTTCTCATGTATCAATTCTACTACTTTTTCTGTCCATTAACAGCCTTATTTCTACAATCTTTATTCTGTCTTTCTTAGCCACTCTTCTAAACAAATCCGATTCAGAAGCTCTCAATCAGTTTTCCTTCCTGTTGTATTTTATTATCCGTATTTCCACCCCATACAGAATCACACTCTTCACTGATGTTTTATAAATTATTTTCTTTGTTTTAACCAAAATATTACAGCTCCAAAGTAATGAATTTAAACATTCCAATAGCTTGTCTCCCTTGGCACATTTTTCTCCTGGCGCGACAGGCCTACAGGAACCTTAGCCTACCACCCAGCTGCTGGCCTCACATCCACACATGTCAATCAAAGAGGCAGAGGTAGAGGTAGATGATCATTCAGCCATTGTAGGGGTAACATTTCAGCATTTCGAGTCCCCCAGCCGTTATAGCTGATTTTCTTAACCTGGAGCCGCTACTTATTGTAGCTGCCCAAATGCCTCAAGATGCTGGGTGGCACCGGTTCCATACTGTCCGAAATACCATGAGAAAATATCTTCCCCCATGGAGACTCGAACCAGCGCAAGTCCCGTAGCTCTGCGCCAAGACTTCTTACATTAACCAATGCGTCTATATATTTCTAGCTATGTAATCCATCTCCCTGTAATGTTGAATCCAAATATTTGAAGTTTAGCTTAATGTTTTGTGCTTAGATTTCACTTTCCCTGAAACTATATAATATACTTTCATAAGTTAAATTAGGAGTAGGTCCTATTTACATAATTATACATACTTATATACTTCCACTTTCTATATCAACTGCTGGTTTATGTTTTATATATTTAAGCTAGTTATATAAGACAATGTCTTAGGATCTTATACCTCTTAAAATAAACCTATTATTATTATTATTATTATTATTATTATTATTATTATTATTATTATTAGGCCTATTATTATTATTGTCGCCTCACTATGATCGTTGTCCGTTTATACAAAAACGGGTGTCGCGCGTCAACGCCTGACAATGATTAACATGAGGAATTATTATAGTGGCGGTAGTCGGCATCGTTGTATTTAATTATACATAACAGCTGCGGGGTAACAAAGCGCTCTGCTGGACAACAATCATAGTGAGGCTATAATAATAATAATAATAATAATAATAATAATAATAATAATAATAATAATAATAATAATAATAATAATAATAATAATAATAATAATAATAATATTATTATTATTATTATTATTATTATTATTATTATTATTATTATTATTGATAATATCAAATTGTAGGCCTTTACAATCCTTATAAATACTCATTTTCAAAATAAGTGAACTAATTTCTCGAAATCTAACCAGAGATGGTAGGGGCCTAATAATATAAACAACTGGTCAGCAACATAAATCTTAAAAATGTATAATTAGTCCTACCATTTAAGTGTAATGGAAAATGCCGGAAAATATTAAATCATAGAGAAACGAGATTTATGGACCACTTACATTTTTCTCTTCCGCGGACAAAACTCTCAGATTGATTAAAGGTTCCACAGACAGTATGTTTTAAAAATGAACCTCAAGAATTATAAAATCAAATTAGCCACATTTCACTCCCGTTAAAAGAATTTAGAGGTATCCACAAATTGCTCCTGTCTAATATAGGCCTATAGATCATATAGTGTTTCGGCCACCTTCTAAAGACTCTTTGTTCGTGGCATTGATTTTTAAGTTCCATAGGAAGTGTAGATATGTAGAAAAAGGGAGAGGAAAAATAATGAAAAAAAAAAGGAAATAAAATGAATTAGAATTGTAAACATTGAATTAAAGCCAGTGCAATATCTAAAATGCAGTATACAAAATGAAAACCATGTATATGTGACACATACGTCAGCTCTTTAAGAAATAGAGCCGGGCTGCACTACAAAAGGTGTTACACTATTTAATGATATAGTGGGCTACACAATGGCATTTGTTACTGAATAAAATAACACCGAACAATCGAAATCATTAGAGCGTTAGAACACTATAACAAATTAGACGCCAGCACACCCCCGCCGTGCAGAATACCCAACAATATATTGCTTCCAACTTTACATTCCAACATAACAGGATGTCAACTTATTTCATTGCTAGCAGCTATTTTATGCCTGACGTAATAACACGAAACAATATGTACACTTTGTTTTATATATCAGCGTTCTATTATCGTTTTATCTTCCGATCCGATTGAGGGTCTTTCCACTTTTCAGCGGTTGCCCTTTTACCAGCCGGCTGCTGGCCCTTCACATCCACATGTGTCAATCACAGAGGTAGATGATCAACAGCCAGTGTAGGGGTGACATGTGGTTAGCATGTCGAGTCCCCCAGCCGTTATAGCTGGTTCCTCAACCTGGAGCCGCCACTTATTGTAGCTACCCAATTGCCTCACGATGCTGTGTGGGCACCGGTCCCATACTGGCCGAAATACCATGAGAAAATTTCTTCCCCCATGGAGACTCGAACCAGCGCAAATCCCGTAGCTCTGCGCCAATGCTTCCTACCTTAATCGCTCGGCTACGGCGCGGGACCGTTTTATCTTAATAAATTAAATAAATTAACTGTTATGATAATGTAGAATCATAACTAGCTTTATCGTATTTTCATTCTCTTTTATCGTCTATTCGTCTTCACAGATTAGGCAGCACTCCCTTTCTCAAATTCTTCATTAAATTTTGATGACTATTTAACTTATGCCCCAAATGGTAGTCAATGACCAATCACATTTCAATGAATTTTTATTTACAACGATCACAGTCGTGTTTCGCCTAAAATTTACAAACTAAAGTTTATCATAATAAAGAAAGCACCTCCTTTTTAGCATTCTGAATAGGTCATAGCATTATTTTGCAGTGACTGACTCACTAAGAAATACGGCTACCATATTGTACATATAGTGCATGAATGTCAACACATACCGCATGTGGGAGATAATATAAACATATTTGCAGCAATTGATTATATCAAAAAAAAAAGAAACCATTGTTTGCACTTTCTTAAATGTATTTTTTCCCAGAAAAATATAATTGTCATATTTACATCATAGGACATCAGAAATGAATTAATATACAGTTTGATGTGTTTCATTTTTTCTCCACTAGAGTGCATTCTTACAATATTGCGATCCTTCGGCAATAAATAATATAATCTGGTTGCAGTGACGAACAAAAGAAGCAAATGAAGCGTACCGATCCTTTCACATTTGTTTTCAAACATCGCCGTTTACATTAAATATATAAATATTTTAAAATAACTATATTTAAATAATGATTTGTGAGTATACAGCTTAATTTTATTCGTTAAATAGTCCTAACAAATGCCTCACTTCGTGAGTCGTGAATTTATCGATAATTTAGAAATCACTCGTGGCAGGCATTCCTTGTTATAAATCTCTTTTGATCAGAAGCGATCCTCCAGCTTGTATCTCGATCATTATTTCCACACGCTCTCTCTATGTATTTCTAAAGTTTGTTATAATTTAAAATATATTTCCAATTCTAAATTACTCCTAAATGGCCTGTTTTCTGTCTTATCACATCTTGTCTATCCACGCAAAATCTCAGAACTGTCATTTTTGCAGCTTCAACTTTCCCTTCATCCTTTGTTCTCCATGTCTATGTTTCACTTCTTAATCTGATAATTGGATCCGAGGTCATTTTGTACAGTATCAAACAGTGTATGGAATCATTTGTCTACTTCAATGTTTATTTCAAACGGAATTGTTCTTTGCATTATTAATGTCAATCTCTTCTATAACCAATAGTTATTATGCTACTTTAATTATTTTAAGTTACAATAAATTCAATGTGCGTCAAACTGTTAATACGAAATTGGTAACAAATATTTTCATCAAATTTTATTACGGTTGCGTCGTTCAATATTGTATTACTCTTGTTAGGAAGCCAATTAATTGATTGGCAACAGTATTATTCCATTTATAATAAAAAGTAAAGATAAAGCGTTCAAATCGGATCCCCAGAGCTGTTTATAATTAGGCCCTATATACCAAAAGGATGAAGATCACTGGACCATCCTATGAAAGGCGGGAGGGAAAATTTTCTATAGGATCGTAACAGGCCTTGGCCTAATACTTGGAAGGAAGAAGAGGAAGAAGTAAAGATAAAGCGATCCCACTAGACGCTTCAGGAGTCCCTTAGGATAATAGGACATTAAGGCTTCTACCTTCCTGGACAATCGGCACAAAATGGCACCGGACATCTCAAAATTGAAAAAAGTAGAAGCAATGTAATGTGGGAAATAATACATGAAAAAATCAGTACTGAATTACATCAGATAAAATTAATTAAATAGGTATGGTACATACGAAGAATGGAAGAATAAAACTTATCTAGTAGGGTGTTTAAACTGCATCTACTTCGGAGGAAAAAGAGAAGATCTCGCAATTCATGGATCTAGGGGGAATGGACAGGAATAATTGAAATAACTCTAGACAATATGAAATGGACGAAAAAGGATGATAAAAAAACTTCAGGCACATAAATATTTGTAAACATTGGATGTGTGTATACAAATAAACAATAGTAATTAGTATTATTATTATTATTATTATAAATATGATTATTATTCTTATTTATATACAATACAAAGTTACATTTTACTCTAGTTGCGAGAATTTACAAAGTGGCCCTGGTATATATTTTCGACAAGCACGTCGGATTATCAAGAAATTTGATTCGAAAAAGTTTGAAACAGTTTCTATGGAAATGTTTCGTCATGTACGCGAAGAAGATACCGGTATACATATTTGTAAATTTCCTTATTTTTGAGTATGTATATTCTTATTCTGTACGCATACACACTGCAGTATCTGGTGAACATCAAAACGAACCTAGCATTCTAAATGAAGAATATTACGATGTGCACAGACTTCCAGTTAGGATTGTTCATAAAAACGAAAATGGTGAAGTAAGTTTCAAAAACGTAAAGCTTGATAAAAAGTTTGCAGATCGCTATATACGAGTCAACAGAAACAATCGAGAAATGAAAAACAAAAGATATATTTCTGTATCTCCGAATTCAAATAAACTTTATCAACCTAAAATTTCGATTAAAACCTTTAAATCAACATATCCCAGTAAGCTATCGGCCGACATATACGACAATGGTTTTCATAAAAGAGGAATTTATAAAGATATGAAAAATAATTTACACTCGAAACTTTATGAAGCGTACAGGCCTATAAAACAAATTAGTGGAAAACTATCCGGGAACCACATAATCAGCAAACGAAGACACAATGATAACCAAACACACACATATTTATCGCCTCATGAACTTCAGAATGAGAAATATAAAAAACAACAACATCCATCGTCTCAAACATGAATTAAATACTAACAATGAATTAAATAAAAAGGAAGATCGATTAAATCTGTGGCCAGGAATAATTAACAGTGTAGATTTTCCAGGTAAAGGTAAAACAAATTATATAACTGAAAATTCATATGAAGATTTTGAAAGTTATCCATTAAGCAAGAAAACAAAAACGTCAGCCATACAAAAAGACGATATTTCTTCAGCTAACAAAATTTCAAACGAGCGTACTGGCAATGAAAATAGTTCTCCAATATCTGGAGATGAAATACTTGAAAAAATATATAAAATATTCAATGACGTTAAAGATACTGTAAAATTTAATATATCAGTGTAAAATTAATACATGTATGTACTTGTATAAAAAGTTGTAGAAATAAACTAAAGACATTCGAAACATTGTGAAGTGAAACATCACATACCGGTAATAATCTCTTAACTGCATTGCTATATGTTCGAAAATATTCTCCAGTATCATTTGGAGTACTTTGACTCATACAATTTTAGTTTTTAATATTATTGGGTTATATACTAATAAAATTAATATCAAATCCCGTTGAGGTGAATAGTCATAATATAAAATTTAAAAATTAAAATGTACCTGTTGGCAGGTGCCGTCGTCCTTAATTTTGTTAAAATTGTGTATATAAAATTAACTGGAGCGCTTTCGGAAGTTAACTTCCATCATCAGCAGGTTGAGCTTTGCTACTCGTTGTTTTTTACGATGATGTATACTCCAAGTGTTTGTAGCAGCAACCGACTTCTTTTGACGATCTCGTATAATGGGTTAGTTGTTTGTTTGGGGTGCATTCTCATTAAGAACTAAGGTGTTGTTTATTTCCTTTATAATTTCGAGGTCTTCAAATATATTTATCTTAGCTGGAATGTTTTGTCTGTGAATTATCGTGAGAGTATTTTCAAGTGTGTTCATTTGGTGACCGGCATTAATGAGATGTTTAGCATAGCTTGATTTATCACCCGCGTGTATGAAATCTTTTAGGTGTTCTTTATATCTTGTATTGAAATTTCTGCTTGTCCTGCCAATATAAAATTTATTACAATCTTTACATGCTAGTTGGTAGACTCCCTTGTTGAATTCGCTGTGTTCTTCTATGCCATTGTATATTTTGTTGTTTAATTTATTTCCTGTTTTAGAAGCTATGTTAATGTTTTTATTTATTTTTTTCAAAGTTCTGGCTAGTTTTGTGGTTTCATTTCCTGTGTATGTTAATGTTACCCATGTTTTATTATTATCAGATTCTCTTTCATTGACAAGCTTGTAAAGAAACAAGAAAAGAAAAAAAATGACAAACAATTTAACAAAACTTCAAAGAGAATCTGATAATAATAAGCATCACCTTCATCCTTATCATTATCATAATCATCCTTTACCGGTGTGAAAAGCAACGGGAAGCTACCACACCTATAATTCCCTAGTAAAGCTGCAAAGCATAGCATGAAAATGTTATGATTGCAGTGAAAGAGCTGCCCTCGGACAGAATTACTATGGACGGATGGATAATGTGTGAATGTTGTTTAAAAAACACTACAAATGTAATATAAACGCTGATGGATAATGGGGTTGCATTATTACTAGAGGGCGGAATCGATCGGGATACTTAGGATGGCAACAGGTTGATGCACTAGAGAGCTTTAAGCATCAGTCGGTTCGGAACGAAACGGAAGCCTTGCATGTAAAAGTAAGTTGTATTCATGTACTTCATTTTCAATCATAACCAGACAGTACTACCTTTGTTTATATCCGCTGTGTGTCTCAGTAGCGTGTGTGGACAAACTATAGTTCATGCTTGCGTACACTGATCGCTAACAAGGTATCCAGGTTCCGCCGTTTAATTGTTACTATATTATGATAGCCATAGAACAACAATCGGAATACGTCACTGGCCATATGCGTCAATCCCTGTACCCCTGAGATACGATCTAACTGTGTAGAGTTCTAATCAAGCTAGAGATGAACTGTTCAATTACCTTTAAACACTGTGTTGTGGTAGAAGTCTTTATAATTAAATCCTTACTTTTAATCCAATTTTGCAAGACAAATATGGTTATTATGAGTTACCCGTAAAATATAGACATATGTTATCGCGGACTTTTTTGTAGACATTTTTTATATATTCAATTCTGTGTACATTAATTTGGCGTATTTGTTACGATTTAGGCAACGCATGCAATTTAATCGTCCAAAAGGAACATTTTTAGTGCACACTTTTTATTTTAGCTCCGGCGCCTAGTACATGTGTGTTAATTGTCCCAAAAATTCTCTAAATGATGATAAAAAACCCATTCAAATAGGTCAAGTAGCTTTTGAGTCCATAAAGGTCAGACAGACTCTCAGACATTAATTTATATACCGGTATATGAGGATTATTATTAATATTATTATTATTATCATTATTATTAATATTATTATTATCATCATCATCATCATCATTATCATCATCATCATTTTTTGAAATGGATACCTCCTGGGAAAGGTAAACGTGGTAGACCAAAGTCAACGTGGATAAAGGGAAGAAGAGAAAGAGGACAGAAGCAGGGACACGCAGAACGGGAAGGGGGAAGGAAAAAGGGGGGGTAGGGGGGGAGAGGAGACCGGCGGAAAGAACGGAAAACAGAAACAAGCCGGAAAGAAAAACAAGGAGACGAGGAGGACGAGGAGACGAGGAGGATGACGATGATGAAGACGATGTACGAGGACGAGGAAGAGGACGAGGACGAGTACGATGAGAGGACGAGGATGAGGACGAGGACGAGTGACGATTATGAGGACGAGGTATGAGGACGAGGACGAGGACGAGGACGGGTAGAGGAGGAGGATAGGACGAGGACGAGGAGGGACGAGGACGAGAGGAGGACGAGGACGAGGAGAGGACGATACGAGTACGATAAGAGGATATTACGAGTACTATGTTAGGATTTATGAGTTACGAGGACTTAGGATTATGAGGATTACTATTTTAGTATTACTATTATTATGTATTATTATGATTATTTTATTATGATTATTATGTAATGATTAGTATTATTAGTATAGTATTTGGAGTATATTATTATTGAATCTCCAAACATTTTGTTGTGGAAACCCTATTTCGCCACAAAGGCATGTTAGGGTTGTAGCTTACTATAACAATATTATTTTATACAGTATATTGTAAAAAAAACAAATATTAACTTATGAATTTGAATGAATGTTATGAATTACATAAATTGTCTATAAGAGTCTGGGCAAAAGATAACATATTGTCATGAGTAGCTATGCGTTATCAATTTCATAAAATGTTTATAATAATTTTGGTTCTTAAAAATCACTTCATATTAAATGGATGCGAAACATGGACTCTTACTTTAAGGGACAAAAGGAGATTACGAGTATTTGAGAATAAAGTTCTTAGGAAAAATTTTGGAACAAAGAGAGATGAACAGACTGGTGAATGGAGAAGAATGCATAACAGTAAACTATATGGTCTTTATAGGAAGCCTGATATAATAAGAACAGTTCTTCTTCTTCTTCTTCTTCCAAGTATTAGGCCAAGGCCTGTTACGATCCTATAGAAAATTTTCCCTCCAGCGTTTGAGGGAAATTCTCGTATAAGACTTGAAAGCATAATAATAGTCCCTTCGATTGGTTGCTGGCCAAAGGAAGGCAATTAAGTCTCGTAAACTGCGATGGGCAGAACATGTGGCATGAATCCGGAATGAAAGACGTGGATGAAAGCTTCTCGTAGGAAAACCAAAGGGGAAACGCCCAGTTGGTTGACCAAGAATGAGGTGGGAGAATAACATTAACTATGATTTGAGGGGATTAGGTTATACATGGGATGATTGAAAAATATTAGCTCAGGATGGGGATGTATGGAAGCTTATGTCCGCGTGGTCATGAACCTACGGGTTCGGTAGTGTCAGTGAGTTAGTTAGTTTAAAAATCACTTCACTCATTGAGTAAGAGTTGTCATCATCGTTTGATTGTAGGTTTAACCATTGTTAAGTATTATTATAGCGTAACAACAATCTGAATACGTCACTGGCCATGTATGTACTCCTGAGATACGATCTAACTATGTAGAGGCCTTATCAAGGTGGAGTAGAACTGTTCGGATGTCTTTTAAAATTAAACCTGGATGTGATACTCTTATAGTCTATGGGTAATTAAATATCTCATTTCATTCTGTCAATGCACTTTAACCTCTCGGCTTTATAGACACGTTTACGTGCCACACGCCACCCGGGCACGACCGATCAGGAGAGAGATTTTAAACTAAGGACATATATACTTTTTTGACCACACAATGACATGGAGGGCTCCCCAAATTAGATATCAGCTACTCCGAGAGACACCCAACATGAAATGAAACACTCCATTCACACACATATTGATACAAATATGGCGATATGATAATGATAATTATGATGGCCAGATTATGTTCGGGAACTGTTAGGCCATAAAGTTTGCTGAGCATGTGTCTTACGGGTGAGGAAAATCAATCAATCATCATCATCATCTTCAAGGTATGGGCCTGTTGGCCCGTTCCGCTCCCCGGCGCACTACATGCCGCAGGCGCAGGTCGTCATTCCAACGACGTTTTGGTCTTCCTACATTTCTTCGGCCTAGAGGCCTATAATGAAGCAGCTGTTTTGATAAACGATTATTTGGCATTCATTGTATATGTTCAAACCAATTACGTTTATTTGTGTGTATTTTCTCGTTTATATTATAAATTTGTAGTTCATCTCTGATATATTGACTTCTCTTTTGATCTCTTAGAGATACACCTGCAACTGATCTGAGAAATCTCATTTCTATTGTCTCAATTTTATTTTTATCAGAAATCGTTAAAGGTCAAGTCTCAGACCCGTATGTTAATGTTGGAACGGCTACTGTTTTGTAAAATTTTAATTGAGTTTACCTTGTGGTCTTATTTCTCAAATATCTTCTTATTGAACCACATATCTGTTGAAATTTCCCTAATTTCTTCTGCATGTCCAAATTTTGCTGGTACGATATCATGCATCCCAGATAATTGAAACAAGTTACTTGTTCAATTATGTTTGCTCCAATTACAATATTTGTCCTTTTATGCCGAGTTCCAATAAATGCCATTGACTTTGTTTTCTCTGTTGATATATTTAAATTATAATCGTTTAATAGTTTCCATAATTTATAAACTGATCTTTGTAGGAAAATCAATATACCATTAAAAAATTATAAATCATTTCAGCATTAAAAAACTCCATAATCAGACAGGCCTAGAAAGTCCTTGGCCTACCAGCCGGCTGCTGGCCTCAAATCTACATGTATTAATCACAGAGTTACACTATAATCCTGCCGGTGTAGGGGTGACATGTGGTCAGCATGTAGGGTCCTCCAGCCGTTATAGCTGTTTTTATCTGGTGTCACTACTTACTGTAGCTACCCAAATTCCTCACGATGCTGGGTTGGCACCGGTTCCATATTGGCCGAAATTCTATGATAAAATTTCTTCCGCATGGAGACTCGAAGCACCGTATGTCCCGTAGCTCTGCTCCAAGGCATCTTGCCTTAACCACTCAACCATTCGGCTACAACACGGGTATAATTTTCTTTAAAATAGTTATGTTTAATTGTAATTATTTTCATATTGTGTTATTGTTAAATATGTCTGAAACTAATATTTTTAACGATTAATACTCGAAAGACTACAGGAAATAAGCAGGCGGATAATAAAACTATGACGACAGGCAAAGAACAAAGGATTTATGATTACTGGAATTTGGCAACCTGGAACGTAAGAGGACTTAATAAATTATCAGATTAAATGGTTCCAACACGTCCAGAGAATGTCAAATTCGTTTACCAAAGATGATTTGCCACCTCAACCCTAAAGGCAAAAGAGACCTCGGAAGACCCTTCAACCGATGGAAAGATCAGTTTTTGTAGTCGCAGAACGGGCATCATCACCCAATACTGCATTCGGAAGAAGAAGAAGAATACAAGAGGGGGCCTTATAGCCTTTACTCTGTCAGTATAAATAAATGCAAAGTCATTTGAAATTTTACTGAGTAAAGAACGACCAAGTTCTCAGGTACATTTTCTATAATTTTAACCTTTATACATACATAGTAACTCAACGATGGTTTATAATTAATTTTATAAGTATTTATTATGTAAATAAATAAATTATTAATAGGTCTACTAGATTTACGATTAAATAAATACATTTCTCTCAAGTCTTACTGAGGTACCGTAGACATATTCTCAAAATACGTAAATTTAATCAAGGAACGTCCTGCTTAGAAGGCATACTCAAGAGAAAATCCAAAATAATTGCTCTATTACGTTCTAAATGCCTGCAATCATTTATCTCGAGGTAAAAACGGATAAAACCTCTCCTTTGTTAAAAAACCCAATTTACTTTAACTTGGCACAATAGGGTCACAAGTTCAACTCGATAATTAATTAAATCCGTGACGTCATTTGATTTATTTGAATATTAGATGAAATGCCACTAACGTTTTTGTCAAATTTATATTCATTTATAAATTCCAAGACTAATTATTTATGTTAGAGGAAAGAAATTGCTTAAAAGAGAATTCACGGAATTACGTTTTAGAGATTAAATTAAATTCGTAGCTCTATAATTTGTAAGAGCTGAAGACGGCATAAATGGTTAATGTCACATTCTACTAGAATACAATGTAAGAAGTCACATGATTAGAGTGACACAGTCTCTCATTTTTAGTATCCATTTTCTTAACCGGATTTCGCAATTTTTCGCGTCAGTTATCCTCATGAGGCAAAGTTGACCCAGTTCCAGATCCTATTGGAATAAATGGTTTTATGCTGTAGACGGTAATCGAACGCGAGACACCCGAGATGCTTAGTTTAGCATGTTAATCGTAATATAAAAGAGACGGTTATTGTATTCTAGAGATACAATTTGGAATTTACGGAACAAATTAAATGTTTCTCCTTAATTTTATCAGTTATTATGGGAAGTTCTGAATTTAATTATTCTTATTAAGATCCATTACATCATTAATATCATATGTATATTTTCCTTACCTTAAACTGTCTATTTGCAGACACATTTACATGCGCCATGATTCTTTAGCTTATAGCAAAACGCCCGTTGGGAGATTATGTTTAACCATTTAATGTATGCACACTTTTGATCACACAGAAACATACAGACTCTGCACGAGTGATCACCTCATTGTCGGGCCATCTCCAAGAAATCGTAATATTCAAGACAGGATAGCACATAAGTCTGATATGATGGACACATGGCGTTCGAAGGCTATTTGGGCTTTGGTTTCTTGACTTTTGTCTTATGGACGAGGAAAAAAAAGTTAAACCTCACCCAAGAGACTTGGTGATTGATTGATACCAGCTCGGAATACGGGTGTTCCCCAGTGATGAGTCTCTTAACTAGAGTAATTTATTTACGCTTATTTCGCTATAGATATGTGGTTGATACATTCCTCAAGGAGACATCTGGTACAAAATTAACGTATTACATCTTGGATGATGAAAACAGATTAAATTTTGCTCAGAGAGAGAGAGAGAGAGAGAGAGAGAGAGAGAGAGAGAGAGAGAGAGAGAGAGAGAGAGATCTAATCAATTTAACTATCTTGGATATTATCTCTCTATGTGGGATGAAAAGGATATCCCTGAAAAAATTACTAGTTATAATAAAAGTTTGGGAATTATTAATCAAGTTATGAAACCATCCCTTGTACAAAAAACACCAGATTACGTTTATATAACACTGTCTAGACCAGTGTTGACCTATTGTAGTGAAGCATGGACACTAAAAAGACAACATGAAAGCAGGATAACTGCTTGTGAAATGAGATTCATGCGCAGAACAGCAGGTTACACCAGATGGGATCGGAAAAGGAACATCGATATCTTAAAAGAATTGAAGACTACACCAATTTTAGAATATATTAAACAGTACCAACTAAATTGGAAACACCATCTTGATAGAATGAGTTCAAATCGAATCCCCAAAGCTATTTATAATTATATACCAAAAGGACAAAGATCTCTGGGCCGTCCTATGAAACGCTGGAGGGAAAACTTTCTATAGGATCGTAATAGGCCTTGGCCTAATACTTGGAAGGAAGAAGAAGAAGCGATATTCAGGCTTTACTTCATAAGTTATTGAATAGTTAAATAGCAGTTCATATTACTATTACAAAGTATTCATCTAACAAGGGAATTATCAACCTTTGCGTACCGTAACCTACCGTGACATTTCTTCCAGATAAGCGTTGTGATGTACCAGAGTCGTGTCCAAAAAAACATTTGCCGCTTTTAACTGCAAGCCACTAAAATCCAGCACTAAATCTCTCATTTAAACTACAGAGAAGTAATACAACTCCTCACTTGATGGATTCCTGCCGTCCGCGCCGCACCCGCCTCACTCCACACCGCTTTAAGTCAAGCAAGGACGTCCAAAATCTACGGACAGCGGGTTGCCATTGTTTGATTCAGACTTTGAATTCTGTGCCTTGCATGGTACATCATAGGGCTTCTTTGAAAGAAATATCAAGGTAGATTTCGGCATGCAATGGTTGACAGTTTCCTTTTTAGATAAGTGTTGAACGGCAATAAAGCTATTTCTTTTTACTCGTC
Organism: Diploptera punctata; assembly: GCA_030220185.1. NCBI lineage: Eukaryota > Metazoa > Arthropoda > Insecta > Blattodea > Blaberidae > Diploptera > Diploptera punctata. The sequence goes on along the minus strand of JASPKZ010007520.1, from coordinate 304,503 downwards.
TTCATTGGGAAGCATGGCCAGTTCGAAGATATGACGTAGGTCCCACCATTTTTTAAATGGTATTTTCCGAAAAGTGTGTTATTATGAGTGACTAATGCCTTTATTAATATTGTTACTTGATTTCTGTTAATGTGGAATTGTAAATTTAATCCATTTCAGAAACTGCCGCTGTAATGGTCTTTCTGAGATATCTTCTAGCAAATACTCTTTGTACCTGGGAAAACCCCGGACAATCCAGATCAGAACAGCTGGTCTCGGCATGTGTATGCCGGATTGTGCGAGGAGAGGACCTACTCATTTATCGGTTTTAGATAATTTTTTTAGCACATTACACATACATGTTTTTTTATTTAAATTTTGTCCAAACGTCATTTTTGTTGATTTTTTTACATTCCATTGCACTATCTTCGGAGTGAGCCTAGATACACACTTCTCTCCTTTAACAATCTTCGAATCATATAACAATTTAGTCATTATTTTGTAATTTTTCTCAATTAAATATAACCAAGTCTCTATAGACTTAGATATTACAATTTCCAAAATTTATTGATTGGAGAAAAGTAAAATTGCCTTAATTCTATCATGAAAACAACATTATTATTATTATTATTATTATTATTATTATTATTATTATTATTATCGGCCGCGGTGGACTAGTGGTTATGCTCCTTGCCTCTGGTCCCGAGGGTCGCGGGTTCAAACCCGGCCGGGGTCGATGGATTTTTTAGGACGGAAAAATCCAAGAAGCAAGTCCTCCGGGAGGGACTTTAAGCCGTGGGTCCCGAGTCTGAAGATTTTCAGGCTCGTAAAAAATCCTTAGCCTGAATGAAAAGCCTCTAAGCAAAATTTACCGAATGTTCCCGTCCTAGTACTACCTTGGTTTCCTAGATGTCAGTATGAGGCGGAATGCTGACCATGGACCACTCAATATGACATATATACGAAAACAAGTGTAACTAAATTAGTATGGTTCAAATTCTTCCCTGTAGGGGGAGAGCGCCTAAATCTCTGTAAAGGAAAAACACGGGCTTACAATACAAAATTGTTATTACTATTATTATTATTATTATTATTATTATTATTATTATTATTATTATTATTATTATTACGCAGATAATTAAACAAAAATGAGAATGGACTAAATATCATATCAATTTTATACGAAAAATCTTAGTGAGCTATAGGCCTAAGTAGGGCCTATATATATTTTTACTTAATTTTAAGACAAATGTTCAGGTCCTATTGAAATTATCTGGAGTTCCTGCATATCATTTCCTTGCAAAACTACAAGTAACGTTGCTCATTTTGAAAATGACAGTAAGCAGAAATATATACTATATTATACACAGTATACAGGTCTACATTACAACTTTATGACATCAGGAAAACATAAAACATTTTATTTCTTCTCCAAAATTTGCTAGGATCATAAAAAATTGAATATTTCATTGCTGCTGAGAAGTTAATTTAAAGATATAACGAAACAAGATTTATAACTTTATATAATGTTTAAATCATTAAAGAACAATATAAATTTTATAGAATTTTTGGCCAAATCTTATTTGAAATGTAATGAAAAATAAGAATTTTGTTTACACTATATTTTTACGATTCCCAAGAAACTGAACATAAAAAGTAATGCGAAATTGAAGTGTAAAAATCTGGATGAGGAGAAAGTAATAAAGAGTGGCAACCAATAACATAAAAAAGTGCTGACCTAACCAAACGTTTCCTTTAAGGCGTTGAAAGAAAGATTTTCTTTATTTTATAACGGCAAGAGAAGCGGAAGCTTTCTATCTCAAAGGATTTTCTTTTAAGAAGGAAATCGGAAATAGACAATCGTTATATGTAAAATTATGATCTAACAGGTCTTAGAAAAATATATTTGATGTTTAAGAATATCGTAGTAAGATACCGTAAGTCTCTAGATGTCCATGCTAAAAAAAAATCCACAATACCGCAACCATGAAATTTAAAACTATAAGAAATACATCTTATTTTTAAAAACAGATTTATAACAAAAGACTTTTACAGAGTGCATGAAAATACCAGTATCGCGCAGATATATAATTTGGCTATAACGTATAATAGTCTTCGTCTTCTTCTTCTCCATTTCATGGATTATGCTAACTGCCTATTCCGTCATCTAAGTGTCTCCTTCCACCTCCTCCTCGGCCTCCCTATGTCTCTCTTTCCTTAGGACCATATTGATAAGCTATTTTTGGCAGTCTGGTATCTTCCATCCTTCGAACATGTTCAATCCATCTTGTTCTGTATCTATCCATTCTTCCACTTCTAATAATTTTCTTATTTCTTCATTTCTGATTCTGTCTCCTACTGTTTTCCTTTGTTTTCCTCAAAAATCTCATTTTGTAACTTTGTATTCTACCTATCGTCATTTGTGTCGGTTCCCAACTTTCACAGCCATAAAGTAACATAAGAATTTCCATGGTATTATAAAATTTCATTCTTGTTTTAGATATTGTTTTATTCTTAAAGGTATTGTGTATTGTTCACAAATTGATTGAAATCGGATTAATTTGTATCTATATATTTATCATAAGTAATGCCACGAGTGATTTTCAATTTATCTAGAGAATTTGGAAATTAAGAGTGGCATTTGTTTGGACTATTTAACGAATACAATTAAGCTGTTTACTCACATATCATTATTTAACTATGGTTATTTTAAAATATTTATATATTTAATGTAAACGGCGATGTTTCAAAACAAATGAGAAATGATTGGTACGCTTCATCTGCTTATTTTGTTCATCACTGCAACCAGATCATATTATTTATTGCCAAAGGATCGTAATATTGTAAGAATGCACTCTAGTGGAGAAATTTATAACCAAAATTATAGGTGTTAATTTCTGATGTCATATAATGTAAATATGTCAGTTATATTTTTCTGCAACGTCATTTCCTGGAAAATAATTCGTTTAAGAAAGTGTAAACAGTGGTTTCTCTTTTTGGTGGTATAATCAATTGCTACAAATGTTTTTATATTATCTCCCGCATGCGCTATATGCTGACATTCATGCACTATGTATACAATCTGGTAGCCGTATTTCTTGGAGAGTCAGTCACTGCAAAATAATGCTATAACCTATTCAGAATATTAAACAGGAACAGCTTTGTTTAATATGATAGACTTTACTTGATAAATTAGAGGCGAAACACGTCTGTGATTGGTTGTAAATAAAAAAACATTTAATGTGATTGATCATTCACTCCCATTTGGGGCATGAGTTAAATAGTCATTACTAATTTCACATTCTAAATAATTGAAGGAGGAGACTTGTTCAAGTAGGCCTACTTTATCATCAACTGGGATTTTCCCCCCAGTTTGCCATTATTTTTATATTTTCTTTTGAAAATAATAATTTCAATTAATAATATGGTAATTATTTACAAAGACCAGGCGGCTCTGTAGTACAAGTGATTAACCACTTGCCTTCCAACCTGAGTCTCGAATTCGTGTCTCGGAGTTCATGGTATACAAATTGGAGATAGGACACATTTTCTCGGGGTTTCTCCCGTTCTCCCCTGCCTAGATCTTCCTTTCATCATTTATCTTCCTCATGAAATACAGTTTTTTCATATGATTTAATATGGTTTCATGGTGGTGTGACAGGCTTGTCATCTGACATCCGTGTATAATACAGTGTAGGTCTAAACTAGTAGGGGATTCGCATTTAGATTTATATAATATTCGTGCGTTAAAATTAGCTCTCCGTTAAATGTTATATTTAAATTAGAATTCAGTCATTGTAATTTATTATGCCTAATTATAAGTCATTATAAGTCGCAGCCGCGTTTAATTCCCGGTCGGGACAAGTTTCCTAGCTGACGTTTCTTTTCTTTGGGGGGGTTACTTCACCTGTAAGAAAAATGTCAGAAACATATAAGGTCCAAATGGTCCAGAGCATCATCAGATTGTCATATTTAGTAAGTAGGCTGTGCCCTACACAAAAGAGTTCAGCTAAAGGCTCACTAAATATTTCCTTTGACAATATAATAGGCCTATACAACCATGTTCTATGTAATGTTTTTATATTTGGCATTGTTTTACCAAGTCAGTTATTATTATTATTATTATTATTTTATTATTGTTATTATTATTATTATTATTATATTATTGTTATTATATTATTGTTATTTTATAATAATAATAATAATAATAATATTAATATTATTATTATTATTGTTATTATATTATTAATATATTATTTTATTATATTATATTATTATTATTATTATTATTATTATTATATTATTATTATATATAGAAAAAGATAAAGACGTTTATGCAGTATTTGTTGACCAGGAAAAGGCCTTTGACAGAGTAAATTGGAATAAACTCCTGAAGATCTTGAAGAAAATTGGCGTGAACTGGAAGGAGAGGAGGCTCATAAGTAGTCTTTATATGAAACAGCGAATAAAAGTGAAGATAGGAGAAGAAATGTCAGAGGGGTGAGGCAAGGATGTCCTCCATCACCTACCCTTTTCAACATCTACCTGGAAGACCTAATGAAGAACTGCTTCAGTAATACGGGAGGCGTAAACATGGGAGGAAGAAGAATAAAGTGCATAAGATTTGCTGATGATATGGCTTTGCTAGCAGAAGATGCAATAACATTGAGGAACATGCTGATGGAGCTGAATGACAAGTGCGAGGATTATGGGATGAAGATAAATATAAATAAGACGAAGGCCATGATTATAGGAAAGAAACAAAGGAAGATAAACATGAAGATTAAAGATGAGGTCATTGAGCAAGTGGAGAGCTTCAAATACTTGGGTTGTACTATCAATAGTAACATGAACTGCGGTCAAGAAGTAAAGCAGAGGATAGCAATGGCAAAAGAAGCTTCAAACAAGAAAGAGAAGCATTTTCTGCGGACCTTTGGCAAGAGAAATAAGAAAGAGGCTAGTGAAGTGCTTTGTGTGGAGTGTAGCATTATATGGTGCAGAGACGTGGAAATTACGACGGAATGAGGAAAAGCGACTGGAAGCTTTCGAGATGTGGATATGGAGAAGAATGGAACGTATAAAATGGACAGACAAAGTAAGAAATGAAGATGTGCTAGACAGAGTGGGTGAAAGAAGAACAATGCTGGAACTCATAAAGAAGAGGAAAAGAAATTGGATTGGCCACTGGCTAAGAAGAAACTGCCTGCTGAAGGCAGAAGGAATGGTCAACGGTAAGAAAGTTAGAGGCGGAAAAAGACATCAGATGATAGACAATATTAAAATAAATGGTTTGTATGGAGATACAAAAAGGAAAGCTGAGTCAAGGAAAGAGTGTAGAATACTGCGTTTGCAGTGAAAGACCTGCTCTTGAGCAGAACACTATGAATGAATGTTATATTATTATTATTATTATTATTATTATTATTATTATTTATTAAATATCTTGTGTCAATAACTACAAGTTCTGGTACCTGTGAGAGAGATGTACAGAGTAAAATTGTGAACAAAATTTGGAACAAAAATATTACAAAAGAAACTAAAATGAAAATTTATAAGAGCATAATACAGAATATTCTGTCATATGGAAGTGAAACTTGGTCTTTGACGGAATTATAAAAGAATAAAATTAGAACAGTTGAATTTGATTATTTTAGAAGAAGCCTCCAAAAAAGAACACAGGATAAAATAAGAAATGAATTCCTTCGGAGAGAAATGAATATCACCACATCTGTTGTAAAGAGGATTGAAAATCAAACTCTTAAATGGTATGGCCAAGTGCAAAGAATGGAAAATGACAGATGGCCAAAAAAATATATACCAGTGGTCATCCCCTGGAAGAAATAAACGTGGCAGACCAAGATGGAAATGGAAAACCTACGTCAGAACTATAATGGATGATAGGTATTTGGAAGAGGGAGATTGGAATGATTGAGATAAATGTAAACTGAAGACGGCAAATCTGTAAGTGGGGGAAAGCCGAAGAAGAAGAAGATTATTATTATTATTATTATTATTATTATTATTACTATTATTATTATTATTATTATTATTATTATTATTATTATTATTATTATTATATTCATTATTTTTTTGTTCTTTCCTTGACATCTGTATAATGTATAGCCAGGTGTGCCCAACCAGCGGCCCGCTTGCGGCCCTCGATCCCATCGCATGCGGCCCGCAATGGTATTTACTCTACCACATCACATTCAGCCCGCAGTGATATTTATGAGTTATAGTCTAATAACATTTATGAAATAAGTAATTCTCTTTGCTATAAGCTAAACTTGAAACAGCAAGACTTTTTCTGTTTCCAACACATGTGTTTGCGAAAGTTCATCCCACTATTCTGTTACTTAAAACATGGATATCACATCCGTTTTAAGAAATGCCCAACCCAGATTTTTATTTATGATCCGCGCATCGCTTTGAAGTATCCGTGCATTGTTGACCGCGCGGTCGCTACCTTCAAAGGCGAGTGTGTGACAGATGTTTTATTATCGTTACAAGTTTTACATTTCAAGTTAGTTTCCAGTTCGCAGTTGTTCGCTCACACTGTAGTGTTAGTGAGAGGTTTGAAGAATATGATTAATTCGGTAAGTTTTATAAATATTAATTATGGCTTCTAAGCGTAGCGGCAAGAAAAGATTCAATTGCATTGGATTGGAACCCCCAATACATATATTATGCATAATATGAAAGGCGGCCACATTTTCAAACTCAGGAATTTGAGACATTATGGCGTTTTGAACTAATGATAATCTAACAACATAGCTTGTATTTTGCACAGAGAAAAGTGCAAAGTGAGAGAATGTTTTGTCTGTATATAATGTAAGGATTCAAAACATGACATTATCGCTTAAGAAACAACACCGCGTAACTGACACTTTTGGTGAAATTGACATTTTTATACTGTTAGCATTACTGAATAAGTGCGCTCAGTTCAAACATACATTAGGATGAAATTTTGTACAATGATCTCGCTAAAATTAGAGATACAATGGTTTCAATCTATAGGTACTAAGGAGAAAGATAAACAGTTTTTTGTTTCTCGTGTAAAATTTGTATTTTGTTAGTTACGCGGTATTGTTTCTTAAGCGACGACATGAATTTCAATGTATGAACTATTAAGCTAATAGAAATTAAAATCACTCTATGAAAAACATTAGATACGAAACATGGACTCTTACTTTAAGGGAGGAAAGGAGATTACGAGTATTTGAGAATAAAGTTCTTAGGAAAATTGTCCCGCGCCGTAGCCGAGCTGTTAAGGTAGGAAGCCTTGGTGCAGAGCTACGTGACTTGCGCTGGTTCGAGTCTCCATGGGGGAAGAAATTTTCTCATGGTATTTCGGCCAGTATGGGACCGGTGCCCACCCAGCATCGTGAGGTAATTGGGTAGCTACAATAAGTAGCGGCTCCAGGTTGAGGAACCAGCTATAACGGCTGGGTGACTCGACATGCTAACCACATGTCATCCCTACACTGGCTGATGATCATCTACCTCTGTGATTGACACATGTGGATGTGAAGGGCCAGCAGCCGGCTGGTAAAAGGGCAACCGCTGAAAAGTGGAAAGACCCTCAATCGGAATCAGGAAAATGTTTGGACCAAAGAGAGATGAACAGGCAAGTGAATGGAGAAGACTACATAAAAATAAACTACATGGTCTTTATAGGAAGCCAGATACGAAGAACAATTAAGTCTCAGACTGCGGTGGACAGGACATGTGGCACGAATGGGGAGTGAAATACCTGCATGGAAGCTTCTTGTAGAAGACCAGAGGGAAAACGCCCAGTTGGTAGACCAAAAATGAGGTGAGAGAATAACATTAACTCTGATTTGAGGGAAGTAGATTATACAGGGAATGATTGGAAATCATAAGCTCAGGATAGGGATGTATGGAGAGCTTATGTCCGCGCGGCTATGAACCTACGGGTTCGACAATGCCAGTGAGTTAGTTGAGTTAGCTATGAAAACATTGGTACTTATGTGTGTGACAATGCATGTGCACGCCTCTGAATTCTATCAATTCCCTCATTATGATATTCTGATTCAGAATCCTGGATCACACAGTTGCAGAAAGCTTTGCAATAAAGAGAATTTGAAGTGTATAGATTAACGATGACATGATTATGCAGATCTCATTGTGATTGAATACAATGTTGTAAACTGTTTTGACATTAATGTGCGGAGAAACAAAAGAACTGTCAGAAACAGAATTTTCCTTTCAACACGAGATACATTCCATTATCAAACAAATATACGACTTCATCTGCTTTTTACAAGACACCAGGGGGCTTTTTTAACTTTACTTTCATTTTCAAACGCTCGGTTATATCGCGGATAAAACATTAAATTTGACTATATGCCAGAATATTATATATTATTTCTATGTTTTTGTTTATTCATGTATTTTGCATATACAAATTCAATGATTCTTTATTAATTTCTATTTCAGACGATTTCATAGGCTATCTATATTTATGTCAGAATACAAAAGTATTGTTTTCTTTCTGTTTACAATGCGTTCGCATCTCAAGTCATATCCATACATAAATGCTTACATTTTTATTTGTATTTATATTGTTTTAACATCGAAAGACATATCCGTAAACAAATTCAATATTTAACCTCTCTATAGAGGCTTTAATATCTAAGGTTATATCTACGATATGTAGTAATATCAAGAATATCCTGTGTAGCTATTGTTTTGTACTTCTTTTAAATGCATTCACTGCTTTGATTTTAATATCATGAAATAGTGATGATTAAATGACACATAATAATAAAACCCCAACCAGAATTATTTGACGATTGTGTAAACTAGAAGAAGAAGAGAAGAAAAACTGCAGATTGATCGGTATCACGGTTTGAATAAATCGGTCATATATTTTGAGCCCATTTTTCTTCTATTGATATTTGTATACACTTTAATATCATAGACATATATATGGAGAATTATTTATTTTAAATAAAATGTACAGGCTGAATTTTCCTTAAGCGTATTTGAAGTCCAGTTATTCAAAACACATCATAGAAGCAGGCCGCTGCATATATATATATATATATATATATATATACATATATAATTAAAAGTACGCTTATATACTATATAATACCTGTATTTGCAAGAACTCAAGCCAGACTATCTCACATCTGTTATTGAGTGTCCCGCATTTGATTTCAAAAGACATGAATTTATTAAAGAATTAGGTTATTGCCATAATAGATTTCAACTGCCTTTGTCAAATATTTTATGTAAGAAGTGTTGCTATAGAAAGCTGTGTGACTTTATCCATCATATTCTTAAGAGGCTTTGAGTTTTTTTTTTGTTAGTTAATTTATTTACTTGTCCATATTACGTTATTATGTAACGCTAGAAATTAACCATACTCTAAATTAATGTAAATAATTAATTGTATTGTAACTAAAACCCTAACATACCGGATGGTGAAATAGGGTATTATTAGAGATTCAATAAAAATAAAAAAATAACACGCTTTCAATAATATACAAAGTATGCATAACAATACATTTAATATTTTGCGAGAAATTGAATTTGAAAAGAAGCCAGAAACCGAAACATTTTAAACGAAAACTTACCCATCGACCACACCTCCCCTACAAAAAACATCACAACATGAACCAGTATTTAGATAAACGCTGATGATGGACACTGTCCGAAAGGGCTCTGCCCTAAGAAGGAAACTGTCAACCATTGCAAGCCGAAACCTACCTATAAATTACTCGCAGAAAAGCGTTGTGATGTACCAAGGCTATGTCCAAAAAAAAATGGCTGCTTTTTTAAACTAAAAGGCACAGAAATCGAAGGCAGAATCCAGCAATGGCTTCTCACTATAAAAAGCAAGTGGAATCCCTGCAAGGATAAGATCGGAGTAAAGTGAGGTGCGAAGCTGCAAGGACGACAGTTAGTTAGGGTTATCTAATCTACTCGTATCAATTCAGATGTTGTATTATTTCCCTACAGCTGAAATGAGATATTTGACGCTGGATTTTAGTGCCTTATAGATAAACTTGCTTACTTACTCACTGGCACTATCGAACCCGTAGGTTCATGGCCGCGCGCACATAAGCTCTCCATACATCCCTATCCTGAGCGAATGCTTTCCAATCATTCCCTGTATAATCTACTTCCCTCAAATCATAGTTAATGTTGTTCTCCCACCTCATTCTTGGTCTACCAACTGGGCGTTTTCCTTCTGGCTTTCCTAACAACAAGTTTCCATGCACGTCTTTCATTCCCCATACGCGCAAACATGTCCTGCCCATCGCAGTCTACGAGACTTAACTGTTCTTATTATATCTGGCTTCCTATAAAGACCATGTAGTTCATTGTTATGTAGTCTTCTCCATTCACCTGTCTGTTCATCTCTCTTTGGTCCAAAATTTTCCTAAGAACTTTGTTCTCAAATACTCGTAATCTCCTTTCCTCCCTTAAAGTAAGATTCCATGTTTCGCACCCATATAATATAACTGGTAGAATAATAGTTTTATATATTTTCAGCTTAACGTTTTTTGAAAGGAGTTGGGACATCAAAAGTCTCTGCAATGCATAATAGCATGCATTTCCAGAATTGAGCCTATGTTTAACTTATTTGTGCATCTCATTCCTATTTGTGATTATTTGTTCCTAGGTATTTGAATTCAGCCACTTCCTCAAAATTTCCCGCCTTATAGATAAAAGAACAGATAATTTTTGTGAACGTTCTTCGTACATCACGACGCTTCTGTGGAAGAAATTTCATGGTAGATTTGGGCATGCAATGGTTGACAGTTCCCTTGTTAGATACATTTGTACAATTTATTTACTAGTATCTTTAGATGTATCCTATAGGAAGTGTACATTACTGATACTAGTGTGTTTTTATGTGTATCCTCTAGAAGTTAACTAATTTAATTGTTTGCTAATACTATGAAATGGTGATTATGATGAAATTCCAAGCTCATTCAGGTTTGGTCTTGACCAAAGGGTTTGAATTTGTATCATGATAATATCCTGAATACGAACCTAATAAACTACAACTCGAGGAAAATCTCTCTGTTATGATGAAGGTAACGAGGGAAAAAGCAGACAAAGAAAATAAAATGGATGAAGTATCTCCTATTGAACATCAAGTGTAAAATGTAATATCACTGCATAGACATATGAGCAGAGAGAACTACTTTTCTCAGACATGAAATGTGTAAATCTGTCAAAATGCGGAATTACATTTTCTCCCTCATGACAATACTTTCATCTCCCCATTGAAGTTCTGGAAGTAAAAAAAGAGGTTTGTAAGTTACCGTTGTTCAAAGATCAAAGAAATACTTACTCTTGCCAAATGACTCCTAACCACATTACGTGTGCAAGTTCTTTAGAGACATTGACCTATTTTCTTCAAGACCGCAGTCTGCACACTATATCACGTAGAATAATCTCCAAAGAAAGAAGAAGAAAATCTGTACTGTGCCGATATTCTACAGAGTAAAGACTAAAAGAATAGTCGTTGTTAACCCTTGTATTAATTCTAGAATAATTTCAGCTTGTTTATACAGGTGACCAGCGAAGTTAGGAAAATAATTCAATATAATGATAAATTACCTTAAAATCATAAAAAACTAGGTTAGGGTAATTGTCTACGCTGTGGCATCGATATAGCTTGCTGCCTTTTCATGCAGCGGACCTGACTTCGACCCCTGGTCGGGACAAATTTCATGGATGAGGTTCTTTCGGGTTTTCCTCACCTGTAAGACAAAGTCCAAACGGTCCCCGAACATCATCTGGCCATCATTATCATCATTAACATATTCATTAAGTTTAGGATTAAGGCCTCTCCAGGCGCATCATTACCATAATCACACTCATCATATATCATCGGAGCAGCGTAACTCCGCCTTCTAGGCGCTCCAACTTCAGAAGTAGGTTACAATAACGCCATGTCAAGAGAGAATACAGGAACGTCGAAATGACAACAAGGTGGCATTGAATAAAAAAAATAATCCATGTTCACAATTCAATTTTCTAAATCTTAAATTATTTTCAATTACTTGGAGTTTGAAGAAAACTAATTAATCGTTTGTTTATTGTTGATACGTAACAATTACATTTTTGTAATATTTATTTGAATAAGTAGGATGTGCGTTTCTATCTTGTGTGTCCCATTAAATTCACTGCAGAAATACAGTTTTTTGTTTCATTTAAACGCTTGAACAATTGTGTACATAGGCCTATATGATCTAAGATCTTCGTGTGCATAGGTCTACTGTGTTGCGTTTAATAACAGGTTTTCTGTTATTTGTAATTTATTGTTGTAATCAGGTCTATGTAATTGTGATGGCACTGCCTCTTTGTTCATTATAATATGTTTCTGCACTATTATATGCAACTAATAATGTATGCTTACGGCTATTTGTTGATGTACATCATAATTTAACATTCCCGCATATAATCTTGGCTGCTATGAAACAAAATAAATCTCAATAATTTACAAATGACCGCACTAGTGCGGTAAGTAAAAGCATTTATTTTTGAAATATTGACAACGATAATGCAATTTGTATTAATTTCTGTATTAATTCATCACATCCAGCTTTCCACGCCTCTTCTATTTTATCATCACTAAACACATCGTCTAAAACTTTCTACATATTCAGAAATAAATCCCAAATCAAATTGGTTTTACAGTTTTAACAAATATAAGATGGCGACATGACCAACAATACTTATTATTTCTCCATAGAAACACACATAGTCGATTTACCCTTCTGAAATCTAACATTTATCTTCAATTATATTTATTAATAGTTTATCAAATATCTTAATTACTAAAATAAATATACATACTATAGTACAAAAATAGTATGCAATACTCACAACGTAAACACACAACGTAATCTCGGAAATTTAAAAACTCGGCGCAAGCCCCTCGTTTTTTAAACCTTTTCTCGATCCGTATCAAGTTTTTACAACATTCGTATTGCAATATACTATATTCTAATTGGTTCATATATTCTACCCATTGGGTTTAATTCCTCTAAAAAAATAGGTTCATACATGACAGTGTACGTTAGATTGCCAAATGAGCATGGGTTTGGATCAGTTTGGATCACATAGTGAGACGTCTTGTGAATTCTAAGTGTTGGGTGATGTGTTGTCTATTCTTTTTATTAACAGTGGTCAATTTATATTCTTTCGGGAAGAAATCCATCATTTGTGACGGTTCCTAGGATTGATGATGTGATAAGCGAGATTTTTAAATAGTGTTTTAAAAGCTTATTAAACAGTGAACAAAATGTGCCACACAATTATGGAAGTGATTGATTGTGAAATAAATTATTTTCATCGCTTACGGCCTTCTGAAGTTATTAATCACTAATACTTATGGATCTTCAACCACTATATTTTAATTAGCTACCAGCCCTGATAAAAAATAACACAAGTATTATGCGTATGTCTATTGTTAACAATATCCAGGTGCCATGTGCAAATGCAACTGGTGTTAAATTTAATGGATATTGTGAAGTAGTTTCGTAAGAAGCGGGTCTGGGTTCTTTACCGAGCCGGAACAAGTTTCTTGAGCTAGATTTTTTGTAGGTGTTTCCGCACCTGTAAATAAATATCAGGAAAAGCTAAGTTCTAAAATATCATCATCATCATCATAGTACATTCACGAATTTAGGCCATTTGTTGACCTGTTTCGACCTCAACAGAAACACCACCCAAAAGTATTTTGCGTGGACGTCCTGGTCTTCCTCTTCCTGCAGATTGATAGCTTAACATTTGTTTGAGTACCATGTGATCTTCCATTCGATGAACATATTTGCATCCATCTTGACTTATAATGAGAAATTTTGTTTTCTAAAGGTTCCATGTTCAGTTCTTCTAAGATGTCTTTATTATTTTATAATCTACTAGTGTGTACCCTGCAGTCCTCAGAAGGTATTTCATTTCAGCAGATTTAAGTCTCTGTATATCCTTCTGTTTCAACATTCATACTTCGTTAGCATATAAAGGAGTTGGAAGAGCCAGTGTTTTATACACTTTTAGTCTTGAATGTTTTTGGACTAACCGTGGCTTGAAGATAGACTTTATTGACCCTAAAATCCTTTACAGTTTAGATATTTTGCATTTACATCCTTTTCTTCTTCACATGAGATGTTGCATCTTAGATATATAAAATTGTTCACCTGCTCCAAAATGTTATTGTCAAGTACTATTTTACTTCTGACAGGATCTACACCTTGAAATGCCATACATTTTATTTTCTCTGTAGATATCTTCAATCCATATTCTTCTGTAATTTAGTTAAGTCGATACAGACCTTTCTGCAGACTATCTTCTGAATTTGAAATTATTATTTGGTCATCTGCAAACAAATAGGTATTTAATTTTGTATTTTCTGATGTTCTTATTCCAAATTTATATTTCTTGTTCTAACAACATATTACTTTGTTCATATAGATCAAAAAGAGTGTTGGGGAGAGGGGGCAACATTGTCTCACACCACGGTTTATAATTCCTTCTTCACAAAAGTTCTAAAATATATATTATATGAAACCATCTGGCTCTCACAATGATCCAATTCATATTCACCTTATTCAGTAATAATGTTGGAAAATTACATATATAGTCTGAAAAGATAATGTTGTCATGGATATGTTTCCGGAATTGAGGTCTCAAAGCCCTTGAATCGTAAAAATGTATGTGGCACAGAATTAAGAATCCAATCCTAACAGGCCATTACCCTGTAACATCTGGGAAGAGAAGGCATGTTAAGTTACCTACAAAGGCGAGGTTAATTTAAGGAATAGAGAAGAACAAGAATGTCCCGCGCCGTAGCCGAGCGATTAAGGTAGGAAGCCTTGGCGCAGAGCTACGGGACTTGCGCTGGTTCGAGTCTCCATGGGGGAAGAAATTTTCTCATGGTATTTCGGCCAGTATGGGACCGGTGCCCACCCAGCATCGTGAGGCAATTGGTAGCTACAATAAGTAGCGGCTCCAGGTTGAGGAACCAGCTATAACGGCTGGGGGACTCGACATGCTAACAACATGTCACCCCTACACTGGCTGTTGATCATCTACCTCTGTGATTGACACATGTGGATGTGAAGGGCCAGCAGCCGACTGGTAAAAGGGCAACCGCTGAAAAGTGGAAAGACCCTCAATCGGAGAAGAAAATATAAATTATTAGGAAAGGATAGTCAATGGGGAAATGGATCGTACATTGGAATTTCAACTAAGCATCTGTATTGACAACTAAAGAAAACAAAGTATAAACCCGTCAGATAGCTAGGCGCCCGGATTTGAACTCTAATCTTTCAGAACACGAGATACTGATTTGTTTTCACTAATACTTTTTAAATAACATTTAAATAATATTTGTTTTTATAATAATGACAAGCTTATACCTGGCGTGTGTTGCTACACCTAAATAAATTAAAATTAATATGTATGTTTAGTTGAATAATTAAAAGGAAAAAAATTACAAATTTATATCGTAATTATTTTTAGATATCGTTCTGATTACTCGGCGTTGCTCGGGAATGTAATAATTCCGATCTTCTTGACAAAAGAGAGATGAATGATGAAAATTAATATGTTTTTTTATTCAGTTCGAATAAGTAAATGGAAACAATTATATCGTAATTGTTTTTAGTATCCGTGCTGATTACCTGGCGTTGCCCGAGATTCTATATATCCCGATCTTCTTGGCATAAATGAGCTGAAAGACGAAAATTAATGTGTTTTTATGTTTAGTTGAATAAGTAGGAGAAAAAATGTATATCGTAATTACTTTCAGATGCCCCGTATTGATTACCCTGCGTTGTCGGGAATCTGCTATGGTCGTCTTGGCTAAATGAGTTGAAATACGAAAATTATGTTTTTTTATGTTTAAGTGAAAAGAAAAGAAAATGTATCGTAATTATTTTAGTTACCCCATGCTGATTACGCCGGAAACTACTTATCCCGATTTTTTGGAATAAATGAGCTGAAAGACATAATTCATTATTGTGAGTTATCCGTAAAAGAATACCCATCGTTCGCTGTTAGACTTACTCGGGATTCTGTTTATCCCGATCTTGGCATCAATAAAAAAAATGGTTATTTTGAGTTATCCGTTAAAGATAACCATTTGCTGTTGATGACTTTTTGTAGAAATTTTTGGGATATTCAATTCTGTGTGCATTTATTATGTGTATTTGTTATGGTTTAGGCAGCGGTAAGCATTTAAGTGTTCAGGAAGCTACTTTTTTCAGGTTTTCACTAAAGGGTGATTTTTAAGGGTGAAGGGGTTGAGTATTATAACTCTGTTATAGCCTGTATTCATCTCGGGAAACTCCTGAACATTTTCAAAAAGCCCCATCACAATCGGATGAACGGTATGGCAGCACATAAAATACGAACAAATAAATATTAATTTCATATATTACATTAATGAGTGCCGGTAATGCAATGGAATCTATAATTTACCTTGTAAAGAAAACAAAACAAGGATTGGGTGGCTTAAGATTTGAATTCGTAATCTCTAGCGAACTAGTGCCTAACTCTGTCTGAATCAACAGTTTTTTTCATATGAAAGTTAGCACTTATTGTGGTAATTATTATTATTTTCCATTGCTATTTTCAGTTATCTCTAATTTAAACAATATTTATCTTTATTTTCTTTATCATTCTTTATTTTATGTTTTAACATCTTAGAACTTCGGGAGTAGCGCTATACTAAGAGAATGTGTACACCGGCTTAGTGTGTAGCTATTCGTTCAGTTAACAATTCATACAATTTAATATAGAACACATTTATTTCAAAATGATATGGAAATTATAAATGCAATTTCAATACCCATTCAAATAATGGTAAACTGATCCCACTACATGCCTCAAGAGGCCCTTGGGGTAGTGGCAAGTTAAGGCTCTCACCTTTTTTAGACGACCGGCACGAGATGTCAGCCGGGTTGTCAATCATGCGTGTCGGTCGCCTTTGCCCCCAGAACAAGAGTCTGATACACATTTCCGTCGACCCCAGGACCATGGTGTCATCAGAAGATTTGAGACAATTTTAAAATCCTGATCCACCACGATTCGAACCCCCAACTTTCCGGCTTGCATCGTACTGCCTTAATCAATTACGCTGCAGTGTGTTTCCTTCTAAACCCGGATTTATCATAAGTAATGCCATGAGTGATTTCCAAATTATCGATAAATTCACGACTCACGAAGTGAGGAGTGAATTTATCTAGAGAATTTGGAAATCAAGAGTGGCATTTGTTAGGACTATTTAACGAATAAAATTAAGCTGTTTACTCACAAATCATTATTTAACTACAGTTATTTCAAAATATTTATATATTTAATGCAAACGGCGATGTTTGAAAACAAATGAGAAACGATAGATAGGTACGCTTCTATCTGCTTCTTTTGTTTATCACTGCAACCAGATCATACTATTTATTGCCAAAGGAACGCAATATTGTAAGAATGCTCTCTAGTGGAGAAAAAATGAAACATCAAACTGTATATTAATTCATTTCTGATGTCGTATGATGTAAATATGACAATTATATTTTTCTGGATTGTTACCTGGAAAAAAATACATTTAAGAAAGTGCAAACAGTGGTTTCCTTTTTTTGGTGGTATAATCAATACCTACAAATGTTTTATTTTAACTCCCGCATGCGGCATGTACTATATATACAATCTGGTAGCCGTATTTCTCACAGGCTCAGTCGCTCCAAAATAATGGTCAGACCTGTTCAGAATATTAAAAAGGAGGAGCTTTCTTTAATATGGTAATTATAACACTGATAAATATTTCGTGAAACACGACTCTGATTGGTTGTAAAACAGAAATCATTGAAACGTGATTGGTCATTGACTCCCATTTGGGGCATGAGTTAAATAGTCATCTTAAATGTCAGTTTGATCGATCTCAAAACTTGATATCATGATCTGTAATATACGAATCTCAAACGTTATAATCTAAGCCAATTTGTTCATTAATAATTAAATTCTTTATTTAGGCATTAAACGAAAACCCAACGATGAATGTCTACACACAACATAGTAAAATGAGCTGTTAATATGGATATAATATTATCACCAATATATTTTGGAGACGCAAAAAAGAGCATACATACAAGACAGCAACAAAAAACTTGACCACCGTCTGGTTTAGATTTTTTTTTTGTTAGTATTTCAAAGGGAATTTAAAAAAGGAGAAAAGAGTGCACTACATAATATGAACACCACGTATCTGAGGCATAAAGAATATCGAAGCATTGATTTTGGTCTCTTTTTCCATGAATTCTATACACAACATATGTGAGCCAGTTTGCAAGGTATGACCGGAATATTTAATGTGACTGCAATGTCAGCTAACTCAGAAAGGAGTGAGAGGGGATGGAAGCACGCTCGATATTCAACAATACGCAGTTTACAACTGTACCACAGAATCTTTTCATCAACATTACATTTTTTATTATACTGAAAAATTAGATACCGATAGGCCTAAGTATTCTTTGTTGGATCACCTCTGTGATATAACGGTTAACGTGCTCGGATTCGAGTCTCGAATATACCATTTCTTTTTAGTTTAGGATTCTCAACGGGATAAAGTAAATCACTTAATGACAAATAAATAAGAAAATACTTTATATGAGAATTAGACAAATTCCGTAAAAAAAAGTTGATAGACTAATACGCTAGTAGGCTATGTGAAAATTGTGCTGTCCTCTAGTAAACTATTCCAAAAGTAAACCGTCTCTCTGGTTAGCATATCTAACTATTCACCCAGGTACTGGCATAGATTCATGGATATAGGGCCTACTATATAAACTAAACTCTATGGAGCGACAGGCCTTGAAGGCACTTGGCCTACCAGCCGGCTGTTGGCCTCACTTCTACATATGTTAATCACAGAAGTAGACGATCATCCAGCCAGTGTAGGGGTGACATGTGGTTAGCATATCGGATCCCCCTTCTCAACCTATAGCCGCTACTCATTGTTACTCATTGTAACTACCCAAATTTCTCACGATACTGGGTTGGCACCAGTCCCATACTGCCAGCAATTTCATGAGAAAATGTCTTCTCCCTTGCAGACTTGAACCAGCGCAAGTCCCGTAGCTCTGCGCCAAGGCTTCTTGCCTTAACCACTCGGTTACGGCGCGAGACTATGTATTGCATATAGGGTCTGGAATGTGCACTACTCTGCCTAGTAAGAGAAATATTAGTAGCTAATTAATATAAGTAGCGAAATCTGGTTACGAAAATTCAAACTAAGTTTTAGGGATTGCATCAAACTAAACGCATCACCCTGTAATACCTTCAAGATCCCACTGAGTTCAACGAATTTGTCGGAAGTGGGTCTAACTAACTCACTGGCACTATCGAACACGTACGTGCATGGCCGCGCGGACGTAAGTCCTCCATACACCACAGGGATATGTTCTTAAGAACATGGAATGTTGTGACATTATATAATAATATGGCACTAAAAATATTGACGCGGGAATCAGATAAAATACCCTTAGATGTAGTCGCTTTACAGAGAGTTAGGTGGCCGGAAGAAGATAGGAATTAGAACTGTTTTTAATATTTATTTAATTAATTGTATTTTACTAAGGCGGGAAGCAGTTCCGCGCCGTAGCCGAATGGTTAAGGCAAGATGCCTTCGCTCAGAGCTACGGGACTTGCGCTGGTTCGAGTCCCCATGGGGGAAGATATTTTCTCATGGAATTTCGGCCTGCATGGTACCGGTGCCCACCCAGCATCGTGTGGCATTTGGGTAATTACAATAAGAACCGACTCCAGGTTGAGATGACCAGCTATAACGGGCGGGGGAGCCGACTGCCGACCACATGTGGACCCCTACATTGGTTTAGGATCGTCTACCTCTGATTAACATGTGGACGTGAGGCCAGCAGCCGGCTGGTAGGCCAAGGACTTTCTAGACCTATCGCGCTTGTAGGTTTTAAGGGGGAAGCGAGACCTGAAAATTTGTCAGCAATATATAATATATCGATACATCATTATAAATGCTAAACGACACGATTTTGTAATCCTAAATGTACATAGCCCCACAGAAGATAATGATGACACGATCTAGGATGAGTTCTATAAAAAAATTACAGACTAATGCGTACTTGATAATATTTCACGATACACATGAAAATTGTCTCAGAGATTTCACTGCAAAAATGAAATATAAAGTTTCAATATCTTTATGATTAGTTGAAATTAACCATCGTTTAAAAAGTGAGACCGGAAATGTATACAGTCTTTATGTGGTTATATTAGTCAGCATTGTCGCATGTAAGAATCTTATTGTTAAGAGCACTACATTCCAGCATAAGAATATTCATACTTTTGTGCTATGGATTTGATTTTATTCATATACTAGCGTACCCGGCAGACGTTGTCCTGCCCGAACGTTCAATTCTCATGTCGTGGGCGGACGATAAAAATATGTTACTTTTTTACCATAAAATTCAGCAATTAGGACATAATTACATATTATTAAATAAATTCGCAAGAAAACCTCTTAGAGCCTTCTGTTGTGGCTCAAGAAGTGTGAATGATGACGTCACATAGTTATGTCGGAACATAACGATAATGCAGATTACGCATCTGACATAAAAAATCCTATAACCATATCGCTGCGCCATCTACCGAGTCCAATTGTGAATCTAAACCATCCAGGGACCCACTCAAACACACAGAAAAAAAAATCATCCAAATGGGTCCAGTCGATATACAGGAGTTTTTAATTTCGGATTTCAAGTAAACCTCCACTTTTAAATTGTACCCTCCTTTGCAGATAAGTAAAGTACCGTCATATAACAATTATATTAGAGTGAAAAAAAAAGATACATTGATGAGAGTGAGTCAATTTTTTTTTCAGCTAGATTTCATTTCTGACCACTGTGCACCAGTCCAATACTGGCCCAATTCCATGAGAAAAATTTCTTCCCCCGTAGACACTCGAAGCAGCGTAAGTCCCGTAGTTCTGCGCCAAGACTTCTTGCCTTAACCACTCGGCTACGCCGCGAGACTCTTGGTATTAATGAATGACAAAAATGGTTATTGTGAGTTATACGTAAGAGATAAAGGACCCTTGGTATCAATGAAAGACAAAAATGGTTTTTGTGAGTTATCCATAAGAGATAAACATATGCTGTCGCGGACGTTTTTATAGAGCTTTTTTTCTGTGTACATTAATTTTGTGTATTTCTTATGGTTTAGGCAGCATAAGCCATTTAAGCGTCCAAAGTGCTACTTTTTTCACGTTTTCCACTAAAAAGAGCGATTTTTAAGGGTGTAGGAGTTGGTATCACAACTCTCTTACAGCCTATGTTCATTCCGGAAATCTCCTGAACATTTTGCAAAAAAAACCCATCACAATCGGATCAACGGTATGACGCCGCGCATAAAGTACAAACAAACACACAAACATACAAACAAAGAAGCAAACAATTTTTACATGTAAGATAAACGATTAAAATCTGTATGTCCAATAAATTAATATAGTCCATTTTAATTAAATATTGGGGGGTCCTTTCTAAGTTCTAATCATACATCATGCGTATGCGCCAAAAAACGCGAATTGGTCTACACTATGAAATCACGGGATGCAGCGAACATGTACAGGATATTTAACGAACCTAAACGCCAACCAAACGCAATTTAAGTACGCTAACCTGTGAAAGACGAACCTAAAAGCTAACCTAACGTAATTTAAGCACTCTAACCTGTAAAAGAATTCAACGCCCAAAAATAAATAATACATTCTGAAGTATATGTGTACAGTTGATTAGTATATACTCTATGTTGGATGCACTGGAATACGACTTTATTTTTTATTAGAATATTCTTTAAAATCAATATGGCTGTCACATCTTCATGCTACGTATGTAGTTAAATATCATAGAAAAATATATTGAATTAAGCGTTAGAAAAAATGTAAAAATCATTGGAAATATATTTAAAAATGAAACCCTAAGAATTTTGACAGGAGGTTAAGACGGAATTAAAAACGTCGCGTGACATGTTGTAAAAATGGCCAAATATTGTATTATTATAGTTCTTATAATTATAGGATTATATCTTATTGAGTCTTTCCTGTACGTCGTGGCTATTATTTTGTCTTGTCTACGAAGTAGTTTAAATAATTACGGGTTCACGTCCATTAACCTTTTTTATACTAATTATCTTTACCCGTATAGAATATCCTATCGTGTGGTAATAATAAAAAAAACGTTCAATTGTTTACACCTGGAATTATCGTATTACAGAACGGATATGAACAGGAAGTTCTGTATTTAATGTCAGATACAAATGTATAGAGATTTATAGATTGACTATTTATAGAATAGAATGCTTTGAAGAATTAATTTTTCGAATACACTTCGTTGCCGTCCATTATAACGTATTTGTGATAACAACTTTCTAGTTTCATGGCAATGTAGAGAAATATATATTTAAGCCTACTTCCTCCATTAATGCCTGTGAATACACGCTTAAGCTCCTCATTTCGATTCTGAACGCACCATGAACGAAAATCCTTTTCAAAGCTGTCCATCATGACAAATACTTGTAGGTGGCAACTGGGTTTTCAAAAATACCATCAATTGAATATATCTCAATTTTCGTATAAGATATTTGTTTCTTTACGAGCCTGTATTCTAACTACACGACTTATTTAAGTCTAATTTATTATTTACTGTACATGTCACGACCACAAATTGAAAACTTATATCCACTAATAACTACTACGATACAATATATCTGTACACAATAGAAGTACATATAACTACCTAATGTGTCTGCTGAAGTTATGCGTGAACTGAAATAGACCACACTAACGCCACCAATGCGCCTAACTTAAGCACGGAACGTGCAATGGGTGGATATAGAACACAGTTTAAAAACTGTCAAGGGAATTAATCGTCTATTCCAATCTATGCTGCAGAGTTTAATTCTCAATTAGATTGATTTCTGAAGAAAGTATAATTATAAACCAAAAGGGAGAAGAATGTTGGGGGGAAGACCATTGAAGAGATGGGAGGACCAATTCGACCTATAATGAGATCGGAACAGGCCATTGGGCTTAATCCTTGTTGATGATGATGATGAAGAGTTTGATTTCTTGATTTAGGTTTTAAGAGTTGTAGCAGAAATAACTGCACTAATTAATTTTATTATTAAACATTATTATTAAATATGTAGTTACACTGTCCGAAAAAAGGTTTCGTGAGAATCTTTTACTCAATCTGTTACGCTTGAGTAAATAATAGGAAGACATTTCTGTCTTTGTATCTCAAGTTTTGAAGATGAACACATGTAAGTTTAAATGGTTTTACAGCCGGAACGAATTGTTTCTCTAGTAAAAAGGTCTCACTACTGGAGACAGGAAATGTCCCTTGTCCGGCTCTGGAAGTCATCCTTCCACTAAGATAAATGACGGTCAGTCTTCGGTGTCGAAGACCACTAGACCGCCTGTTGAGATGGCGACAGTAGCCAAAAACTATGTCCATATGTTTTCTATCCATAGTAATGACCAATTTCCGCCTTCGTTAGCTAACTTCTCACCAGCCGTGTGAAAAACACACCCTGGAAATACATGGACCAATGATATCCCTGAGATTCTGGTTTAAGTAGAGTGGGAACCATAATGCCCAATCAGAGTCCATAGGTAAATATTATTCTCCGAGTAAGGCGTTTTTTTTATATATGTTAATTATATGTTCAGCCAATGAAAATATTGGTTTTGGAAATTGTGTTTTTAAGATGGTGTATGGATATTGGAAAATATCGCGAAAGTAGTCTGCTCCGGAAAGGACTCCCGAGAGGAGCAAAATTAACATAAGACTCCCGCGCAGGATTAATTTTTTGAGTTCCGCGGCAGTGCAGACTCGTATATTTCGCCGGTCGCAGGCGGGCGACCTATTAGCCACTTAGAAAAGTGGTAGGCCGATAATTAACGGCAAGTTTAAAAGTTAATCTTGAAAGCATCAGTGTGCTTATAGGCGATCCTGTAATATCCAGGTGTTATATCAACATAATAATTTACTTTTGGTCGAGTGAAGACCAGTATTTACCAGTGTTTTAAAACGCGATAGATTCGCTATAATATTAATCAAATTGGCCCGGTGTCGACCGCTATTAGCTCTTGTATTATTCCGAAGTGAAAAATACCGAAATATATCCATATATATCCATACTCGGGATAGGGAATGTGACAAATTTAACAGTTGATCGCCTGTGCTACATTTTAATTGATAAAGATATATCTTCAAGAAGTGTTTGTCTTGGTAAGTCTCCTGATTTACTCAGTGTCCTTAGTTCGCTCTTCGCCTTATTCCCACGGTGAAAATCCACAACCCTGAGTGTTATAATCCTTGCCCTGGCACTTACTACGCCCGATTTTCCCGTTACAGAGTTTTCCTCTATTGTATGAAAATTCCATCATTTACGGTCCTGAAAATATCAGGATTAATAATTATCGTCATTCATATTCATAACAAACTAAATGCTTTGAATTTTAACTGGATCCCCATATACAGGGTGTATAAAAAAGGATGGCGCAAACTTACATGGTTGAAAGTACACGATAATAGAAGCAACAATGTCCCAGTAAACATGGGTCCACAAACGAGCCGTTTGCGAGATAATTACAAATGTATGGTTACAAGCCGCCACTGACGTCATTGTTTGTAACATCGTACTAGGTGATTATCTCATTGGGCCACACATTCTTCCACGAAAATTTAATGGACGGAGGTACCTTAGGTTTCTGCGCCGTCATCTTCCTGGATTGCTTATGGATGTTTCCCCTCAGCAACGTCGGAGTTTGTGGTACATGCATGATGGTGCTCCGGCACATTTTGCTGCTGCTTTGAGACGGCATCTAACACGCATATACGGCCAAAGATGGATAGGTCGAGGCGGATCTGTACCTTGGCCTCCAAGATCACCTGATCTAAATCCTTTGGATTTTTTGTGTCTGGGGTCACCTCAAAAGCGAAGTGTACAGCACACCCGTTATCACGATCGAAGAACTGGAGCAGAGAGTTGTACATACTTGTCAAGAATTCAGAAATGATCCAGGGGTTTTCGAAAGAATTCGACATTCACTGCAGAGACGAGCTCAGTATTGCATCCAGATGCAAGGAAGACACTTTAACATCTCCTTTAACAGGTAAGGTAACCCATAAGTGAAGTGAACTGTGAACTAAATGAGATGAAAAATTAATAGAAAGTCTAAATTCAAATAAATTTGTACTATTTAGGACGATGTTTGCAATTAAGTCAGTGGCGGCTTGTAACATACATTCGTAATTATCTCCCATGTTTACTGGGATAGTGGATTTGCCGTTCTTATTACCGTGTACGATCATATACACACCATGTAAGTTTTTGCGCCATCCTTTTGTTGATTACAGCTTTGTACTAATGCATATATATAATATTTCCTCCTTAGTTATTATTGTTGTTAAAGTTGTTTTATCGTTATAATATCGTTATTTTTTTGAGAGCTCTCTTATTTCTGGCTTGACATTCTTTGATGAGCATTGAACCTATTACAAGGAACCCATGGCTTTACTTTCCTTTTCAAATAACTCACACTCAGGATTTTTTAAATTTTAAAACACACGTGCCTCGGCCAGGTCTGAACCTGTTAACCTCTGACTATAAATAAACATGTTAACAATTAGTTCATCTAAATCGACTGTAAGAATTACTAATTTAATTTTAATAATATGATATCATCACGTTTCCAATATCTATCCTCCAACCATAACTTAAAACACACGATTACAACATAGTCTCTTGCTTAATATACCGCAACACAGTATATCACATCACTCCATGTCATATACTATCTTCACTTCTCGCAACTGGAATTCCCTACCACATGAAAGAATGGGCTGCCGGACATTGGCATATTTTAAAAGGAATCTAAATTTATATCTGTTCTAACCTCGACATCATCAATACCCAGTTGTAAGATACATATATTAATTGGTGTTTCTCGTATAATTTATCATATTTATACTCAACTTTTATAAGATTCATGATGTGTTCCGTTGAGGTTTATTCAAAATTAATATAAAATTATAGAATATTCACCTGAAAGGTCCGTCTCCTCAACTTAATTATCATTTAACTGTAGCGCTTTCGGGACTTGTCCCATCATCGGCAGGATTCAAAACTGGTGTTTCACTGAATATCTGGTAGAGGGGGTTGCATGTATTTGGTTCGTTTTCGTTTATCAGGCTGTCGTTGTGAGCTGCTTTCATGATTTCCATCTCTTCGAGTACGTTTATATTCGCTGGATTATTTTCTCTGTGCATTACTGTTAGGGTGTTTTCAATATTTAACATGCGATGTCCTTCATGGATGACGTGTTTTGCATAGCTTGATTTACCTTCTGCGTGAATGAAGTCTCGAAAATGTTCTTTGAATCTGATGTTAAAACTCCTGTTTGTCCTTCCTATATAAAATTTGTTGCAGTCCTTACATGTCAGTTTATAAACTCCTTTGCTGTTGAAAATGTTATTTTCTTCAATGTTATTGTTTATTATGTTGTTTAATTTGTTATTGGTTCTGTATGCTATTTTTACGTTTTTATCGGCTTTCTTTAGTGCATTGGCTAATTTTGTCGTTTCTTTTCCTGTGTATGTAAGTGTTATCCATGTTTTCTTGTTGTTGTCAGATTATTTTTCTAGTTTAGTTATGTTGGTTATGTTGTTCTTCCTTTTTTTGTTTTTTTACGAGTTTATCTATGAATTCTTCATTATAGCCATTGGTTTTTGCCATATACTTAATGTAGTTGAGTTCTTGGATATAATTGTCTTTGCTTAATGGGAGTTTTCAACATTCTACTGACTAAGCTATTAAATGTACTAATTTTCTGTTGAAAAGGGTGTGTAGAATTTTTGTTTATGGCCAGAGCATTGTTTGGGGGTTTCCGGTAGATACCGATTTCTAGTTTAGTGTTGTGTAGATTTTTGGTTATTATAGACAACTCTAAGTAGTTTCTGCTGTTGTTAACTTCTATTTCTTCGGTGAAAGTGATTTTTCATGCATGTTGTTTAAGTCTTGTAGTATTTCTTTTTCTTTTCTGTTTTCATTTTCATATATTACTAGTACATCATCGACATATCGTGTTATTAGTTTTATGTTGAATTTGTGTATTAGTTCCTCAAAATGTTTATTTTCCAGTTCTTGTAGGAAGATTTCTGCCATTATTCCAGATGTAGGACTCCCCATCGGGATCCCGTCTTCTTGAATAATAGTTCATTGTTAAATTGGAAGTAATTTTGCTTTATTGTTGTTGTTATTAGTTTGTTTAACTGATTGATATAGTTATCTTCAAGTTTACTGTCTGTTAGTTTTTGTTTTATTATGTTTGCTGTTTCGTTTATCGGGATATTAGTGTACAGGTTTTTATGTCGAATGACGTCATTTTAGTATTCCTATTGATTTCTAAATGCTGTAGTTTGTCTGCTAGTTCAAATGAGTTCTTAATTGTGTAACGATTTTCAAGTTTGACATCATTTTTCATTTTCTGAGCGACTAATTTGGAAATTTTATAGTTAGGAGCATTCATGCAATTAACAACTGGTCTTATGGGAATGTTGTCTTTATGGATTTTTGGAAGGGCTTTCATTACTGGTGGTGAGGGAGTATTATTTACCCATTTGGCGTTTTTGTATTTGTTATGTTCATTATTGGTTGTGTTGGTGATTAGAGGGCACGATTTTAGTGCTTCTTTTATTTGTCTGCTATACTTTCCTGTGGGATCTTTTTCTATTTTTTTGAAATTGTTTTCTTTTATAAATTGCTTGGTTTTGTTGATGTATTCTTCCTTTTCCATAATAACTATTGTGTTGCCCTTGTCGGCTTTTGTGTGTATTATATTATTGTTCTTAAATTTTCTTTTTTATTTTAGAGATGTTCTTGAGAGTTTGTTTATCTTTGATGTTTATTGTTGGTGGAGTTTCTTTTATGACTTTAGCTGCTTCGTATCTAATATGATTTTTGTTATTAATGTTAAGTTATTATTAATGTTCCTACAAGAACTGGAAAATAAACATTTTGAGGAACTAATACACAAATTCAACATAAAACTAATAACACGATATGTCGATGATGTACTAGTAATATATGAAAATGAAAAAAGAAAAGAAAAAGAAATACTACAAGACTTAAACAACATGCATGAAAAAATCACTTTCACCGAAGAAATAGAAGTTAACAACAGCATAAACTACTTAGATTTGTCTATAACCAAAAATCTACACAACAATAAACTAGAAATCGGTATCTACCGGAAACCCACAAACAATGCTCTGGCCATAAACAAAAATTCTACACACCCTTTCAACAGAAAATTAGTACATTTAATAGCTTAGTCAGTAGAATGTTGAAACTCCCATTAAGCAAAGACAATTATATCCAAGAACTCAACTACATTAAGTATATGGCAAAAACCAATGGCTATAATGAAGAATTCATAGATAAGCTCGTAAAAAAACAAAAAAGGAAGAAC
Source organism: Diploptera punctata (assembly GCA_030220185.1). Lineage (NCBI taxonomy): Eukaryota > Metazoa > Arthropoda > Insecta > Blattodea > Blaberidae > Diploptera > Diploptera punctata. The sequence continues at coordinate 275,969 of JASPKZ010007520.1, read as the reverse complement.
AACATAACCAACATAACTAAACTAGAAAAAGAATCTGACAACAACAAGAAAACATGGATAACACTTACATACACAGGAAAAGAAACAACAACATTAGCCAATGCACTAAAGAAAGCCGATAAAAACGTAAAAATAGCATACAGAACCAATAACAAATTAAACAACATAATAAACAATAACATTGAAGAAAATAACATTTTCAACAGCAAAGGAGTTTATAAACTGACATGCAAGGACTGCAACAAATTTTATATAGGAAGGACAAACAGGAGTTTTAACATCAGATTCAAAGAACATTTTCGAGACTTCATTCACGCAGAAGGTAAATCAAGCTATGCAAAACACGTTATCCATGAAGGACATCGCATGTTAAAATATTGAAAACACCCTAACAGTAATGCACAGAGAAAATAATCCAGCGAAGATAAACGTACTCGAAGAGATGGAAATCATAAAAGCAGCTCACAACGACAGCCTGATAAACGAAAACGAACCAAATACATGCAACCCCTCTACCAGATCTTCAGTGAAACACCAGTTTTGAATCCTGCCGATGATGGGACAAGTCCCGAAAGCGCTACAGTTAAATGATAATTAAGTTGAGGAGACGGACCTTTCAGGTGAATATTCTATAATTTATATTAATATTTATACTATTAATACTATTATCATTATTATTATTATTCGTACTATTATTATTATTGTGAATATTATTATTGTTATTATCGTATAAAATGTTGTTTGCGTATGAAATTTACATTGCAACATTTAATGTATGTTTAATTCTTTATAATTAGTACAGTGTATATCTATATTGTCAAATATGTATTTGTATTTATGCTGGTTGAGTGGAAGAGAAGGCCTTATAGTCTTAACTCTGCCAGAATAAATAAAACAAATAATAATATTAATAATAATAATAATAATAATTCCCTCTTCAAAAAAGAAAGTAGATTAGTAGTAAAAATTATAAAGGTATCAGATTATTGAATTCCACTTATAAATAATGTGCGAAAATAATAAATAATATATTGAAGAAGATATCTGACACAAACTTAGAAGAAGAACAAATAGGGTTTAGAAAAGGAAGATCTGTAGTGGTAATGTGTTTATTATAAAGAGGCTAACTGAAAAGAGATGAGAATTTAACCTACCAACATATTTGTTGTTCGTTGATTTTGAAAAAGCCTTTGACAGGGTAAATAGATCTAAACTATGGGAAATAATGAAAGAACGAGGATATCCATACCATTTAATAAAATCAGTCCAAGGTTGATATGAAGAAACTAAAGTAGTGATAGAAACTGATGGAAAAAGGTCAGAAGAAATGTTAATAAATCAAGGAGTTAGACAAGGGCGTAGCCTATCGACCACTCTTTTTAATATATATTGACGGCATTATGAAACAATGGAAAATGATAACAGACAAAGGCCTTAGATTGAACTATAACACAAGTATTAATAACTTAATTTCGCCGATGATTTAGTCTTACTACACCATAATGAAGATCTGTTACAATTGGCTGCTTACAAACTAATGTAATATGTCTTCTTCTTCACTTCCTGGTTTAGGCAAGAGTTGCCATAATATGTAGCGATTATAATTTTAAAATTTCAGTAAGTAAAATAAAGTAATGGCATTTTGTGGAAGCAACACTTTGCGTGCAAAAATAATAATCGGAGACGAAATTATTTAACAAGAATCCCACTTTAAATATATAGGATGTGATATCAGCTATGGATATGATAAAAATATTGAACATAAAACTCATCAGTTTCAAGCTATTTGTGGCACAATAAATAGGACATTGAATAATAAAGCCCATAAACAAACAAAATTAAAATTTTATAAAACAATAACAGTCTCAGTCCTTTTGTATGGGTGTGAATCTTGGACTATCACTACCAAACAAGAAAGTAAAATCCAAGCAGCCGAGATGAAATTTTTAAGATGAGTAAAAGGATTCACTATAATGGACAGATAAGAAACGAGGATATCCGTGAAGAACTGCAGATCTACTGCATAAAAGCAAAGATATTTAACAACAATATTTAGTGGAAAGAACATGTAGAAAGAGAGGAAGAAAGTAGATTACCAAATAAAATCTTACATTATTTTCCGAGTGGAAGAAGAGATGATCTTATATCTATTAGTGAAGACGGAACGCGAAGAAGAAGAATTATATATAAGCAATTTAAATATTGTTTGAAAATAAGACAGAATATCAGATTGCTGAGTGCAATGCATCATTTAAAATAATTATTGGTGTAAATCAATCAATCTAAATTTAAGTATTTTGACTCTATTGAGAGTGAAGAAGGAATTGTCTTGATGGATGTAAATATAAGAGTTTAAGAAGGAAAAGAATATATATTGAGAATTGTGAACTCAGAATGGGGGATAAAAATATATCCAGAAAGACAAAATTAGATATTGATAAAGCATTAGATAAAACAATGCTATATTATTATAGGAAGCATGGTTTCTAAATGCTGACTGCAAAAGAAAGCTTAATTTAAAGTATGAATTTATTTTTCTGAAGAATTAAAGGACATCAAGAAGGGAAATGATCAGAAATAAGAAATAGGAAAACAATTGCGGTGACAGAAATTGAGGAAAAGAAACTAAAGTGATCTGGACATGTAATGAGAATGTCCCAACAACGTTGACCTAAAAACATGCTCCAATTCTAACCACCAGGAAGAAGAGTACGAAGAAGATAACGAAGAAACGTTGATGCAAAAACTTATGGAAACCATCACATTCGGCTGAGTGAGGTGACGATTAGAAACGGATAACAGTGGTATCGAATACTGTCACTGTCTCCCTCAAATTACATCGCGCGAGCGTGTAGTTTTGAAGGAAGATCTTTGTATAAAGTAACTAATTTAACATTATGAATTTTCTTCACCTCCATTATTATTTTATATACTAGGACTCTGTAGTTCCACTGTTGTGTTGGTGGCTTTGTGAATTGAATGTTATTACATTATTATATTAATTGAATACGTTTAAAACATCTGAATTTAATTTAAATAATTTCCGCTCTGAATAACTCTTTATTTAAAATGATTTCAATTTAAGTAATAAAACATGTCAATTTACATGTTAATTACATTTTGTCTTTACATACTACCTTTTCAAACTTTCAAATAACATCCCTACCTTACACTGATTTAATTTTAAAAGCAATTCATGATTTTTGTCATTCACTGACAAAACTAGATTTATGTAAGTAGTGAATAAATTATATAAGCACAAATTTTCCGCATACAGTCAGAGATAAGTTAACATTGTCCTATCTCTTAGCATTGGATGTAGTGAAGGCGGAAATGTAGGCCTGTTACAATATTTTGAGTCTGGTTTCTTTATAGTGCGTTCTAAATTTATTTTTATCTTTATATATTGAAATGAATATTTATGAGTCTCCTTTATGGACTCAAAACTACTGAACCTATTTGAATGAATTTTGTGTCATAATTTAGATTTTTTGAGAATTATTAACGTCTACAAAATATTACCGTACGTACTAAAGGGCCGGGGTAAAAAAAAAGTGCATCGGTGCACTAGAAAAGTCGGTTTTGGGATGTTAATGGCTTATGCTGCCTAAACTATAACAATACACCTAATAATGTACACAGAATTTAATATCAGAAATAAAATTCTGCAATGAAGTACGCGACAGCATTTGTCTATATTTTACAGATAACTCAGAATACTCATTTTTGTCTTTAAAAATTAAACTAAAAGTAAGGACTCAATTACAAAGACTTTCCTAACAACACAATGTTAATTCCTATCAAATTTAATATGATAGTTAACTTTAGCCTTAGGAATATAATATACAGAACGACGAAAACTATATGTTAAAGCTCTGTTACAAAGCATTTTATTAAATGGGTCCGATACTTGGACAGTAAGTAGAAAACAAGCCAAGAAGCTGTTAGCAGTATAATCTGATTTTTGGAGGCGATTGACAAGAATTTCAAGACAGGACAGAGTCGAAAACAGCACAATAAGGGAAAAATAAAAAGGTTGAAAAAAAATAGAAAATAATAGGAGAAAACACCTTAATTTTTTTATGAACACCTCATAAGAGCCGAAGAAGATAGAATACGAAAGAAGATCCTTGATTGGAAAGCTAATGGAAGAAATGGAAGAAGCATACCTAGAGAACGTTGGATAGATGGAGTAAGAATAAATATGTAAGCTAGAGATTTGAGTGAAGATGTTAGTTTAGATAGAAACCTCTGGCGACAAATCACTTTGGGTTGAAGGCGAAACACTGTAGTGTGAAATATTCGTAATAAAAAAACTACTCGTACTTTGAGCATGAAGTAAAGGACACATTTCTATATCATATAATTTAATTAGCCCTTAATATTTAATTATTTAGGCGTACCAGCGCACGCCGGGTATTAGATAGTTATTTTATAATTTCGTAAATAGCTAATTTACTTGTTCAACTCCAATAACTTAGTTTAACCTGTAATCTTGTAGGCTCTATTACGTGCCACAGACCAGCCGTGCCTCACAGTGGAGAGGAATTTTTAACTACTGATCACACATACTTTTTTGACTTCGTTATTTTAATCTCTTATTACTTTTCCGTTGTATTTTTGTTTACTATTTCAGTCAAATTTATTTGGGCAGTAGTATGAAGTGAATGCAATTGGAGAGATGTACTATAACCAATTGGAAAATTGGGTCTCTTAGCGACCTCTTGCTTCCAAGTGACCTGTTCCGAATCCCTGTTTTTATGTCTGTGATATTTTCAAAAACAACCTTGATTCAATAATAAATTATTTCAAAATTAAGTAGTCTGTACCCCTACATGAGAGATTATTATAGTTAAATGCTATATTTATGCACAGTGATTGTGATGTTATATTTTTCTGCTCGGAGGTTAATCGGGACATCCAAGCACATGTTAAGATACCTACCTATAGAAAGAAAAGTAAGACATCTACTCAATAGACGGTATCTCTATAGTTGCTGAAACAGTCAACAAAGGCCTACATTAGTGAATGGATAACTACACTGCTCAAAAAAATTAGGGGATATTGTAGAATAACCTATTAAGACTATGTTTTTAGGAACAGTATTAGATGCAATCACTTTCTATTACTCCAAAAGAATGTAAACAAGAGTTTGAAGTCATTACGTAACCTCTGTACCACACCAGATGTCAAAGAGATCCTGATTAGGAATATGGCAAACAACAAAGCAACATTAAGATGGGTGAAAATGTTTCTTTAGTATGGTGTATGGTCTCCTAGAACGGCCAGCACTGCCTCACACCTGTGTGGCATTGATGCAATGAGGTTAGCAATGAGTTCTTTGGGGATACGTGGCCACTCTTCCATAAGAGCAATGTGCAGCTCTGGAACAGTTGTGGGAGGTGCTGGTCTGCCTGCAATGCACCTGCCTAATGCATTCCACACATGCTCAATCGGATTTAAGTCCGGGGAGGAAGCTGGCCATTGCATACGCTCGATACCCTCCACTTCCAGCATGTCGTCCACCAAGCCAGCTCTGTGGCGTCGTGCATCATCGTCCATAAAACAATAAGAATCACCTATGGCACCAGCATAAGGCACGACAAAAGGTCGGAGAATCTCATCTCTACACCTTAACGCAGTCAAAGTACCACCTTGGATGACGTAGAGGTCCGTACGTCCACCGCTACTGACTCCTGCCCACACCATCAATCCACCGCCACCGTATGGGGATCTTTCACGTACAAAAGCTGGATTGTTTCATGTCCCTTTTTCTCTCCAGATGAATACACGCCGACTATCACATTCCACGTTGAATCGCGACTCATCAGAAAAAAGAACTGATCTCCATTCAGCATGCCTCCACCCACGATATTCTTCCGGCCAGTTTCTGCGATCTCTATGGTGTTGTGGAGTTAACCTGGTACACACCGTGGACCTACGGGCATAGAGACCACTTCCATGCAGTCGATTAGGGGCAGTTTGAGTTGACACCCTGCGTCCTGTTGCTGTTTGAAGTGTATTTCGCAGTTGAGTTGCATTCTGCTGTCTATTCCGACGGGCTGTTAACAAGAGGTAACGGTCATCCTTTGCTGTTGTTGCCCTTGGTCGACCTTGTCCGGCTCTTCTGTGAACAGTATCGGTTCTTTGAAAATGATTCCAAAGTCTGGAAATCACGCTTTGAGACACGCCAATGGCCTGTGCCACTTCTTGTTGTGTCTGTCCAGCTTCCATCCTTCCTATGGCCGTCCAAGCCATTGGTTCAGGTAAATCACGTTGTCGAGGCATCACTGTCCCTAAGGCAAGTCATTCACTAACTGAAAACTGAACTGGATTCAAAAACAGCAATAAAAACATTCACCTCCACACCACCCTTTCACATCAACAGTACAGACACTGCCCTCAGGTGTGGTACCGAGGTTACGTAACAACTTCAAACTCTTGTTTACATTATCCTGGAGTAATAGAAAGTGATTGCATCTAATACTATTTCAAAAACATAGTCTTAATAGGTAATTCTACAATATCCCCTAATTTTTTTGAGCAGTGTATACTATTATGAACTGTCTTATTCATTATTATGCACCATTAAAATAGCAACAAAACAATGCAAAATCGAATATCGTTCCAGTCATTCCATCCATAGTAATTCTGCCCGAAGGCAGGTCCTTCACTGCAAACATAGCATTTTCATGCTATGCTTGCAGGTTTACTAGGGAATTGTAGGTGTGGTAGCTTCCCGTTTCTTTCCACACCGGTGAAGGATGATGATGATGATGACCATATGATTTCGGGGACTGTTTGGGCCTTAAAGTTTTCCTGACATTTTTCCCCGATAAAAACCTCACATTGAAAAACTGCCCCGACCGGTGATCGAGCCCGGGGCCGCTACGTGACAAGGCATCACGCTACCTCTTCCAGTCATTAATAGGGTAGATTACATAAATTGATTGAAATTTCAAGCTTTTTTCTTCTTCTTCCTTTCATGTGATAAACCTAGTGGACTATTACGGTCTGAATCTAATGTTTGAAGGGTCTGCCCAAAGATCTCTTGCCTGGTGGCTGGTAATTTAAGATTTGACGTGCTATTCGTGTTCTGCTCATTCTTCGTACGTGAGATTTCCAGTTGATTCTGTATTTTTGTACATATTTCATGACTGATTTTGTTTGTAATTCTCTGAGAATCACAGAATTCCTTTTATGGTCTGTTCTTAAATAACCTGCTGTACGTCTGGGTTGCAAAAGATGGTGAAGTGCATTCTATATAACCTCTCCTATCTAAATCACAACCCCACCTGCTCGTGGTGCAATCTGCCTACAACAAACGGGGCTCTGGGGACCGAGTCACGGCGGTAAAACCGTTCCATCAAGATACAGAGTAAATGCTGTATCATAATCGCGCCTGTCCAGAGGCCAAAGGTGGGCTTGCTCACTTCAGGCCAGTAACCTATTGTGAGGACTTACCTTACTAAAAAGTATCAAAGAAGATGTAAATTGACTGTTATATGTGATTATGACCTAAGCTTGTTAAAGGAGACGAATTGGAAAAGTTCTTTTGCGATAGTATTATTTCACATTGTAGCATGCTCTTGAATTTTCCTGCTCCGAGAATACATTATTTTTTCCCTTAAGTTTCTACATTGACAGATCTGTCACAAAAGTTGTATATTTCATGGTAACATTCCTATTCTTTGTGTTTTCTTGCTTGATCTAACAAAAAAATTCCTCCAGATCTGTGTGGTACTTACTTATTCTTATTTTTTAAGATGGGGTTCTGATTTGAAATTCTTCACAACCATTCTCTTTATGTGCCTCTAGTACACAATTTGTTAATCTTGATCGTGAGAAACATCTCAACCTTTCCCTATAATTAATTCTTTAATCATTATTATTTATGATATTTAGCATTTAAGGTCATATTGCGTTTCGGATCTACAGCTGTACGTTATAGAGAAGCATGTGTTTATATAATCGTTTGGGTAGATTTCTGGACAAAACGCGGAAAATAAGAACAACACTTATTCAGGAATAAATAAATATGTTAATCTCAGGGGTTCTCACCTAGGGGATATGTGGATGGCGACCACAAGGTGCCCAAGCTGAGCAAAACATTTCTTCCACTTACTTGTGTTTTGCACTCTTTTAACTTTACTAACTAACCTCTCTTGGTTAACTCTTGTTTTTCGACCCCAACGCTATTAGGGCATCCGAGGGCTAGGGAGTCTTTCCTTTCTTCCATTTCTTCTTTCCTTTATTCTCTTTTCTTCTCCAGAAAAGCCTGATCAGAGGCTATAAGATGGCAGCCCCATCACTGGTCTTGCCTTCATTTGGCCAGCAACCAATTGAAGGGACTATTATTATGCTTTCAAGTCTTATACGAGAATTTCCCAGAAATTGTCTATAGGATCGTAACAGGCCTTGGCCTAGTACTTGGAAGGAAGAAGAAGAAGAAGATAAATAAGTTAACAAATGGCAATACCATTAATTCTTAAAAATTCTACATAACTAAGTTAATGTATAATGTAATTGTATTGATATCTAATTGTAATATTATTGTGTTTTCTTTTCTTTTTTTTTCTTTGTTTTAAGTATATTATTGGGTTGTAAGGGGTAGTGACGTGTGTATAACCTCTCCTACCCAATTCTCATCCTCACCTTCTCGTGGTACAACCTGTTTTCACAAACGAGGCTCTGAGGACCGAGTCACGGCGGTATAACCGTTCCATCAGGTACTGAGTAAATGCGGTATCCTAATGTCTGTCCAGAGACTAAAAGGTAGCAGCCCTACCACTGGACTACTTAGCGTCGGGCCAGTAACCTGTCCTAAGGAACTTCAAAACTACTTTCAAGTCTCAACACGAAAAAAGCCAGAAGGAATTGAATATCAACCTGCAGGAAGAAGAAGACCAGGACGTCCACTCAAAAGACTTCTGGATGGTGTTTCTCTTGAGGCCGAAACAGGTCAACAAATGGCCTAAATTCGTGAATGTACTATGATGATGATATTACCAAATATCAACTTATTGTAACGGACTGTCAACAGCCCGTACGGCTTACTGCCCGTGCGATCCATACTTGTAAATAACATTGTATGTATCTTACTTTTAGTTTAATAAAGTCCTTATGTATATGTATATGTATAATCGTGTTTTGCTATGTGATATAATGAAAGTAATAGTAATTATTAAAAATGGTTTCTCCTAATTGAAATTCCAACTAAGAATTTGCCTTGAAAACAAGTAAAATCAGGAAAAAATCTGTCAGATTGTCGAAACTAGGGTTTAAACTCATGATCTCCCGAATACAAGTATCAAATGCCTTCGCCTGAGCTAACTCTTTCGATATAACTGTACTCAAACGAACAAAAACGTAGCCGGTTGCTTCAGCCTCTAATGTGTTTATTATGCAAACATTTTTTTTCCTTAAATGGGCAATATATTCTACTTACTTACTCACTGGCACTATCGAACCAGTAGTTTCATGGCCGCGCGGACATAAGCTCTCCATACATCCCTATCCTAAGCTAATGCTTTCCAATCATTCCCTGTATAATCTACTTCCCTCAAATCATAGGCATTCTACAGGAAACAATTTGTTTAATTTACTTAATATGTTTTTAATAGAACAGAATAAAACGACCTGGTAGAAGTTATTTAAATATGTGTCGAATTACACAATATAAATTACCTAATAATAACAGTTATGCATGAATCCGTTTTCACTGCGGTCCGCCACATTAAAATAACTGATGCAATAAGTGTATTGCCAATTTAATGTTGGTATGGCAATAATAACATTTTTGCGCGATAGTGCGTTTCGTCGTACTTACCAGCAATGGCGACCATGATTGAAAGTGCAATGTTCTACATTTCGGGATTGACAACCTAAATAACAATACCGTAATATTGCATATTACAACCCATGTGCGGGGTTACACATTACAACCCACTGCCCTTCATGTATATACAAAAATATATCCAAAAGGTAGTGTTAATATTTATTATATGAAATAAATCACTGCATATTAAATGAACTGAACTTTATGTGAAACAATATTGAAAGTTGACTTAACAAAATTCTACTGGAAACTTTTAGACTTTTTAGCTTTACGTACAATATTCTTATTTTTGAGGAAGCTAACTAGTGTAACAAAACTGCAATATTGATACTTTCTTTTAAATTTATCATCGTCATCAGCATTGAATATTCCGCCACAAACTCGCTGGAGACTAATGTTTCACTCCTAAGCACGAAATAAGAAACCATACTTGCTTCACTTACACTACAATTCTTCTCTTCCAGCCACTTTCTGAATGAAAAGTATGTTTTTCATATGTTTATTTAGATTTCTCTGGCACTGAAGAAGCACGCCCAACTTCCCACGCTTCTTCAATTTCGTCGTTTTGATTACAATCATTCATACTTGCAGCCATTTTATGCGAGACTAATATCAAGGCCTGCTGTAATCTCAACAATTATTTTCGGCATTTAGCATACATACATTGGACAGACTTAACGTCAGTCAATTGTTTATAATGAACGCAAATATTTCCAACAAAGATGCTATTATTGTACTATTATTTATTATTTTGAAAACACCATCGGGCAAAAAATAATGTACAACGCACGTTTGTGAAATGTTTTACAGAATGTAGGAAATTAAAAACCGAGCGACAGCGAGGTTTTTAAACATTTTCCTCGATTCTGTAAATACCACTTCCCAACCTCGTATTGTAATATACTATTGTACTGTATATGCGTATTTTCTTCATTGTAAATATATGATTTCTTTCACCAGCAAATAAAATTACAAATAGATCGCAACAAGTACACTCTTGGCACGAAAGCGTGATGAGTCAATGTTAATTGAATTGTAGATTTAACTCATGCCCCAAATGGGAGTCAATGACCAATCACGTTACAATGACTTCTGTTTTACAACCAATCAGAGTCGTGTTTCACGAAATATTTATTAGTGTTATAATTACCATATTAAAGAAAGCTCCTCCTTTTTAATATTCTGAACAGGTCTGACCATTATTTTGCAGTGACTGAGCCTATGAGAAATACAGCTACCAGATTGTATATATAGTGCATGAATGTCAACACATGCCGCATGCGGGAGTTAATATAAAAACATTTGTAGCAATTGATTATACCACCAAAAAAAGAAACCACTGTTTGCACTTTCTTAAATGTATTTTTTATCAGGTAACAATCCAGAAATATAATTGTCATATTTACATTATACGACATCAGAAATGAATTAATATACAGCTTGCTGTGTTTCATTCCTTTGGCAATAAATAGTATGATCTGGTTGCAGCGATAAACAAAAGAAGCAGATGAAGCGTACCTATCGTTTCTCATTTGTTTTCAAACATCGCCGTTTACATTAAATATATAAATATTTTAAAATAACTATAGTTAAATAATGATTTGTGAGTAAACAGCTTAATTTTATTCGTTAAATAGTCCTAACAAATGCTACTCTTGATTTCCAAATTCTCTAGATAAATTCACTCCTCACTTCGTGAGTCGTGAATTTATCGATAATTTGAAAATCACTCGTGGCATTACTTATGAATAGCAGATGGCAATATAGTGAGTAACTTCATCGTGACACGAAACGTCTAGCATATTTTATCCAACCACAACCAGATTTCACTTTTTTTATAACATAGCTACTTAAATGTTATAACAAACTTCAGTGAACATCGTTCCAAACTCTATACTACAAAAACTTTGTATGATGTAGTAAACAAATGAATCCAATTATTTAGAATGACATGTTACATTGAGGAAAGCAAATTTGAACATGATTTCATATATATCTCTTATAATACAGTAAAACGTGTTTAATCCGGAACGTGAATAATGTGGAAATCTGTCCAATGTGAACACATGTATTGGTTCCGGCGAAATAATAGTAATATTACATGTATTTATTTTGCATAAAACGGAATCTGTCCAACGCGGAAACTGAATGATATTTCTACACAATTCAGGGGAAAAAATATAAAGCAGAAAGACAGAGAAATAAATTAGTTTACACTTCATAGAATTCCTGTCAGGCCAAAAAATTAAGGATTGATTCCTACCGCAGGGTGAATTAGAGATTCTACCTGTACCTGAAATTCTATTTCGGCCTCACTGCACACCCGTTATGCGTAATACAGATACACGTCTTACAAATGACCATTGCACAGAAAAATTCTAAATTAGTTTCAGTTCCTAGACCGATATTTCGTAGGAATGAAGATGGCTAAAACGTATGTATCATTGTCATTAAACGAAAAAAGTGTCAATGATTGAAGATAAATCTCCAAATTTCGGGACCTATGCTCCAAAGTCAAGCTCTAGCGGTTGCCAAATCCCTAGGGAATAACGATTTCAATCCATGGTTAGCTGGACAATTTTAAAAGACGACACAATGTAGTACGGAATGAAATTTGCGGGGAATCAAAGAATGTCGACGAAAGTGTAGTTAGTGTGCGGAAACCGATACTGCATACTTTAATTTCAGGAAACGCGCCTAAGATACATTTAACGCTGACGAAACGGGATTGTTTTTTTGCGCGTTGCCGTCGAAGTCGCCACATACATACTATACTTCACATTTCAAAGGCAGCGGAACTACAATTAATCCTAGGTACGTAAAAAACACATACACACTACTCTATAATGTAAAATTATTAATACGTTTTGTTTTTTTTAATGCGGAATTTTGTCTAATGCGGGAAAAAAATTGTTCCCATGCGTTTCCGCTTTCAGCAAGTTTTACTATATATATATTTTTTAATTTTCTGGATAGTACACGAGTATTTGAGAATACGTTTCTTAGGAAAATGTTTGTACCAAAGCATTTGAGAATAAGGTTCTTAGGAAAATGTTTGTACCAAAGCATTTGAGATTAAGGTTCTTAGGAAAATGTTTGTACCAAAGAGAGATGAACAGACAGGTGAGTGGATAAGATTATATAACAGTGAACAACATGTTAGGACACCAGATATAATACGAACAGTTAAGTCTCGTATACTTCAATAGGCACGATATATGGGACAAATGGGGAATGTAAAAGAGGAATGGAAGTTACTTGTAGGAAAACCAGAGGGAAAACGCCAGTGTATAGACCAAGAATATAGTGGGAGAATAAAATTAGCCATGAGGGAAGAAGTAGACTATATAACGGATGATTGGAAAACATTAAGTCAAGATAGGGATGTTTAGAGAGCTTATTTCAGTGCGGCCATGATCCTAAGGTTTCGATAATGCCAGTGAGTTAGTTAATAGTCTATGATATTAATAACAAGACCTGATAAATATACATTTTATACGTTAATGTGTAATTTCTGGGAAAACTCCCATAATCAGCGCAAGCAGTAATTTTTAGGAATGCAATTATTTATCGCAAATGTTAACGAGGACGCATGTAATATTAATATTAAAACTACTTCAAAGCAAAAGCAGAGAGAATTAAAATTACTGAACTAAAATGCATGAAGAGAAAAAAGGATAATATACCATACAATTATGAAAATACGGTTCGTGCTTTGAAAAGCCAGCAAGCTACGTACATTTAAATTTCAGATCTAAAACTAAGATGATAAATTAAAACAGCAATTTCGTAATTTTCATTCGTTTTTATTCTTCTTCTCTTTCCTCTACATTTTAAGCTTGTAGCTTGTGTTCATTCAATATCTTGCGTCATGGTAACCTTCCAACGTAATTTACATCTTCCTCCATTTTCCAATTAATTAAATTCTGTTTAGTGGCAATGGAACATATTTGGATCTACAATCTTTAGATTTCACTATTAGTTTCTTATTGCCTGTTGTTTCTGCAAATCTAATCATTTACTTGTCATGAACATACGATTGACAAATTTAATGAACCGTGAAATTATTGTAACTATGAAATATGATTTCATGGTTATAAAGTTAAAAACTAGTAAGTTGCCAAAAAAAAAACAAATTTGTTGATTAGCGCCGGGATTTGAACTCCGGACTTCCCAAAAAGAGTCTGAAATGCTACTGTCTGAGCCAATTCGTTCGATAACACCTATTCTAGTTTACTCCGATGCTATCTTTATAATGTATGTGTTCTTCTTATTTTACCTTACTCATATAATTATTTTAATTAAATGTCTGTGCCAATTATTGTGCGCGACTAAATATATTGGCATGAACGTATATATATATATATATATATATATCTACCGCTGTGGTCTCGAGGTAGCGTGCTGCCTTGTCACACAGCAGGCCCGGGTTCGATCCCCAGTCGGGGCAGTTTTTCTGGGTGAGGTTTTTATCGGGGTTTTTCTTCACCTGTAAGACAAATGTCAGAAAAACTTAATGGCCCAAACGGTCCCTGAAATCATATGGTCATCATCATCCTTCACATCATCATCATCATCATCATCATCCTTCATCCTTCATCCTTCATCGGTGTGGAAAGCAACGGGAAGCTACCACACCTACAATCTCCTAGTAAAGCTGCAAGCATAGCATGAAAATACTATGAGATTGCAGTGAAGGATCTGCCTTCGGGCAGAATTACTATGGGTGGATATATATATATATATCAGTGCAGTGAAGGACCTGCCTTCGGGCAGAATTACTATATATATATATATATATATATATATATATCCACCCATAGTAATTCTGCCCGAAGGCAGTTCCTTCACTGCACTGATATACCAGGGTGGACCGCTCGAATGGACCTAATTTCAATTGCTTGTTACTGGCAAACGGTTGAAGATAGAAACTTAAAACAACGTTCATATTACAGAAAAACTCACCAAGTTTTGATATCCAGATCACCACATCTCTATATGAGCCCCAGCAGTCACTGTGACGATATCAAAGCGATGAACAATTTCTTGCCAAGTACGTTGGAGTATGTCTTCTGGAATGTTCTCAATAGCCTCTATGATGCGCTCACGAAGATCACGAAGGTCTTTGACTGGGGTGGTGTAAACTTTATCTTTGACATAGCCCCAGAGAAAGAAATCCAGTGGTGTTAAATCGGGAGATCTCGGGGGCCACGCGATTGGTCCTCCCCTACCAATCCAACGGCCAGGGAAAATGTTGTCCAAAGTCGTACGAACTTCATTGGACCAGTGGGGAGGAGCACCATCTTGCTGGAAAACGATGTTAGGCTGCAGTTGTTCAATTTGTGGAAAGAAGAACTGCTCCAGCATGTCAAGATATGTGGTACCACGAACAGTTTTCTCGGCGAAGAAAAACGGTCCAATGACCTTATTATGTGACAAACTGCACCAAACATTCATCTTCGGACTATCACGAACATGCTCTTGAATAGCGTGAGGATTCTCCGATCCCCAGATCCGCACATTATGCCGGTTTACCTTGCCTGACAAATGGAAAGTGGCTTCGTCCGAGAAGAAAATCTTGGTCATGAAGTCAGGATCAGCGCCGAGACGGTCCAGCATCGTATTGGCGAATTCCACTCGTTTCGGCATGTCATTCGGCTCCAGACGTTGCACTAACTGCACTTTATATGCGTGCAGTTTGAGGCGTTTGTGGACAATCCGTTGTAATGTCGATTTTGGTATTTGAAGTTCCCGCGAAGCTCTTCTTAATGACTTCCGGGGGCTTCGCTCAAATGCGGCTTGAACATTTGCTACCATTTCATCGGATGTTCTGCGACCACCACCATGCTTCTTCAACACAGATCCTGTAGCTAATAATGTATCACGCCACTTCTTTATGCTTCTAGCAGTTGGAGCATCACGGTTAAACACACGCCGGAACTCCCTTTGAACTCTAATGATTGATTTAAACTCCGCATACCACAAAACAGCTTGCGCTTTCATCTGCGGAGTCGCCATTTTCACAAACAATTAAATCTAAGAACGAGAAACGTATCTTTGTGCCATCTACCGACAGGATTCGAAACTTGGTGAGTTTTTCTGTACTATGAACGTTGTTTTAAGTTTCTATCTTCAACCGTTTGCCAGTAACAAGCAATTGAAATTAGGTCCATTCGAGCGGTCCACCCTGTATATATATATATATATATATATATATATTCATGTCATATTATGCCTTCATTGCTAAATGTCAAAATTTAATTATAACATCGGAATAAAGAAGCGTGACTACCATAAAGTAAAACATTTCTTTAATTTGTTTTAATTAGTCACCACAAGGCAATGAGACCTCTCATTATAGAGAATATATTATATAAAGGAAAAATAAATGTTTGTGCTAGAATGCCTGGATAGTGTAACTGGTAGCTCACTAACGTTTCACGTTAGAGGTCCTGGGTTCAAATCCCGGTTCAGGCACTTATTTTTTTCATATATATATATATATATACCTTTAGCCCGTGCAATGGACGAAGGAACCTGGAGTAGAAGAGGAAGAAGAATAACATACATGTCTGTTTATGTTTCAATGTCACGTAGTAGGCTGCAATATTCGTGTTTAAGTTTTATACTAGTCGCAGTAATGGCATTTTTGTGATCTATTTTAAATTTTTCGCAGCACTTGGGCAGACTACATTTCGTCAGTGATACGTACTTGTATTGTGTACAGAGGGGAATAGAGGATGAGTGTTTAATTTACTCCGGTCCCAAGCCCGGTTAAAATGGAAGAGGGGGAGGAGTAACACTTCATTACAAAAACTTTGGACCTTGTAGGGGCCCCTTGCCAGGGTTACAGCGAAGTCCCCAACGACAGATGCAGCGGAGAAGGTATCATTAGGTACGGTGTACCTGGATGAAGGGGCAGCCCGTTCCTACCCCGAAATAATTAGTATGGAAAGGCTAGGAGGGTGAATCCTAACAGAAAACTCAGACAGGCTGAAAGGCCTTGAGATCTACCATGTGGGTCAATTCTCCGCATTCCTGAAAACATCTGATTAAAGAAACCAAAATGAAGTTAAACCAGACGGCTCTTAAGATAGAGCTAAATGGAGAAATTTCATTACGGCATTATGCTCCAGCTAGGAGCGAAAGGAAATGAAGATGATATTACATTTAATTATTTGTGTAATGTAAGCGTATTCTTTGAGGGATAATAATGAGAATGAAACGTGCTGGCACATAGCCTACTCCTGTCAAGGGAACTACCAAGATTGACGTCAACATGGGCCGTCAAATCGCTATTAACAGTACAATATACCATGTGAACAAATGTACTGCGGTTGGATCTAGAATTTAAAACTGACACCCGATGCACAATCTAGCAAATTAAAATTGTACACCACCACTTCGAGATTTAAATTTTTAGAATTAAAATCAAAGAATAAACATACAATGCTCTTACATTTCTATTGTTGTAAAAACAAGTAACTTCTTTATTTAAATACACTTTCATTTTTCTTGATTTGTAAATAATCCTATTTTTGTAAAGCCGTAAACGTTCCTGCATAATGCCACAAATGAAGACATTATTGATGGATAAAAAGAAAAACGAAGATATAAGAATATTACTTAATATATTTAATTTCTGTGAAAGAATAAAATACTATCAAAATGCTTGACTTCAGCACGTATTACGAATGAAAGAACAGCGCATACCAAGAAGAAAGTATAATTATAAACCAAAAGGGAGAATATTGTTGGGAAGACCATTGAAGAGATGGAAGGACCAATTCGACCTATAATGAGATCGGAACAGGCCATTGGGCTTAATCCTTGATGTTGATTATGATTATTGAAGTTCTGTGATATATACGGATATCGGCTGTCAGAGATATATGAAATGAAACTAAATAAATGACATAAGTATGGATAAGTAGTGAAATTAAGTCTTTGGCAGGGGAAAGTGGAAGAAACTCTCAGGTAAACTGCCCTGATTCCGACATTTGCCAATCATGAACCCCACATTACTAACCGAGTCCCGAACGCGGGACCCAGATATGGTGGTCAAGTGACTAACCACTTGCACCATGGAACCGCTCCTATTTTTGTAGTATTTTTGTTTTATATTAAGCCCTGGGTATGTCATGAGTATAACACTGCCTTAATCGTAATGCTGTATTCGGGAGAAAGTAATTCAAAAATGTCTTCGGGATTCTACAATGCCGCAACATTGAAATTGCTAATAGGCTCTACGGTAAGTATCAATATAATTAGCACTTATAAAGGTTTGACTTGTCTGATACAGATACCGTATTCAAAGTGTCATTTGGCGGATCTCAATGCCATATTCCACTTCCTTCCATACTCGACAAAATACGGCACCATCGATGATGTTGATGCTGTTTCTAATAGGCCCTATATGTGCGTCTTTAGATCCTCTAAGTTAATAGGTAAGAGTGGTAAAAGATAGTGTCTTCAACGTTGCCCACAAAAATAAGTCACTGGAAGTAAGATCTTGCCACAGCAAGGTCAATGTGTCAGTCTGTTATCAACATCCACAACCAATCTATCGTCATAGCATTTACTTGTTTCGGTAATTGCGAACATCATGATGGAAGTATGGGA
Source organism: Diploptera punctata (assembly GCA_030220185.1). NCBI lineage: Eukaryota > Metazoa > Arthropoda > Insecta > Blattodea > Blaberidae > Diploptera > Diploptera punctata. The sequence goes on along the minus strand of JASPKZ010007520.1, from coordinate 257,509 downwards.
TGCTCCATCTTCTTGGAAAATGAAATTTGATTAACATTGTCGGAATTGCGGCATAATTCACAATTCTAGCACATCAGTTTAGTATCGTATTACGTACGATTCTGAGAAGAAAAGGAATATCGCATTGTCATCGGCCGTTTGACCTGAGGTGGACACATCAAAATATCTGAGAAAACAAACCAAATTTTCACAGGTATTGTTTCTAGTGACAGTCATATTATCAATTTAGATTTAGTAGTTATAATGTAGCTACATTATGAAAACCTGGAGACCTTTTAAAATTGCAAAGATATTCTGTTAATTGTATGTATAGTAGACTATAAAATAAAAGTAAACATAAAAATATAAAACATTTTACAGTTATATATTTTTAACTGTTGAACTGTCTTTCATCATGCCTACAATTGTACCATTTAACAAATTCAAGAAGAGAGAAAGACTTTGTTCGCCAACACTCTCTATTCATCGAATGTTCCATAACCAGGTTCAAGACTGCGGCACGGTCTGCCATGAAATGTGACGTCAGTGTATTCAAGCGAGAATTAAAATATAAACTTCTGATGTCTAAAAAATCAAAATAAGTGTTGATATAGGATTGGGTCTCCCAGCACTTTTCTATATTATTAGTGCAACAACCCCAATTATCTACTTTGGCATTCATAAAAGAAAGTGAAAAAGTGAAGTGCTTGAAGACAATCCCCAAACGCTGTAAGAACTAACAGATCACGTAAATAGTATCATTACAATTAATTGTAACACGCACATTGACAACGAAGTTTAAACTTGTAAGGTATGCAAGGAAAACATTCCTCCAGTTTTTTTATTTATTTACCAGACTGTTGTACCGAAGAATTAGTTGTTTACATTCAAAGCTTGTGTTCATTGTTATGCTACGATGATAATGCGTAAAAAAAGTCATAGTTAACTCATCTCAGTTTCTAACCGTTTATAAGACTAATACATAATTAATGTTTACATGCATGTATGATCATACCATAAACATATAGATGCATGGCTAAAATATTTTTTTTTCTTTTAATCTTTAATTGTCTCTTGTCCATTGTTTTAAATGTAATAGTGAGAGAGAAGGTTTGCAGAACTGACCGTATATATACACCTTCCTTTGAAGAATCATTTTTTTAAATTTTAACATTAATATACAATGAGATTCACTCGACTTGCGGCCACAAACGGTGATACTGCGTGGGCAGAGAGAGTTGATGACTCATTGCTTGCAGTCACTTTTCCTGCTATCAGCCGCAAGTCGTGTGAAAGTCACTGTAGTAGAATTACTGGTGAGATATTGTTATAATAAATGGAAGCAACGGAATCATCTTAATATCGGTAAACAGTTGCTCCACTAATATTCTGTTGGACCTTCATAATATACTTTATTGCACGTTATGTCTATCTTGGCCCATTTTTTTTTACATCTTAAACATGCATCTATTATATTAAACACTGGCATTATAAATCTTGCTTGCAACTGTTAACACTTATGATACATTATCGAATAACCGTGCATGTACAATGGATTATAATAATTATTTTTATTTATACGATACAGAAGATTGTTTTCGTACTTAGTTTGTAATTACCCTTTTATAATTAAATTGTATTTTTACTTAAAAATCGCATTATGAAAATTATGTGAAACTGTCAATAACTACCAAGAGGACCGAGTATTATGAAAAAATAATTACTGTATAACAAGGGTGTAATTGCATTATTTTGTCACTACAACTTTATTAATTTAAAGAGCCAGTGTGTGGTCGCACGGGGAGACAAATGACTGCGTGGGGCTTTAAATATGGCCGAAATTAAAAAAAAAACAAAAGTGCAAAATAAAAGTACAGGGTTTACGCACAATAAAAACTTGAAACTGAAAAAACAATTTTTTTCATCATATTTCACTACATTTCACCGAAGCATTGCCTTAAATTCATGGAAATTAAGTACGGAAATTATGGGATTGTAAACGGAAAGAGCTTGTGAGAAAATACATGAGATTCCTCCGAAAAACAGCAGGATATACCAGAATTCATTATAAAAAATAAATAGTCCATATTTTCTGAAGGAACAACAAATCCCATCTCGTCAGAACTATAGAATAAACTAATAAGATAATTGGAATATCCATGTAGGGCGATTAAGTAAGGACGCTTCACGAAATCCATACACAATACTACATTACCAAATCAGCGAAAAGGGCTTATGGGATATTTGTCGAGGCCATAACGGATCAAAGTGCAATAAATGTTTGCAAGGTAATAATGAATTAAAAACCAGTATAATTATATTACCTGTTTCGCAGATCGTAATCAGTTTTCTTTGAGGCTTAAAAAGAAGGGAAAATACCGGTCGTAATAACTGAATATTCAAAAGGAAACGACGAGACAAAATTCTTATGAAGAATAGCAGGTCTACCATACGTAACGCCACAGTTTACCGTCTTTGTACTGCCTCGGAGTCCTTTATACTTATCACTCATGTTTACACTATGGAAATCCCTCCATGTTATCATCTGAATATATATGTTCTATCTAGAAACTATAAATTTCACATGGAAGTTTACTTGTTGTTTCAAATAGTAACAAAATTATAAAAAAAATTATAAGGCTTATATCTCCTATTAGTACTGTATAAGCAGTGCTACCCACTAATCCATGGCTAGTTTTTAAATTAGATACAATTGAAGCATGAATTAAAAATATCTATCTATCTTCGGGTTTTTACAGCTGCTGCCGTCTTCCCGTGCCAAACCTCCAAAGCCTACGGTCTTGGGCATCTTCGATGCTTAGCCCTCTAGCTTGCATTACTGTCTTCATGTTTTCCTTCCATGTTAACCTTGGTCTTCCTCTTTTCTTCTTTCTGTTAGGATGCCATTCATATAGTTGCTTCGGCCATCGCTCATCTTCCATTCTTAAAACATGTCCTAACCACTTTAATTCCTTTTCCTCAATTCTTTCAATTATGCTTTCTTCTGCTTCCATTTTGTTTCTAATTTCCTTATTTGTGACACGTTCTAATTTAGACTTTCTGGCACTTCTTCGTAATAATCCATTTCTAGAGCTATTAGTCTATTCTTGTAGTACTTATTGATTGTCCATACCTCACTTCCGTACATTGCAACAGATTCCACCAATGTTTTACCAATATATTTTTTGTGTCTTTCCAAATATGCTTATCCCACCATATGGAATTTAATGATGATATTATTTTGCTACTCAATTCAATTCTATGTTTTATGTTCTCTTTGCCTATACCTTCGATGTTATCCATAATCATTCCCAAATATTTAGTTTGTTTCACTTGCTTTATTTGGATTCCATCTTCCAATACTAAGTTTTCTCTTTCATTGCTATTTATTGCCAGATATTCTGTTTTTTGTAAATTTACTGTGAGACCCCATGATTCATATGTGCTTTTCAACCTTTTTATCATGAATTCCATATCAAAATTGTCTATATTATTATATCACCTTCTTCCTTCAAGTCATACACAAATATATTTCCATTAATAACTCATTCACATGTACTTAATAAATGATATTAAAATTTAAGAAGTCAAAATGATTCTTATTAAATAAGATAACATTTCACCATATTTTATAATTTCTGTAGTTAGAGTATAAAGCTACTTTCTTTTTACGAATATTAAATTTAGACCACAAGGAAAGCGAAATGTCGCTTTACTCTCTAGTTGCATAATTTTCCCCGATATTTTATAAACTAATATATAGTAGCTGCATATATTATTTTCCAATTTCATCTAATACATTTTTAAAAAATAAGAAAAAATATGTTAGCCGATAAAGTAGCATTTGTTCTCTTGCTATAAATATGGAGTATAAAAAAATATATTATAATTCTTACAATAGGAGCTTTAATTTCGTTGCTGAATATTTAGTTATATCCGGTATGCTCTATATCTATTTTATTTTTAATTTGTGAGTTTACTTATTTAATGTTAATTACATTGCAAAATTATTAAAACGAATTGGATAATACAAATGGAATTACAATGTAGCTCTTCACTGAATACTGATTAAAACTTAAAAAAAAGTGATATTGTATATCTAGGTAAGTCGATACTAGTAAAATTCATGGTGATTTTCCGTTGAGGTATTAGTTCACAGTTAACAACTTAAGTTGAGGAGACGGACCTACAAGGTAACTATATTATAGTTTTTAACCGTACATTATATTACTGTATCTAGGTAAAACAAATATTCTCATTTAAAAAAATGACAAAAACAGTTGTGTTAAACAATGGATAATATGTCTACATTTAGTGAGGAAAATATAATGAAATACATGTCTAAAATTAGTTTAAGGAAGATGTATTAAACCATTTTGACTTCTTATGGTAAAATAATTGTTGATACGTTAACTTACATGATTCCAAGTGGAGATTCTGCAGACAAAGTCATTTTACATCTGAAATAGCCATAACTCTTAATTACAAAACGTCTATATTTTCTACACTCTAAAAAATGCTCTTAAATTTTATAAGTAAAGTTATAATAAAATCGGAACTTTTATTTAATGAGGTACTTTCATGTGCTTATAGTACAAATTATTATTATTATTATTACTATTATCCAACATCAACTTTGTGTGGAATCACAATAATAGGTTAAAAAATCGGAATGAAGAACAGTTGGTTATTTGTATATGTCCACATGTATAGAAAAATGAATTTGAAAGGTAAATTGCTACAAATTTGAATTAAATTGTCTTGTAAGTATGGGACATGTGATAAAAAGTTTTAAATATTTCAGGTTCATATTTTGTTACATTTTTATTAACATTTCAAGTTCAATCATTACTCCGACATATGAATATAAATTCCGAACATTTTCAAGTGTAGAAAAAATAGTCGTAGGAAAACCCCAGCTCTGTTTAAGAATTAAATATATATTGTCATTTAATAATAAAACACCTGAAGTGATTTCTTTGAGAAGAAAATGCTGATTGTTAATGGAAAGCGCAACGGGAGGAGATGGCAATGTGTCAAAGTGTTCAAATCTTGTCTTTTTTCATACTTAAATTTAAAGCAGATAAAACTCAGAATAAAATAACTAGTTCACCCAAACACTTCACTGTCAGTTCCGTCGTTGTATTGTTATACCTGATAACTAATTCGTAAAATTATTTTCCATAGACACGAATAATTGAAAAGTTCATTATTCAAATACTAAAAGCAAATGGTGGAGCGTACCTAATAAACCAGGCATGTGCTATAGTTTAGACTCTAATGAAACACAGATTATAAAGTTCTATCTATGATATTAATTGAAAAGGGGTAACCAAATTTTCAAAGATGATATCGTAAACGTGTTACTTGATTTAAATGTTACCTAATGTTCATTAAATATATATCAAGTCCGAATATAATAATTATTAATTCGTGTTGATTTCTGATCTTGTATAATTCTAATATTGCCATTATGATCGCACAAAATTAATAACTTACCTAGAGTAGAATTATATTTTGGAAAATGTGCAAGTTTTAAATTTCTGTGACTTTTTTTGGCTAAATTAATTTAAAAAATATTAGAATACGCCTATAAAATATTTGTATATATAGAGCCAACAGTTATAAACAATTCTGATATAATTCTTTATCAACAGTATTTTGTATTTAATTAGATATACAAGTACCAAATATGAGTTGGTAATTTTTCTGTTATTCGAATGTCACGCTTTAAGCAAACGACGTATCATCCAATGGGTCGTTATTTTACATAACTAATTTATTGTTTTCTAATAATTGTGTGAGTTTATTTCTATTTATAATCTAAGCAAGACGCAGTCCATTAATTAGACAAGCATGAAAATGTTATGAAACCTAATTTTATGTAACAATTTAGCAATACAATATTGAAAACAAATAATTTAATATATTTACTTCTGTATTTTTGACTAGAAATATTATTAAGCTATTGGAAAAATCATTAGCTCAAGATTATAAAAAATGTATTCGTTAGGATGTTCAAGACTATAAATTCACCAGATGAATGAAAGTTAAATATTAGATCTTTAAAAATTCTATCCATATCTAATAAAGTAATTTAACACTATAAGCCAACTGCATAGTATAGTTTTAATAACAACTGTAAATAAATGTTATTTATATTCAATTTATTAACTGGGTTGGTTTCATGTTAAATCGTTAGTTAAAATTTATTTTTCGCTCTAATTCAAATTTCGGTTAATTCGAAGTTTAGTTTGTAATTATGTATAATCTCTTGGACTCACGTATGCCATATTTTGCGCCAACTGTAGTATCCATGGAAATAGATACTAATTTAATTTGTAATGATCAATATTTTACCTCGTTCCACACATTTAGGTTTCATACATAACGGGATGTGTCAAAGAGTTTGGTAGGGTAGATTGAGGGGGCAATGCACCCCCATTATTCAGGTGTTCTAAACACGAAACTATCCTAATTTTAAAACTTATATCGCACAAAGTGTCCGATATGTAGCCAAACCGTTCCACTTTCGAAGTATAACCAATAATATTTTAATTTCATCTCACGTTTATGCCTAAACACGGTAGTCTTGTACATGCAAATACAAGAAAAATAACTTATCTTTAACGTACATTTTTCATTTATCGTAAATATTTAGTTTTTCGTTCTCGTTAAAAATCCCTGGGTTTAAAACATAACACGAAACATAAATATTTTTGTTGGCGCTGTGGAAGTTAGTACGATACTTATTTACCCACTTAAACACCACTTCAATGAAACAGATCATCATAAAATAATATATTAAACATATTTAGCCCCGGATTTTTAATAATCTTCAACTCACTTTACTTGTAAATATGAAAAAAGTGGGACTATTTGTGTCATGTCCACTCTGGTTACAACAGTTATTCTACGAACCAGCGATTACCACAGTAATAACCTGCAGTAACCACACTAATAATATGCGATAATCACGCTAATAACCAGCGATAAACCCACGGCTCTGTCGATAACACAGCATCTTCGTCGATAATAACTGATTTGTGTGCGAATTTAACAGCGTAAAACACGAACATATACATATTTAATGTGAATTTAACCGCGTAAAACACAAACATATACACATTTAAACCGCGTAAAAAAAGACTGGGAAAAACTGTACTTAAACTAGCGTGAAATATTTTCAGTGTCCTATAGAACAACAGTGCGCATGCGCCAGAGTTTATAAGGTCTGTGATAACTCACAATCGAACCACATATCGATTATCATCCTCGATTACTATCCGTCACTATGAAATTTAAATGACAAATATTTGCAATAAATCCCCAAATCTATGTTAAAAAGTATATCAATAATATTAAAACTACCACACGTTATTAAAAATGGGTGTACACTTACTTATCACTCCCTAACGCTGATCCAACCAGCGATAACCCAAACAGCGATAGAAAAATCACAGACTAAATAATATACTCTGTGGAGAAAATAGGGAAAAACTGCACTTACACTATCTCAAAACTGGAAACAACTGTGAATACACGGTAGCAGTTAGAAGTAGCAGCGATAACGTTATCATTGAATGATAACCCACAAACATCATAGTGAGTTACCAAACGTTTATTAAATATGGGTGTACACTTACTTATCACTCAACTAACGCTGATCCAACCAGCGATAACCCAAAACAACGATAGAAAAATCATAGACTAAGTAATATACTCTGCGGAGAAAATAGCAGTTAGCGTCAACAGTCTAACAGTCTCATAATATTGCTGTTTGTGTATTTAAATAAATACTTTAAAATTGTCTAATAATGTTATAAAAATTGTTTTAAAACGTTTTAAAATATTATAAAATGATGGTAAGTACAGAACAAAAGCTATAGTTTACAACAATATAACAGAAAAATGTTGAGATAGTAGAAGTGCAGTTGAGCCGAAAATAGTATTGTCTAACAGTGTCATTATATTGTGATTTGTATATTTAAATAAATTCTTCAAAATTGTCTAATAATGTTATAAAAAAGTGTTTGAAAAAGTTTAAAATATTAAATAATGTTAGTAAATACAGAAGAAGAGCTATAGTTTACAACAACAATATAACTGAAAAATCAAGCGCTAGTAGAAGTGCAGTTGAGCCAAAAACTGTTTCATGGGATCCACCTAGGTTAGAGTAACTAAATTATGTTACGTTAGCTTTTAGGTTCGTTACATTTTAAATGTGTTTAAATGCGTAAAACACTCACCTCTTCTATGGAAATTTAAAATGGCCGACGGTTACAACGTAAAAACATATTCCCATTCGTAAATTTCACATCACATTAACATACTTTCACGAAGGTAATTTTCCGGGGGTAAGTGTTACAAATATCACTTAATAATGTGATAAATTGCATTAAAAATGTTTTAAGTTGTGTAAGTAATTATCTTGTTCCTTTTGTTTTCTTTACATCACGTAGGTCGTAATAATAATTAGTATAACACTTTACGTTCTGCAGTACTTACGCGGTTGTAGGGTTGTTTTACTTGCACTGTATCTATCACTTTTAACATCCTTCTATTGAAACATAACGAATAACATTGCTTAGTCGCATTCATAAATAGAATGTTTGAAGTTTTAAGAGGCAAATAATGCAAATGACGTCACGATTACGTCACGAATAAAATGTTCTACTTCGTGTTTATATTTCGAGATTTTCTTAGCTAAAAAACAACCATTTGTTTATTATTATCAATGCGAGCAAAAATATGTAATCGTAAAATACTGTTTTGTATTAAAAAATACATGGTCAAAATATAAAGCAAAAAGGTTGAAAAAGTTTGTCCAGGATTTCTCTATTTTAGACTTGAAGTTAGTTTACGTACCGTATTGAGGTAACTGAAATCCGAAACAAAGCGAAGAATTGTGATAAAACGTCCCTTAATATTATTAAGGTTATTAAATTAATTTGAAATATGTTTTTTATTTAACCACACATTTTCTACTTTTCTTTGAGTAGTTATTTTTAACGATGAAAATATTCCGATTGAGAGTCTTTCCACTTTTCAGCGGTTGCCCTTTTACCTGCCGGCTGCTGGCCCTTCACATCCACATGTGTCAATCACAGAGGTAGATGATCAACAGCCAGTGTAGGGGTGACATGTGGTTAGCATGTCGAGTCCCCCAGCCGTTATAGCTGGTTCCTCAACTGGAGCCGCTACTTATTGTAGCTACCCAATTGCCTCGATGTTGGGTGGGCACCGGTCCCATACTGGCCGAAATACCACGAGAAAATTTCTTCCCCCATGGAGACTCGAACCAGCGCAAGTCCCGTAGCTCTGCGCCAAGGCTTCCTACCTTAACCGCTCGGCTACGGCGCGGGACACGATGAAAATATAATGCTTAAATAATGACAAATTATGTTCGAGTTCAAGAGTTTATGAATTGTACTAAAATTGCTAATCCATAGTAATTCTGCCCGAGGGCAGGTCTTTCAATGCAATCATAGCATTTTCATTCTATGCTTGCAGCTTTACCAGGGAAATGTAGGTGTGGTAGCTTCCCGTTGCTTTCCACACCGGTGAAGGATGATGATGATGATAATGTTAAGGATGATGATGATCATGGCCATATGATTTCGGGACCGTTTGGGCCTGAACGTTTTCCTGACATTTGTCTTACAGGTGAGGAAAACCCCCGATAAAACCCTCATCCAGAATAACTGCCCCGACAGGCCCGCTGTGTGACAAGGCAGCACGCTACCTCGAGTTCACAGCGGTGGACCTAATCCATAATATTTTTTCTTAAAAATACCATCGAAATTGTTATAAATATGTAATATAGGCTATTCGTTATTTCAACATTTTGAACATTAGCAACATTATTTCAAGAATCCTATTAATAAAAATATATTGATTTAAACAGTTTTATTAATACTAAAGAAAATACATAGCCTAGATCTATATCAACAACATACATTTTGGTTCATATCTTAAAATTTAATAGCGTTTTTAAAAAATATGGCATTAAGAACAATAAGTAAAAATATGTTTGTTTACAATACACCTTTCAAGCTTACAAGCTATCTGAAATTATTATTGTATTTTAAGTATGAGAAACGCCAATTTCTTGTGCTGGTGCTTGGAAAAATTTATTAAAATATATTTTTTAAAAATTATCGTCTTCATTTAAATTTAACATCCAGAGGAAAAATGTTATGATTATTGATATTAGTTTCATCATCATCATCACTCCAGGGATTAGGCAATTGCCCGTTCCGACTACATAATGCATCAGCCCAACGTCTTCTAGGTCTTCCAACATCACGTCTTCCTCTTGCTTGATAATTTCTTGCTAACAATGGATATCTCTCCTTACTCATTCCATCCATGTGATGGATCCATTTCTGTCTGTAATTAGTGACTTTATCCAATAAAGGCTGTACTTCAATTCTTCTCTTATATCCTCATTTCTTATTCTATCAAGTCTTGTACATCTTTTACTTGTCTTAGTTTCAAAGATATAAAATATTTAATCATGAACAGCTCTTATTGTGATATTGAATTAATAATTTAGTAATTTGTAACAAACATACAAACTTTAATTAATTTGTAGAACATATAAAAAACAAATCAAATTTGTAAAAAAAACAAATTTGTAAAAATAAACTGCATTATAATTTCATAGATAAAAACTTTATACATAAAATAGCCCAGGTTAATTTTTGAATGATCAAGTTTAAATAACTTCTCATCCTCTTTCTTCTTTAAAGATTCTTTAGCTGTTTTGAGATAGCTTGGATATATTTTATTGTGGAATATATTTGATACGTAGGCCTATAAACTTGTCCAAATTATTTAACAGTGTAAAGTACATTAACTTATAAATTAAAACGATAAATTTAAAATTAATACGGATATAAGGACAAGACGTACTATATCAAAACTACACCATTTTAACATTTAATTTTAATTCAGTTGTATGCAGTTATTTATTGTGCATAATCTATCAACTGTGCCAGTTAAAATAAAATAATAATAATAATAATAATAATAATAATAATAATAATAATAATAATAATAATAATAATAATAATAATTATTATTATTATTATTATTATTATTATTATTATCATCATCATTATTATTGGTCCACCGCTGTGGTCTCGAGGTAGCGTGTTGCCTTGTCAGGATCCCCGGTCGGGGCAGTTTTTTCTAGGTGAGTTTTTTTATCGGGGTTATTCCTCACCTATAAAACAAATGTCAGGAAAACTTTAAGGCCCAAACGGTCCCCGAAACCATATGGCCAACATCATCCTTATCATCATTATCCTTCACCGGTGTGGAAAGCAACGGGAAGCTACCACACCTACAATTCCCTAGTAAAGCTGCAAGCATAGCATGAACATACTATGATTGCACTGAAGGACCTGCCTTCGGGCAGAATTACTATGGATGGATCATTATTATTCTTCGTATTATAATCATTATTATTGATAATATTATTCCTATTATTATTATTATTTTTATTATTATTATTATTATTATTATTATTATTATTATTATTATTATTATTATTATTATAAAGGCAGATTCCGTAATAAGTGCAATATTTTCGTTTTCTTGATACCAAAGGGAATTACATATATATATATATATATATATATATATATATATATATATATATATATGTGTGTGTGTGTGTGTGTGTGTGTGTGTGTGTGTCGAGATCAATAATAAAATACGATTCTCTTGTAAACCACTTATAAAAAATAAAGATTATTTATTTATTTCTTATTTATGTAAGCAGACACGTGAAATCTCATATTGTGTCTAGAACTTTACTTGTATACAGTGGACTAAGTATTTTGATTGTGTCTGTCATGTGTTTTTGAACCGATTTAATTTCAAAAGTATTATGATTATTGGTGAGTACGATGAAATGGTATCTGGCAATAACATTTTCCTTGATGACTAATTAAAAATAAAAATATTGAGTTGATATCTTGGAATTTGAAACCGGACTTCTCGAATATGAGTCTCAAATCCCATCGTCGGAGCCACGCTCGGCAATAAAAATAAATTGTCAAATTATCTTTGAAAAATATCATGAGTATGAAAATTACTTTAAACTATTAGTTTCCCTGCAAAACAACAGTTTCCTCTAGAATAACCGTAGGGTTAGAGTGCCTCCTCTTGATTCACTGGTCTGAAGGCTTTCTATTACACCGAAACTGTTCTCCTACGTTATATAGACAGAGGGGCCTCATAACATAGAATCAACCGGAGCCAACTAAAGAGGTTGTTACTCCTCCACTTCCTCCATCCTCATCCCGCTATGGTGGCAAAGAAATTAGGGTTAACATAATTGAATGGATTGAAAATGTAATTAGAATGGATTCTGTGGAAATGGTCTGGATAGATTAGGAATTAGACGAAAAAGCAGGCGAAAAAAAAAGAAGAATATGTTAACATCGTTATAAAGAGACGCTAGCTTAACTATAACAGCTTTATCCTAAGAAAAAAAATAAAGAAGAATAAGGAAATCGTTTTGAGATAAAAGTCATACACACATCGATCCATATTTCAATCAATCAATAGAGAATTGCCTGCGCCTCTTATAACCAATAATGACTGACGATAATGTTTTTGATAAGAATTCTTAGGTAGCCTAGTCTATAAGGCACTTGTTCTTTTTTTACGACAATTAAAAATTGCCAAAATTATTACATTTCTATATCATGGCTATCTTCATGTTTTTCGTTACTTATCTTATTTAATTTGAATGTTATTTATTTACGCATCTATACAAGATCTTCACAAACAACTAGTACCAATCTATATTCTGATGATGGAGCACGTGCTCCGAAAGTACTTCATTTTACAGCCTTCATAATCTTGAGAACGACTGAGATCTCAGGTATCTATCTTATATTTTAAATGTTATTTACTCCTATTTGGATGATCAACACGATTTACATGTGCTTAAGTAAATATATACTAGACTTTAATTTTTTTATATTTTGTTGAGTCTGGATGACAAGAAATTAATTTAGACTAAAGAATAATTATATTAATATTAATTATATTTTTATTGCATCTTTAACATATTAATTCCATAAACATTTTACCTCTCGTATTATTTTTATATTTGTGCGATTTGATCAAATAAAAACAAAATTCGGCTCGAAATAATTTTAAATGCTCGCCTATCTAACTTAATTTGTATTAATTCAAAGTATGTTATTGTATGAACATTCAAACCCTGTTGTCTTTTGGTTACCCCTCATAATCCCCCGCAATTTTAAACCTGGGTTATTCCCCGCTTCCACCATTTGACCCTATGCTAGACTTGAGTTACTTGTGTCATGTTATTCGCCGTTGTACACCCGTTATTATCGCCGTTGCCGTTATGTTGTGGCACCGGTAACCATCTATCTAGCATCGATGGACGAAAAAGCTGGTTAAACGTCGACCTAAACTGCCTGCTCATCGAACAATACAAAATAAAATTTATAGCAGAATTTATTAACGCAAGAATATCCATAACTTCGCCTAATTTCTGATAACAATTGTTAAAAAAGGGTTTACCAAACCAAACCGAAAGAAGTCCAAGAATCCCTTGAGGAAATTCAGTCAGTAGGAAAAGCAACAAAACAGCTAATAGCATCCTTGTTGTTCTATCAGTCTGTCTTTCTTTCTCCATAACTCTAGAACTTCTCTGAATTGGTTTTCCCGATGAACTCGATGCCATTGCTAACTTTTGTCTGCGTCGCTTAGTTTCCAAAAGTGCACAGATGAGCCTTCTGCTAAGTTCGGTTAAAGCTACACACGGAAATAACTTAATGACAACGCTATATACCCAGAAGTTAATTGATTCAAGTAGTCCGTCGTTTGCATTACCGAGGTCCGAGATGTTCACCACATAGATGGTTACGTTTCTGGAACTCTCTGTGGCGTCTGATGGAACAGTGGTGTCATTTATTGTTTTGTTGACTGGTTGAATGCTGAAGGAGAGGAACAGTGGGATGCACAGAAGTGGACACACTATGTAAGCTAGGATTATAGCTATCATAGTTGTCTTCATGGAACACCATTCCGGATTACGTTGAGGATGTGCCACCGCTATGTATCTCCATACGGCCAGCGTTACCGTCAGCCAGATGGATACAGTGTGACAAACCTGAGGACAAAAACACTTGATTAATTAAAGAATTGTTGAAATAATCGTTTATTACAATTATTAGAGTTCAATGGAATAATAAAACATACAACAAAAACAATGCATATTGTTTCATCCAGTTTTTCCAGAGAATATAAACATTTGTTTATTCTATCATAAATAAAAGTACTTATTTAATTGTAATGGGGATTGTAATAATTAATTTTCATAAGCAATGCCACGAGTGATTTCCAAACTATAGATCTTAGGCATTTGTTAGGACTATTTAACGAATTAAATTAAGCTCTTTACTAAAAGATCTCTATTTAAATATATTTACCAGTATTTTAAAATATTTATTTATTTAATACAAACGGCGATGTTTCAAAACAAATCAGAAATGTGTGATTATGTTTATTCACTACAACTTGATCATATTATTTATTGCCATACAGGGTCGCAATCAGCGAACACCTACTAAGATCGCTATATTGTAAGAATGCACCCTAGTGGAAAAAAAATGAAACATCAAACTGTACATTATACCAACATCATAGGTTATTAATATTTTAGGAAACAACTCAGTAAAATCATTATTTAAAATCACAATAATTATTATTGAACACTCAATTATCAATTGAGTAGTTCGAAGGAATCTGTTGATTATTTGCTATATTCAACGTATTTGTTTGAGAGTCAGTGACTGCAAAATGTTACTCTGACCTGATCAGAATATTAAACAAGGAATAGCTTTTATTATTTTCGTAAACAGAATCGGATAAATAGGTGGTGAAACACGATTGTGATTGGTTGTAAAACAAAATTCATTGAAACGTGATTGGTCATTTACTCCCATTTGTGGCAAGAGTTAAATAGTCATTTTAATGTAATACGTTCATATTATAAAATATAATTATATTTCAAGGGAACAAAATTACACAATATGATAGTAAGTAGTATAGAAAAAAACTTTAACCAAGTGAGCGAATTTCATGTTCGATTAAATCCAACATATTGGATATTAAGAAATATATCGATTCCGAACCAATTTCCACTGTAAACAAACTAGCATAATATATTATTCCTCTGGGAGAAGCGTGGTACTGTTTTTATCCGCCATATGACTGAATTGTGTATGGAACTGTCATCAATAGAAACACTGTATTTTAATAATAAGACTGAATACAAGGTAAAATGGTTCTAATAATTAGGAACATACACTTTTTATTTATAAAAAAACATACATATGAGCCTAACTAAATAGACGTTTAGGCCTTCAATGACGTCAATAGATATCCTTTATTCACAATATGAGGTATTTTTCACTAAACTGTTTAAAAACATTCAAAATAATTTGTGTCTCTCCGCTTTTCAAATACTTCCCTTTCTAATGTTTTATAACTTTGTATACAGAAGCGGCCATTCTGAAACAAGTGAAGTTCTAATGTATTCTGCATTGCGCTTGCGTAAGAATAAAACAATGGTTATTTAATTTATTAAAATTATAATTATATATTTTAAGATTCTTCTTTATAACTTGCATGCACATGTACTAGATAGTACATAATGTTATTATTTTTGTTTTCTCTATTTCGAGTATTAGGAAACTACATTTTCTTGCACCCTCAAAGATAAAATCGCTCTTCGACCAATGAAAATGCAGTCATACATCTGCTTTGTTTACATTACAACTTCAAATTTACTCGGAAAAAAATATAATAAAATTTGTATTGGATAAAATTATTACAGGTACCAAAAATATCCACATCGAAAGAAAATTAATTTAATTGTGAAGATATTTTAAAACTACCAAAATTATTTTGTAGACATAGGGTCTACTTCATTTAATTGATATTTCAAGAGGTAAAATAATTTAATGTTTGATTAAAGAATGTAATTTAGCATTTCAATGAGTAGTGAATATGTAAAATTATTATTGATATAATAAGCTCCTACATAACAAATCTGATTTTGAATTTCTTTAGATTGTTATACATTAGTAAACAATCATCATCATCAATGGCAGGCATGGATTAGGCCATTGGCCTGTTCCGCTTCAGGAAAGAAATTGATCCCTCCATCTCTTCTTAGGTCTTCCTGGGTCTCTTCGCCCTATGGGTCTGTAGTTCAATAGCTGCAGAGGTAGTCTATTGTTTGGCATTCTCAGAAGGTGTTCATGCCAATTATTTTGATATTTTTGAATGATTTCAGTTATTGCTGGTGTGTTGAGAGCTTTGCGGATATCTTCATTAGCATGTGATCATAAAGCGTATAACCCGCTAAAGGTCTTAATAACTTCATTTCTGCAGCTACTATCCTGTTTAATTTACCTGTAGTAAGAGTCCAGGTTTTCAGAACCATAAAGTAGAGTTGGAAGAGCCATGTTTTATAACATTTTAGAATTGTATCTGGACGTACTTTCGGAAAAGAATGCTTTTTATTGTTCCTATAAGTTTTTTGAAATTCGACCAATTTTATGTCTATGTCTTTACATGTGTCGTAGGAAAGATTGCAGCCAAGATAAGTAAAGTTATTAACTTGTTCTATTATATTGTTGTTAATAACAATTTTAGTTCGTATCGGTATTTTCCCTCGAAAATAATAATAGTAATAATAATAGTTGGAAATGTTTTCCAGTCCATTGTCATCAAATTCTACGTAATGAGCTTCTGTTTCATCGCACTGTTCATCATCTTTCACTTGTATTTGCTACTAGCTTTTGGAATGGAATGCAAATCAACATCAAGAACTGTCAAACATTAATATATTTAAAATTGGTTATATACTATTTTTTTTTCACTTATAAGCGTTAACATTTAAGGTAATATTGCGTCTATATATTTTTAACGACCCTATGCAATGGTTTGTGTGTTCTGCAATGAACTTCCAACCCTGAAATTGCCTTGACTATTAAGTGAAACCATGAAAAACTCAGTCAGGTTGGTCGCACCGGGATTTGAACCCGGGAACTGCCCAATACGAATCTAAAATTCGCAGATTACATATTAGTATTAGTCTAGAGCAGCTGTTCCCAACCTTCTTCGACTCGCGAACCCTTTCCAGAACGATTTGAATTGGGTGAACCACTGACTTTTTAGGCCGGTGTTGAAGAACCAAGCTTTACACGAAGAGCAACTCTCAGCCCGTCTCTCCGTGGTTAATTATGATATGATTATTAACTAAAGTTTGAGAGTGACATGTAGTTCATCACCGTTACCAGGTTAGTATATTATAACCGGAAATGATTGATCGGTGCTGGAAAATTAAAAAAAGTGCAAATTACAGTGTTCTTTAACTGACATTTATATAATGAATTTTCAAATTCAAATTACTGTAAGTCACGTTAACAACATAAGTATAAAATAAAAACCTACTCTAACAGGCTCACTCCATTCAATATCATGTGCTAATAAGATATTTATTAAAATAAACATTTCCGAGAACACAATGAAAGATGACAGCCTCAGCTTATGGAAGACAGAGGTGGTATGGCCTTAGAAAGCTTGGCTCTTCAAAACCGGGCTCAAATATATATTCTTTGTTTATTATATACAACTTTCCTCATTAGAGGATTGCCTCAAGGACAAAGTGAAACAGACAATTAATTGTTTTAATTGATTAAATATATTTTGTAAATACATTAAAAAATCAGACTGTAATTGAGTACACATACTATAAAGTAGAAATTTTGTAAATATGGTGTCTTAAAATTGAAATTGATCCTCTAATGGCAGCGATTGCAATTTAAGAAAGATACACTCTGTCCAAATCTAAGGAATTCCAAAATTTAGCTAAGAATCCTGGTATAGTACCTCTTGCCCCGATTATCAATCCTGTGACAGTTATACTATCTAATTGGTATTTATCTTTGTAATAGTCAATTGTTGAGTCATATATGGCTTTCTTTTCTTACAGTAGACGTTCATAAAATTTAATACCAAACAAATAATAATAATAATAATAATAATAATAATAATAATAATAATAATAATAATCACTTTAAAGTTTAGCTCATTTTTTAACATTTTTAATAGGTTATAGCATTATTTTGCAGTGACCCCATGTGGCTACCCAGATTGTATATATAATGCACGAATGTCAGCAATTAGCGCTTGCGGGAGATAATATAAAAACATTTGTAGCAATTAATTATACCACCAAAAAAAAGAAACCGCTGTTTGCACTTTCTTAAACGAATTATTTTTCAGAAAATAACATTCTAGTAAAATGTAATTGACATATTTACATCATAGAAATTAATTAATTCGTATAATGTTGGTTATAAATTTCTCCACTAGGGTGCATTCTTACAATATTGCGATCCTTTGGGAACAAATAATATGATCTGGTTGCAGTGATGAACAAAAGAAGCAAATGAAGCGTACCAATCGTTTCTCATTTGTTTTCAAACACCGTCGTTTAAATTAAATATATAATTATTTTAAAATAACTATAGTTAAATAATTATTTGTGAGTAAACAGCGTAATTTTATTCCTTAAATGGTCATATTAAATGTCATTCTTGATTTACAAATTCTCTAGATAAATTCGTGAGTCGTGAATTTATCGATAATTTGGAAATCGCTCGTGACATTACTTACGATAACTTAATTTTATATCTGTTAGATTTGTATAATGTTCATCTGTTATTATTAAACTCCACGGCGCGACAGACCTAGAAGGCTCTTGGACCGCCATCCGACTGCTGGTCTCATAGGCCCCTATTAATCACAGAGGTAGACGATCATCCAGCCAGTGTAGGGGTGACATGTGGTCAGAATGTCGAGTTCCCCCAACCGTTATAGCTGTTTTCTCAATCTCAAGCCTGTACTTATTGTAGTTGCGCAAATTTCCCACGATGCTGGGTATACACCGGTCTCATACTAGCCGAAATTCCTGAGAAAATGTCTTTCCCCATGAAGAATCGAACCAGCGCAAGTCCCATAACTCTGCGCCAAGATGCATTGTCTTAACCACTCGGCTCCGGCGCGGGACCATCTGTTATTATACTTAAGTTAAATGGCATAGCATGTTATAGTAATTTTAATACGATTATTTTTGTTTTTAATAGTCAAGCGTATTTATTATTAGAATTTAATTTTACAACTTTGTATTTCAATTGTATTTTATTTTTCTATACCATTCTCCAGTATTATTAATTTTGTAGAGAGGAAGAAAAGGCACGATAGCCTTAAGCCTAAATAAATCTAATTTCAGGTAATTATTTGAGCTTACTCTATAATTAGGGAAGAGAATTAATTAAATATAAAATGTAAATTTGTTCTTAACTTTATTACTTGAAAATAAGGATTTTTGTTTTGGAGATGTTAATCTTTAGTATTCTTAAAACATTTACTATTTTTATTTGTATTACACAATTATGCAGAATATTATCAACTAGCCACCACTGAATGCCATGGGAACATTGAATTTCAAACAGTTGGCAGTCTCCAACAAGGGACGTGGGAGTAATTAAACAATCGAATTACAGTTATGAGGCTCAACTGTTATGTGTTTTCTGCTTCCCATGTCATAGCAGAGTGTACTTCTCCTTTCAAAAGGCATTGTATTATTACACATTACAACATTGAAATTGTAGATATTCCATTCAGAATACACTCTGTTTCGAACATCTCTTCACATTTTACTATATACATACTATAAAACTTGGTATACGAATCAATGAGAAGCACTCTTTAACTCTATATCGCTCTCTGTACATAATTTTAATTAAAAAAAGGTAAAATATATACACTCAATGGATTTTTTCAATGTCACCCGGTGTCATTATATACATTCTATGACAATAGTAGATTTCTCACTTGGAAATGGCGAAATTGTAACCCATTTCTTAGGTTGGAACACCTGTAAGGCATAGTTACGTTACCGAGATGATATATAATGATGATGACAAATGATAATGAAGCGACAGGAGAATCCTCAATCTTAACTTGACCTAATCGTATAGAGAATTTTTACTTCTTTTTTGCCCATGATTTTTCATTATTAAATTGCTAATTTGATTAAATTTGCTAACGAAATAATGCTATGATCATGAGAAGCACGAGGACGAAATTAATCTTTCAGCACAACTAGGTATCACAATTCGTAGCAGAATCTTCTAACGTGTTCGTAAATCCGTTGAATGACAAGGAGATGCATATAAGCAATATTTAACAATAGGCTATGTTGTTAACATGTAGTAAGAATGTGGAATGGAAGAGGGCATATAAACTTCTTGTAGAAAAAAGAAGAGGAAAAGCGCCCAGTTTGTAGACCAAGAATGAGGTGGGAGAATAACAACATTAACCATTATTTGAGAGAAATAGATTATACAGGGGATGATTGGAAAATAATAGCTTAGAGCAGTGACGTGTGGAGAGCTTATGTCAGGGCGGATTCGATTGTTCCAAATAGTTAGTTAGAGTTTTATCTGTTCTTTAATCTCTGGCTATCATGAATCATAGATTAAGGGCGAGACAAAATTGATTTTTAAGGGGTAAAATTCGTGCACATCCTTTGGAAAGCAACTTGTTAACCTCGAATGCAGAGGATAGCATTACAACCGCTAGATATTAAGACCGATAAATTCATTTTAGGACAGTATACATTGGACGACGTTATGCAACAACCGATTATGCGCGATTATGTAGGTTCTAAGAAAAATACATTTAAAGTTTTTTTTTTACATTTTGAACTTTAGCAAGAATTATTTAATTATTCCTGACTTGATAATCGCTTATTAAATGTTGTTGTAATGTTGTAAGCCCATATTTCCCTTAACAGAGATTCAGGCGCTCTCCCCCTACAGGGAAGAATTTGAACCATACTAATTTAGTTACACTTGTTTTCGTATAGATTTATTTGAATGGTCCGTGGTCAGCCTCATACTGACATCTAGGAAACGAAGGTAGTACAAGGACGGGAAAATTCGGTAAATTTTGCTTAGAGGCTTTTCATTCAGGCTTAAGGATCTTTTACGAGCCTGAAAAATTTCAGACTCGGAACCCACGGCTTAAAGGTCCTCCCGGAGGACTTTCTCATTGGATTTTTCCATCCTAAAAAAATCCATCGACCTCGGCCGGATTTGAACCCGCGACCCTCGGGACCAGAGGCAAGGAGCATAACCACTAGTCCACTGCGGCCGATTGCTTATTAGATACTATTGTATATATTAATTTTCATACTGTATGGGTAAAAACAATTTAGGCCTATATTTGTTTTCACTGTCAATATTTCAATATTGCACTTAGACTGGTGTCATAATCGTTCTGCATCAATCAGCTGTTGATGCGTATTAGTGTGGGATATTGTATTATGTATCAATCAGCCAAGCGCCAAGGTAATGCGTATACACTATTGATGCAAATTATTGTCTAATATTCGTAATATTAGTAGTGTCTGTTTGCACAATACATTTTATTATTGATATGTATTTATATATTGTATTGTTTTGTAATACTTCATATATATTACGTTATGAAATAAGCGTGTTAAATTAATGTTTTCTAAATAAACCCAATTTATTCATATAATTACAGTACATGTGAAAAAACACAAAACAGAAACAGACATGATGTAACAATTTTGCGAAATACATTTCTTTTTGTTTCTTAGAGTAAAAAAATCGATAGACATCCATCAACGTGCACACTAATTTTTTATTTTGAACTATAATACGTTTTTGAAATGCATATATATGACTAGTAATATGTTTATGTAACTGTAAACAACACTTAAGAGAAGTGAAACAACAGTAAATAATACAAATAATTTATCTCATTTTTTTTAATATGGATTATTCACATTGGAAATGTATATAATTTTTATTTTATCTAATGGCATTCGAACATTGAGATATCATTTGTTCATCTGATTCATAATCATGGTTCTGGCTTCCCAATATTTTCCGGTCTCAGTTGTACTGCAAAGATCCGGGCAGCGCATTAAGTGTTCCCTGTCCATATCTTCATCCAGATTACAGAGATTGCAGGTGGGCGCTTGAAGTATTCCAAAGCAAGACAGATGTTTGGCAAGAATATCGTGTCCAGTTTGGAGGCGGAACTTCGCAAACCGACTTCTTGTCTTGGCCGGTCAGGTATGTTACATATGGAGGTCTTCCAGGGCTTTGTTGCATTGTTTGTTTCTAACTTCACGAGATATTGTTTCTTGATCTGCTTCTTTATGTAGGGTTTAGAGGAATGGTATGATGTCTTTGATTTGAAGCAGCTGGGTAGCATGGCGGCTTTCTTTGCTAATGTATCTGCTTGTTCATTGCCGAAAATCTGACAATGCCCAGGGATCGATTGCAATACAACTTTCTTTTTTGCTAATTTCAGTTTGTTCAGGGTGTTACGGCAGTCATGTATCTCCAGTGATGCAGCAGGTTCAATTGCAACAATTGTTTTTATGGCGGATCTTGTGTCACTCAGAATAAACATCTTCGAAATGTTTTCAAGATGCAATAGAAGTTGGTTTAGTGAAGTTCTTATGGCTTCAATTTCTGCATCGTATGCTGTTTTGTTTGACCCGATGGGTTTATAAAAGGAGAAGATGGAGCTGTATATTCCTGCTCCCGCATTTGTGTTACCATGTATTTGTGAGCCATCTGTGTATATCCTTAGCCATTCAGGCTCCGGATATTTGATATTGATTGTCTCCAATGTCAGCAGTTTTAAAGATCAGAGTCAATGTCTTTTTTAAACACACATTGGTTTAGTTCTATGCAGCAGTCATAACATTCCATTGTAGTTGAGTTCTGTGCCTTGTATTATGGGTTGGGGTTCATTTGACATGATTGAATATTGTTGTTTTAGTTTAAATATTTTTTGTACAAATCCATGTTGAGTTTTGAGGTTTCTTTCCCTATTTGTATATTTGTACCAGTATTGATCATCTGACAGTCTAATTAGTTTTTCGTAAAATAGTATGGATCTTTCTTCTATCAGTGCCTGTATTGGTCTGAGGCCTGTCAGTGTCAACATGACATCCACTGGAGTTGTTTTTACAGCACTCGTTATAAGTCTGAGAGCTTGATTGTGTATTTTCTCAAGTTTAAATAGAGTTTTGTTGTTGAAGAGATTAGTGCTTCACAGCAGTATAACATTCCAGGAAGCACATACTGTTGATATGTAGTGGTCAAAGTTGACCGAGCACATCCCCATTTACATCCTGCAAGGCGCTTTAAGATTCTCAGTTGTTTTGAGGCTTGTGATTTAATTTTCACTACTTGTTTTTTCCAAGATAACTTATTGTCGAAGGTTATACCCAAATAAGTAAACCCATCTGTTTGTGTTAATGTGTCATTTTTGTATCTTAGTACTGGGTGTATGGTTTCATGTGCCTAAGAGAAGGATTGCAATTCAGTTTTGTTCATATTGATAGTTGCATTGTTTATATCGCACCATTCTTGCAGTTGGAGGAGAGCTTCATTTAATCTTTGTTCTGTTTTAGCTTTTCCTTTCTTTTTTGGTGTCTCTGTCCAGAAGACAAGGTCGTCGGCATACATGAGACATTTGACACCTGTTATTGACTTCAGTTTCCCGATCAGGTCATTGACGTATATGTTGAAAAGAGTACAACTGGTCACTGCACCCTGTGGAACACCACTTTGTAGTTTTTTACAGTGTGAGAAAACATTTCCATACTTTACCTTGCATGTTCTTTCTGCAAGGAATGCTTTGAACCACTTAAGCATCTTGCTGTGTATACTCATTTTTGCCAGTTTTAATACTAGATTTTCTTTCCATATGGAATCGTACGCATGGTGGAAATCTATGAAGACAGCTGTGAGAATGTTACCATTGTCTAGTGCATCTTTGATGTGTTGGGCTAGTTTAACAACTTATTGAGATGTTGATTTATTTCTGCGGAAGCCTGCTTGTTCATTTTCCAACTTCTCGTAGTTTTCTAGGTGCCACGTTAACCTCTCATTGACCATTCTTTCCATTGTCTTTGCCAGGACACTAGTGAGTGATATTTGCCTATAATTTTGGATGTTCGACGGATCCTTGTTCTTCTTTAGTATTGGGATGAGTACTGCTTTCTTTCATGTATGGGGAAAAATTCCTTCCTCCCATATTTTAT
The DNA here is from genome assembly GCA_030220185.1 of Diploptera punctata. Taxonomy (NCBI): domain Eukaryota; kingdom Metazoa; phylum Arthropoda; class Insecta; order Blattodea; family Blaberidae; genus Diploptera; species Diploptera punctata. Next base: position 233,301 of record JASPKZ010007520.1, on the reverse strand, counting down.
TGAAATATTTGCATATTGTTATCCTAGCCGTCCTTCCAAGATGTTTTAGAAACTCTGGGTGTATGTAATCTTCTCCAGGTGATTTTTTTGCTTCAATTTTCTTATTGCTATAAGAAGTTCTTGATCAGAGAATAGTGCCTCAAATATGTTTGAAGTGGGTGAAGTGTTGTGTTGAGGATGCATATTACTTATAAATTTTGATATATCTTTTTTCATGACTTTTGTCATTTTCCTTGCATATTTTCCTTTCCTCTGTTACTGGGAATAGAATGAAGCAAATCCATTTGCTATCTCAATATCAGTACTGAGGGATCTGTTTCCTACTTTTATAGGATGTTTCTTTGGGGAACTCTTTTATTTTGTATTTTATTCAGGCAACTATAAGGTTTACTATTACCCTGACTGTAATTTAATGAAGATACAAATTTGTCAAAAACTGTCCTTTTAGCATCTCTTTAAATGAGCAGCAGCTCTTTTCCACTTGTTTATATCTTCGCTCATTTTGCTTGTTTCTGCTTTTTTACGCAGTAGGTTGCGTTCTTTTTTAAGCAGTTCTAGGTCTTTTGTCCAAAAACATTTGAAACGTTTTGGTGATTCTCTGGGGATGAATTTATTAGCAGCTAAAATGATTGTATATGTGATGTGTTTATAAATTTTGCTTGGGTGCAGAGTGAAATTGATGTGATCATCTTGAAGTTCTCTATCTAAAAATAGTTGAAAAGCGGTCCAGTCTGCTTTTTTAAAGTCCAGTCTGCTTTTTTAAAGTTCCAGGATTTTTTAGCTTGTATATTTTCATTTAGTTGTGACGTGAACAGTTCAATTTTTGCAATTACAGGCCTGTGCCCAGACCCTGGGTCATCAGTGACAATTCTTGTAGTTCTGGGGTATATATCTGAAGATACAAGTAGGAGATCAGGTGTTGTTTGAGTTCCATTGTAATGCATACATGTGTGAGGATCACCATTCTTGTATACCAATTCTAGATGCGTTGCGTTCAAAATGTCTTCAATTTCATGTCTGGCTTGGTTGGTATCTTGGTAGCCCCATTTTGTAGAATGAGCATTAAAGTCACCTGTGAAGATCGTTTTACTATCAAAAGAAAGTGCTGAGAAATTTGGCTTATTATTTGGTGGGCTATATATAGCATATATTTTATAGTGATCGTTACTCTTCCATACATCTAGTTTTACTAGTTCGCTTTTGTCCTCATCGTCTCCCATTTTCTTCAATACAGTAAAATGTGATGTGGTTTTGGTTTCACTCCCACAAGGATGCCACTAGCTATTTGTCTCCAGTAGGTATAATATATAGCCTTTGAACTGATAATAATCCAGTCTTTCACGTGTGAGGTTAGCTTCCATGACCGTGAAGATGTCAATTTGATGTTTAGCTAGTAATGTGTAAAGTTCTATTCTTTTGCTTTGGGATAATCCCCCTGCATTCCACTGTAATATCCTCAGGGATGTATTTTCGTTCTGAGAAGAACATGTAGGTATATACTATATTTAAAGTATCTTACAATAAATTTAGAAATAATGTACAGTTTTCACTTCAAATAAAAATTAGAATGATTAATTAAACATAGAATGATTTGTACTAACTGATGGACAGTGATTGTATCTGCCAACTTCGTCGCCTGTTACAGTCACCTCTGAATTGATAAGTGCCTGATTTTTTATCTTTATGTTAAAAAATGGGAGTATGTGGGCTTCATGTATGAAAAATATACTGATTCACATAGGTAATCAAACTTTGACATACCTGCAGTGAGACAGAAGATGCCTTTCCATTTACAGGACAGTTATTATTAAACATATCTACAATTTTCTGACCTCGGGATGTCATTATAACGTTAAAAATCACATTGATTTGACAATATTCACTAATTATTGTAGCGCCAAACCAACAATACTCAGTTATTCATGAACAATATAAGAACGGGAACATTTGGCGCTAAGCTGCATGATGCAAAATTTAGATTAGTATTTATATCTAGTTTCATAGCCATTTGTTGCAAAACCCAGAATCCGATATAGGACTGTTGGAGTTTAAAATGTTTAAATAATTAGTGTATATTTAAAGATTTGACGCTAAAAGTGTGCGTACAAATACTTCATGAGCCAGTGCAACAAATGGCATCAAAACATTTTTAATGGAGCTTAGTCGGTTGATGCATAACGCTGTCCAATTGTACAAGAATTTCTATTTATTATTTATGGTGTACAAAACCTTCTCTAAACATTATAACATTTGACAGAACGTCTTGTAAAATCTAATATAAAGAGAGTGTTCAATGATAGGTCAAATAGTGTTGATTTACTATCTTTGCGCTCCCCAAGTCTTATGATTCTGCAGATTAAGGTAAATATTTTACAAGCTGGTGCTAGTCTTGTCACCAGGTGATCTAGAATGTTGTGAAAGAAAGAGACGATCATGTCCTGAAATGCAGCACTTTCAATTTTTATGATTTGAAAAACGATTTTACATTACCGACATCCACACCCTGTATTAAAAAAATAACATATTTTCCGCATTCCTTTGTACTGACCTCCCCATGATTTTAAATGAGGATCAAATTAACATTATAAAACAAGTTACATTAATCCTTAAAGTCTACTTTTACCAACTGTATATGCATTTTTCCATTCCAATTGACGCACTTTAACTAATCACCTTATAGGTACTTCTACGTCCCACACGTCACCCAGGACTTACAGTGACAAGACCTGTCGGGAGAGGGATTATAACTGCGGATAGCATACATACTTTTGTGACCACACAGGTACATGAAGGGCCTCACCGAATGAGAGATCAGCTCATTATCAGGCCTCCTCCGAGACAACACAACATTAACGAAACATACCATTCACACATACACACACGCACTCATATTAAACATGGCGAATATGTTAATGATGATTATGATGGCCAGATGATTTTCGGGGACCGTTTTGGTCTTAACGTTTTATAACATTTGCCTTATAGATAAAGAAAACCACGAAACAAAATAATTATCCAGAAAACTTGTCATGGCCAGGGATCCTACCCGGCCCGCTGCGTACGAAACAGGGACGCTACTCCGAGACCACAGTGGAGGATGTATATTAATTATAAATAAAGGTTATTTCAGAAAATAAATCATTTCAATTTTTTTTTCACTATATTTGCATACAAGGACATACGAATCTATGCTTGTATTTTTCCTTGTCTCACAACATACTAGCCGTACCGATATTATTTTCAACGATATTGATTGCTAATGTGTTTAATTCTATACAAAAAACATGCATTTGCCTTAATATTCTATCTATAGATCGGCTCACATTTGTAGACACTTACCTGGGCAAAGTTAGAGTGGAAGAAGACGAAGGCTGCCCATGGATAAGAGTATCTTTCTGTGATAGATCTGGAGTTGAACGGTATATACATGTGTATAGCGAAGGGGATATACTCTAACATGACGAGCAAGTCAGCAACAGCCAGGCCTGTCAGTAGGGCGTTTGTAGGAGATGTCATTTCACGACGTGTCAGCACCGCAATGTTGAGTGAATTGGCCACAGAACCAAATATACACACCACGAGACTGACATATCCGTGCACCTGTAACAACAAATTGATATCATGAAACATCCAACAGGGTGTCTTAAAAGTTTACGGTCAAAATTATACCTGCAAATAAGTTCTTGATATAGGGAACCAATGGTCTGAAATGCTTATTTCAGGCGCCACGACAACTTGAATTACGACTCTGCGCCATTCAAGACCCTTTAGGAAATGCTGTGGTATAGACTTCCACAAGCGCCAGCAATAAGTGTGTTGTTATTCTGTATTCCGAGATAGGGAATCAATACTCAAAAATATATTACATTTATAGCGCCAAAGTTCTTCAACTTATAAGAGTGGGCTATTTTGGCTACATATATCTTGTATTGTATCTTTTAAGCCCATGTTTCCCTTAACTGATATTTAGGCGCTCTCCCCCTACAGGGAAGAATTTGAACCATACTAATTTAGTTACACCTGTTTTCGTATAGATGTCATTTGAGTGGTCCGTGGTCAGCGTTCCGCCTCATACTGACATCTAGGAAACCAAGGTAGTACTAGGACGGGAAAATTCGGTAAATTTTGCTTAGAGACCTTTCCATTCAGGCTTAAGGATTTTTTACGAGCCTGAAAATCTTCAGACTCGGGACCCACGGCTTGAAGTCCCTACCGGAGGACTTGCTCCTTGGATTTTTCCATCCTAAAAAAAACCATCGACCTCGGCCGGGTTTGAACCCGCGACCCTCCAGACCAGAGGCAAGGAGCATAACCACTAGCCCACCGCGGTAATAATAAAAATACCTTTATCTTACCTGGGAGTGTTAAGGCCATAAGGCCTTGTCTACCACTCAACTAGGTTAAAAAATACAAAAAATATTGTTACATCTATATTACAATAAACATAATTATTACATTGGTATATCTACAATATAATTATTATTTACAATATATTTTTATTTAATCTAGATTTAACGAATGCAGAAAAATTAGAAAAATACTAATGACATAAAATGTATTTAGTTCTCGAGTAAAATTAATTATTTTAAAGAGAGTAATTGTATAAGCGTGATTTAAAAGTGTTATGTATGCAGCAACCCCTGGTATCTTGAGGGAGGGAATTCCATGTACGGGAAGTGACTACTGTGAAATAATTAGAATTAGGGGAAATGCTATGGAGAGGGATTGTTAGCACACTGTTATCTTGTGACCTATTATCAATATTGTGGTAAGAGGATAACTTCTCAAAACTGAACGCCAAGTAATTATTATTAGTAGTAATTCAGAAGCTTGAAAATAAATTAAAGAGACTGTAATTTGTGTCTTTTACTAAGGAGGAGGTATGTAGCTACTCAGGGTGCTAAACAAATAAACGTTTGCACATATTTCAAATACTACGTAATCTTATCTTAACTTAAGATGCTGTGTGATTAAGCCACGGAGTGCTAAAAAAACTGATTTTGAGAAGGTAGTGTTGGATCGTGTAGCAGAAGCACTATAAATAAGATGAATGTTACAAATAAGATAACTATCAATGTTTTTATATCGAAGCCTAGTTTCAAATTTTCTTGACGAATTGCTATGTACCAAACATCAGCTGCGGTTTCCAACAACAAGATCCTGACATCAAAACCTGAATATTTGTAGTATGGCAGCTCGGCAATAACACTTGGACAATAGACCATGTTGTATTTTATCTTCCGCGCTCATTCCTGACAACGCCTTCCCAAGCGTAACTTTTAAATATATAGCATTTTTCAATAAATTAGGTCCTCAATTTCGGTTATTTACTGTTAAAACTATCAGACATTTATCTATCTCTTAGCTCAAAACAGGACGGATATATCATAAAAATATCAAGATAGGTTTCGATATGAGGACATCGATAATTTTCGTTTTGGTATTCTTAGAGAGGAAACCATATTTCAGACCCCAAGAACTTTAAATTATGATACTATATCATTAAGGCCACATACAGCTCGGCAGGCACTAAATTAAGTACTGTTCACATAATATAGTTTGAGAAAGTGGTGTGTAGAAGCTCCATAAATAAGCGCCCTATCAAACGCTTAGCCCTATTCTCTGAATATATATATAAAATACATGAGGCGACAGACTAGAAGGCTCTCGGCTGGTCTGACATGCATATGTTCTGCTAATCACATTGGTAGACTATTATCCTGGCAGTGTAGGAGTGAAATATGGTTCGCATATCGGGTCCCTCAGCAGTTACAGATGGTTTTTCTCGACTGGAGTCACAATTTATTGTAACTACTCAAATTCCTCACGATACTGAGTAGTCATCGGTCCCATACTGACCGAAATTCCATGAGAAAATTTATTTTCCCATTGAGACCCGAGCCAGAGCAAGTCCCGTAGCTCCTGCGCCAAGGCATCTTGCCTTAAGTACTCAGCTGCGGCGCGGTACACACACACACACACACATACATAACTAACTAACTCACTGGCACTATCAAACCCGTAGGTTCATGGCCGCGCGGACATAAACTCTCCATATATCCCTATCCTGAGCCTTGTTTTCCAATCATCCCCTGTATAATTTACTTCCCTCAAATCATAATTAATGTTATTCTCACGCCTAATTCTTGGTATACCTACTGGGCGTTTTCACTCTGGTTTTCCTACAAGAAGCTTCCATGCACGTCTTTCATTCCCCATTCGTGCCACGTGTCCTTTCCATCGCAGTCTGCGAGACTTAACTGTTCTCATTATATCTGGCTTCCTATAAAGACCATATAATTCACTGTTATTCAGTCTTCTCCATTCACCTGTCTGTTCATCTCTCTTTGGTCCAAAAATTTTCCTAAGAGCTTTATTCTCAAATAGGCCTACTCATAATTTCCTTTTCTCCCTTAAAGTAAGAGTCCATGTTTCGCATCCATATAATATAACTGGTAGAATAATAGTTTTATACATTTTCAGTTTAATGTTTTTTGAAACACATATACACATACGCATATATATGATGTATATATATTAATGAAGTACCGAAAAAGTTATTATACTCCTATAATCTATTAAGTTAGTCGAATGATTTTGAACCATGCTTTGAAATTTATGAATGGTACATCCAGCGATGTACAATGGTACCGAATTCCCCACATTGTATATTGTTCAAGGATGGTGCCTTTTCTCTCGTAAGTTTAAGATATCGTTATACTTGAAATTAACTTGTCCCCCTGTGGTTTCCCCTCTATAGAAAAATACACTTAGTGTATTCTACCATCTACAGACTACACAATATTAAACTTCAAATTGTTTCTGATATATTGCACATAGGGTATTATCGTGTTTGAAACAAGAACACGCCAAAGTCATAAATACTATAAAAACTGTTCATATATCTATTGAAGTGTAAACAATAAGGAAATGTTTTATCTTTGCAACAAATGTCACAGAGTATAATGTATATAACCAGCGCAGCGGTTCTATTTTTCTCCGATATCTGGGGTTGTCACCTGGCTAATCCAGCGACAGTCTGCTTGCAATATTCACATATGCATCCGCTTTGTAAGGATTATTTATCAGCGTGTTCCCAGGAATTAGAGGATACGTTTGTAAAATCAGTTGTTTTTGTGATGTCCGTTTCGGAATGTAAAGCAGAACATTTGCTTCACTTTATTATGTCTTGACTGCATTTACAACACAGTACATTAATATCAAGCCTTACTTATGAGACATATTTTACACAGTTGTGAACATGTTTAACACTTCCTTAAAATGTAGTATTTCGAGATTTTATCTAACTAACTCACTGGCACTATCGAATCCGTAGGTCCATGGCCGCACGGACTTATGCTCTCCACACATCCCTAATCTGAGCTAATGTTTTTCAATCATCCCCTGCATAATCTACTTCCCTCAAATAATGGTTAATACTATTCTACCACCTTATTATTGGTCTTAAAGAAACTTCCATGCTCCTCTTTCATTTCTCATTCGCGCTACATGTCCTCACAACACAGAAATTAGGGACAAATGCCATATTCAAGACATAACCAAATTTATTATAGATAGACGAAAGTATTGGAAGGGTTATATAGAAAGAATGGAAGAAAACCGGCTTGCAAAAAGAGCTAAAGAAGATAGACCAATAGACGGGAGAAGAACAAGAGGAAGACCAGCCAAGAGATGGATAGACAGTGAATGCACATCCAATACGTCTTCCTCCGAGGAGTGATTTTGGAAATAAACAGGATGAAAATCCTACAAATTAAGTTTAAGAAGAAGAAGAAGAAGAAGAAGAAGCTACATGTCCTGCCTTTATAACAATACAAATATAGTAGGAAACAGATTTATTTACAAATGTTCAAGCGAGCTGTTCATGTTTTTGACCGTATAGATACGCGGATGTCTAATATTAATATAAAATAAACTAAAACAAAAGATAGAATTATGATTAATTCTATTAGGAATTAAACAAATGGCATTTAAGCTAAGTTGTTAATACTATTTTTATGTAGTAGTCATAATAATATATACACTTTGTTTCCGTATTTATTTATTTATTCACGAATCTCTGTTCTTATTTTCCGCGTTTTGCCCAAAAACATTCATATGTTTAAACCAATTTTCTGAGTTCATTATTTACTCGGAAATTTCCAATGTATCACGATTTGAATATAGAGATCTCTCCTCCAATATTCCAAATTTAAATTGTCATGACATTATTGTCGGCTGTACAATGCTATTTTTTATTCAACATTCTTCTTAACATATTTTGACATTAGAATCGCAATTAAGAAGCAGTCTTTCTAAATGTACATGGAATTGGTCGTTTTCGGTAGTCAAGGAGCTTCTATGTTCACCTCTGGAGCACAGGTTCGACCACAGTCCGAATCTATTATTTTGAAACTGAAAATTACTATATAATAATTCCATAGATTCAGAATAATAACTTTTGAGTTCATATTGAAAAAATTCGATCCTGAACAAAATTTTTCAGCTCTTCCACACCAAGCTTTCAGAAACGATATTAATAGTCTGGGATGTAATAGTGTTATCAATTGAGGTACTACATGAGACTGTATTAATAACTGATTCCCCGTAAATACATCAAATATAGTTAGCTGAGTATAACTTCAGCTCTAAAGATGTAATTCATGTCAGTGGCAACAACTTCAAGCAGTAGCAGAAGCAGCAGCGATGTAGCTATTATTGTGGTAATAGTAGTCTAACAGTTAATCATCCTCTATAACAATATAGGTATTAATGTCGTCGTTCAAGGGTGGTCGTAAAAATACCCGAAAAAACATTGCGCAGAATACTCTTATTTCAAGCTGATATAATTTCACGTACCGCAATATCTACGACACGAGACTCCGGTATTTACCTTCATTCCTAAGATAGTCATACTTGATGATTTTATGTAGTGGAAAATAGTTCATGGATCCAGACCAGGTTTTAACCTACTAACTATGGAACAAGAGCCCAGCATATAACCAATAGTCCACTAAACCGACTTCAAACAATAATAAAACTATATTCTGAATTAGTAACGTATGTTACATACACTAAAAATATAAATGTAATATTCATTGTTTTATATAATAGCGTATTATAATTATGTAATACGTTTTTTTTTAATGAATCACAACAAACCCAAGAATTCCAAACTAAGTCTGTACGGAGACTTTTTTATAGATTAATAGAATATTTCATATACAACATATATATATATATATATATATATATATATATAATAGAATATTTCATATACAACATATATATATATATATATTTAAAGTAAGAAAAATTGCGATATGGTTTTTGTACCGACTATATACTTAATATAGGGATATCCACATCCACACATTGTTCTCTCTTGTGAGGTTATTTAACCAAGGGTAATTTAATTAAGTTTGTTTCTCTACAGATGTCAGGGAGAGACACCCAGAGTCAATTTTACCAACAGAGGTAACTATATTACGCCAGTTTTCCCCGTGTATAATGCATAGCTTAAACTGGAGTAATACAGTTACCTCTGTTGGTGAAACCTACCCCTAGTAGGCTATCATATTTAACTCTTCTCCTTTAGTTTAACCTCTCACCTTATAGGTACTTTTACGTGTCACACCCCACACACCCCGGGCCTTATAGTGGCATGATCCGTCAGGAAGGGGATTTTAACTATGGATCATATATATAAACTTTTGACCACACGAGGACATTGAAGACCTCCTCCGAGACAACACAACAAAAAAGACGAAAAACACAATTCACACACACAATCATACTAGGCTTAAACATGGCGAATATGATAATGATGGCCAAATGATGTTCGGGAACTGTTTGGACCTTAACGTTTCCTGACATTTGTCTTACGAGTGAAGAAAAACCCGAAAAAACATCATCTAGGAAACTTGTCCCGAACGCGGATCGAACCCTGACCCGTTGCGTGACAAGGCAGCACGCTACCTCGAGACTACAGCGGTGGACATATTTAACTCAGACGCTCTAATTTAGACTTCAGCTTATTTTAAGGACCCGAAAATCTTCAGATTCGCGATCCAGGCTTATATACCGTTTAGGAGGAATCATCTCTTGGATTTTCCATTCTAAAAAAATCTATTTCGGCCAAGTTTGAACCCCTCGTGCCAGAGGCAAGGATCATAATCCCTTGACTATCGAGGTACATTAAGTACCAACTATGGAATAAAAGTAGGTAGATAAACACTAAATATAATAGACAGATTAAGTAATGTTTGATTATGTCATTTTGTTCCTTAAAAATGAATAATGCTTTGATTCTATTATACAGGGTGATTCAAAAGTCAATATACATTTTGATGATACAGTGACTGTATTAATTTTTGTTGCAGGTAATATAACAGTATGCTAACCAAAGAAGAAAGAATAGCTGTTGTTTCTGCTCGTCTTCGTGGTATGACGTATGAACAAACGCGGGCAGATTTCGCCCGTAAATTTACGAAACCAGGCCCCACCAGGCTGGCTATAAAGAACCTGGTCAATAAATTTCAACGAACTGGTAATGTTGCAGATGAGGAGCGTCCAGGGAGACCGGTCGTACCACCAGATACCGTATAAAATGTACTCGCAGCCCCTCTGCATCAACCAGGAGACTTAGTAGAGAGCTGGGTATTCCTCAAACCACTGTGTAGAGAACTCCCTGCTACAAATTGCATAAACGTGCATATCACATCCAGGTCGTGCATAAACTTGAAGCTGAGGACTATGCATCCAGAGAAGCTGCGTGTCATGGTCAACTAGAAGCTGTGGAAAATAATTTAATGGAAAATGTCTTATTTAGTGATGAGGCTACATTCCACACATGTCAATAGACACAATTGCAGGATATGGACAGAGGACAAACCAAATTTAATGCAGGAGTGGGAACGGGACACACCCAAAGTAAATGTGTGGTTATAATTAATCAGGTCAACAGTCAACAGTTTACGGGCCCTTCATGTTTGCAGAGAAAACTGTTACTATAAACGTATACCTCGATATGTTGGAATAGTTTTTGGAACCCCAATTGATATCTGATGGTATTATGGATACTGTTGATTTTCAACAGGATGGGGCACCAACTCATTTTACCATTTACGGTTCGGGACTACCTAAATCAAGCTTTTTCCGGCAGATGGATTGGCCGTGCAGCGCCAATGATGTGGCCTGCCCGCTCCCCAGACCTGATACCTTTAGACTTTTTTGCCTGGGAGTTTTTAAAATCTGATCTGTACCAGGTAAAGATAAACAACATTCAACAGCTAAAACAGCGGATTAGAGGCGCTATGCTTGAGAAAGTGTTTCGCAGTATAGTGGAGCGTTGGTCGTTTTGTCTAGACGTGCAAGGTGGTCACATTTAAATGCATTGAAATTATGTCCTACTGTGGCATGTGTTTCAGTATTATTACATAATGTATAATAATACCTGTATAAACACAAAATGTATAGTGACTTTTGAATCACCCTGTAATGTAAATATATTTTCTTATATAATCTGTAAAAAGCAAATATAAGCTTACAATATTAAGAGAGTTTATTTTATTTATTTATTTATTTTTTTTTGTTTTCTGCGTCATAAATTCAAGGTTGGCTTCTGGCCACTGATTCCGACGTTTCGACACGATCCCTCATGTCATTATCAAGGAACTATAGATTCGAGTGCTGATTTAGTTTAGTAACCAATAACTCGAACATATCATTCCTTGGTAATGGTATGTGAGATCATGCCATGTTCTATAATGTTAAAACTACATAAGACCTAAATCATTAACTCGAATTTATCATTCCTTGAAACGATGACATGTGGATCATGTCGAAACGTCGGAATCAGTGGCCAGAGGACAACCTTGAATCCATGACACGAAAAACCCAAGAAAACTTTCTTAATCATACTTATACCCGCGAAAATCTACAATTTATATATATATATATATAAAGTTAATTTCTGTGCATTTGTCCATTATAGACTTGTAAACCTTTCAACCGATCTTTATGAAGGTTTGTACATACAGGTTTACAGGTACGGCGAATGTTTAGCCTCAATTTATTATGTTCTAAAAGGTGTAGGAGTTCACTGAAACGAAAATTTAAAAATCGTTCTAGCTGTCGTAATGTTCGATGTGCGTTTTCTAGTGCCACCCATTGCACTTTACATGCTTCGGGTTCCGCAGATAAATGGCAATAACGTGGTTTATTTGCAATTTACACACCACGTCGGCAGACTATTACGTAAATAATGTTTTAATGTATCGTGTACAGAGAGCAGTGTATTATGAATGTATGTTTATGTGTTTGTGTAATTTAAAGTGATTTTTATGAGGGTTGATGATGGTGATAAGGGAGAAGTTGAAACCCGGTGCCGGCATGTAGCCTACTCCCATCGAAAAACACCAAGGGGGCCGCCAGCTTAATGCTAACGACGCGACGGACGAATCGCTATCAAGAGTACAACATGCCTTCTGAACTGCGGAGAGATTTGCAATTTAATGCAGGGGCATGGCCCACAATCTAGCGATTAAAATGTCTACACCATCACCTCTCCTTGTCCCCAGATTGAAAAATTTGGATTTAAATTAATATAATTTAATTAATGTAAAGTAAAGTAAAGTGATCCCACAACAGGCCTCAGGAGGCCCTTGGGGTAGTAGGAGGTTAAGGCTCCCACTTTTTCTAGACAATCGGCACTTTATGTCAGCCGGGTTGTCAGCCCTGCATGACGGCCGCCTTTACCCCCAGAACAAGCGTCTGGTACTCATTTCCGTTAGAGGCCGAGTCGACCCCAGGGCCATAGTGCCGCCAGAGGGTTTGGGATGTAACAATTACAATTTTTAATCCTGCTGAGTATCGAACCCTGATCCGCTAGACGTGCTGCTACCTGAGCCGACATAACAATTTTCGATTTTTCACAACGAAACTCATTATACTTACTTACTCACTGGCACTATCCAACCCGTAGGTTCATGGCCGCGCGGACATAAGCTCTCCATACATCCCTATCCTGAGCTAATGCTTTCCAATCATTTCCTGTATAATCTACTTCCCTCAAATAATTTTTAATGTTATTCTCCCACCTCATTCTTGGTCTACCAACTGAGCGTTTTCCCTCTGGCTTTCCTACAGGAAGTTTCCATGCACGTCTTTTATTCCCCATACGCGCAACATCAGTATACCCTATTAAAATAAACGGAGATAGATATTATCAAAAAATCAGCGTAATCTGATTGTTAAAAATGGTGGTTTACCTGAAATTCGAAATTAAACATTTATTCTAGCAACCCGTATATTTGTTTCGTCGCAGTGTATACCACATGATTTAATTAGCCCTTAATACTTGGTCTGAGCGTAGCAGCGCACTCCGGATATTAACTACTAGAGTGTAAAATTTTAATTATGGAATCCTCAAATCTCTGGACAATTCGAGTCTCTTAATTGGGTGTAATCGGAGTAAAAATCCAATCGTTCAATTATTTATAGTGAATTTATTTCAACTGATGTTTGTGATTTTAATTGGTGTACTCAAATCTCACATCGTCTTCTAGGAAGTGAGAATATAATTACGTACAAGCAGAAACTTAGCTCTTACAAGTTGGCGAAATAGTTTTGTTACTTAGCTGTCAATTAATTTCAAGTGTTTTGTAACAAGTTTACAAAACTTACGTGCTACTAACCTAGCATTGGTTTCTAAGGCGCAAACTGAAAATACTCCATCATTACTTGACATTTAGTTACATGTAGACATTTTGTGAATACTAGGTTAAACTTGTTACCGAACATTCGTTTACTGGATGTGGTCAATATGGCGAATGCAACTATTTTTGTAGATTTATGATTGGACATGTTAGCAATTTGTGGTGGCGTAATAAATCTGAACACCAAATACCAGCCTCGTGGGCTAGTGGTCAGCGTTTTTGACTACAGTTCATGAGGTCCGGGTTCGATTCCCGGTCAGACTATAGGGATTTTTCTTTAAAGAGAATTATTCCTGTGGTTGTTCATGACTGGAATTTAGATTAAGGACGCTGCTGGGGCTTCATTATCATTTATCAGCCATCATATCATCGGGGTAACGCAACTCCGTCTTCTAGGTGCCCCAATCTAAGTTATGGATTACAATTCCGCCAATGCCAGGAGAGAAAGCCAGAAATATCATAAAATTCAACCTGACGGCATCGAACAATATATATATATATATATATATATATATATTAGAAGTCCCGGCCACGCGTTGCTGTGGCTAAGGTATATGTTAAAAAGTTAAATCAAGTTGCTGTCTTTCAGCCACATTATTTAAAACGAATACTTACACACGAAATTAATAATATTGAAAATAAAATAAACACTGAACACACTTAGATTATGAAATAATCAATATTTGTAATTCGATTGAAATTCGCGGTTGCAACAAAAAGCACGGCCATCTGGATCTCTTTTTGTTAAATAATAAACCAATTACCTTACCAAATTACCTTACACCGCCATCTGTTAGAATCGTATGGAACTCACAGATAATTACCTCCATCTGTTAGAATCGTATGGCACTCACAGATAATTATAACTCTTTGTTAAATAATAAACAAATAATTTGCAATAAAAATAATACGACTATAAATTTAGCTATAAACTACCCTAAGTCTCAAGTTGGATCAAACTGCACACAGTGTGCAAAATTTTATTAAAATCGGTTCAGTAGTTTAGGATTCCATCGCGGACAAACAACGTGACACGAAATTTTTATATATTAAGATATATTAGTTTTTCAATTACTCCACGCACTTTTAATTCTTTATTGAATGTATTATAATATTTCTTTCTCTAAGAGGATGCGGAAACGTAGCAGTTTTCAAATTCATACTGGGTTAAAACAAGGAGATGCACTCTACCTTCTACTACTCATTTTTTACTGCAGATCCAGCTGTGTAAGTAGAAGGAGAGAATAGCATATCTTTTTCATTCCAATCTAAATGACGTCACACTGTCTTGACAAAAAATCACTGCATTCTACAAGCTAGTGAGAAATTTTAGTTAATGTGGTTTGGCTACTCAAGTACATAAAAATATAATAGTAAACAATGATGGAGACTTGTAATAGTATATTACGATGCGAGGTTGGGAAGTGATTTTACAGAAGTGAGGAAAATGTTTAAGAAACCGAGCGACAGCGACATTCTGTAAAACACTTCACAAATGTGCGTTGCACATTATTTTTTGCGCGATGGTGTTTTCAAAATGATGTACAATAGTAAAAATAATAACATCTTTGTAGAAAATATTTTCGTTCATTATAAACAACTGACTAACGTTAACAGCTTGGACAATGTTTATTAGTTGAAAATACAGCAGGCCGTAACACCAATCAGTGATAAAATGGCGGTAAGTACTCATTTATTGTGTTATATTGTTTCAAATAAAGTTAAGTTCATATAAAATTCAGTGATTTGTTTCGTATAACATATATTAACACTACCTTTTGGATATATTTTTGTATGTACATTGTACGTAGTATACATAGAGTACAGTAGTTTTACTTCCCACACGTGGTTTGTAATATGTAATATTACAGCATAGTTATTTAGATTGGCAACCAAGCTTTCAATCATGATCACGACAAAACGCACTATCGCGCAAAATAGTATAATACGATGCGAGGTTGGGAAGTGGGAAGCGAGGAAAATGTTTACAAACCCAGCGATAGCGTTTTTAATTTCCGAGATTCTCTAAAAACACTTCACAAACATGCGTTGTACATTTTTTTTGCGCAGTGGTGTTTTGAGAGTAATATATGTAAATACCCTCAACTCGTGTCCAACGTAGGATCAGATCGAGGGATGAGATGAGATGAAGCCCCTTATATAGAAGTCTGTGAATGACAAGGGTGCCAGCCGACCACGCCTGACGCATCGTCACGGGGGCAGATGAACGAAATGGATGAGATGAGTATGGAGAAATGATGGAATGAAATTGTGGCTGGGAAAAACAGGAGAAAACTCCGATAAAAATCTGCCCAAGCTCCGTTCGTCCACCACGAAACCCACATCGAATGACCGAGACTCGATCTCGGGACCCCAGCGGTGTATGGCGAGCGTCTAACCGCTTGCGCCACGGAGCCGCCTCAAAATAATAAATAACAGTAAAATAATATATTTATTGGAAATATTTGCTTTCATTTTAACCAATTGATTAATGTTATCAGTGTGGGCAATGTTTATTGGTTGAAACTACAGGAGACCGTGAGACCAATTAGTGATAAAATGGCGGTAGGTACGTATTTATTGTTTTTTTATTGTTTCAAATAAAGTTCAAGTAAGCGCAAAATATAGCCTCTCTCTACCAAACCCTTCCTTCTACCTTCACGTGGTGGGACTGCTTTTAATGAAGATGGAGGATGAGGTGCGGGTTTCTGGCGCAATAAAACCAGATGCTCGGGGCAGACAGATCTCTGTAACTTTGTAAGCCAGTTTGTCTAGGAGAAAGACAACTCCGAAATTAAACTATGGTCCTCCAGATTGAGGGTTTTGCGGTTGGGCTGGTAACCCACCCAAGTAAAACATATCACTCAGAAGTCTTAAGTACGAATATGAAACCCGGACAGATTCAATGGATACAACTTACGCAATGAAAAAGCTAGACGATTTGGAATAACGGAAATGATCAATATTGCAACCTGGAATGTGAGAGGACTCCATACAAATAGCAGGAAATGCAGTTAGAACTAAAACAAAAAAAAAAAGAATTAATATAGCAGTTTTGACAGAAACATAAAAGAAGTTGAAAGGAAATCGAGATCATGAAGAATATACAACGTTATGTAGTGGGATGGAACAACATATACATGGGCAAGCTCAAGATCAAAAATGCAAAAGGAAAATAATATCATATCAATTTGTAAATGAAAGAATAATGGTAGTAAGGTTTAAAATACCAAGAGCACACCTTACAGTTATAGGAGTCTAGTACAGTCCTGAAGAAGGAAGAGATACAGAAACATTCTATGAAAAATTGTAGGAAACTTATAATGAAGATTAACAAAACAGATATGATATATATATATATATATATATATATATATATATATATATAGCTAGGGATGTAAATGCTAGAGTGGGAAAAGTGCCCATAAAAGATGTAATTGAGAAGAGACCCTCAATAATAACGGTGTATTACTCAGACAATACTGCACCTATAATAAACTAAATGTAATGAACATCTTCTGCAAGAAGAAAGAAATACATAACTATGTGGAGTAATAGAGGCCACTGTTCAATTATTGACTATATAATTCGCAATGTAAAAGCAGCTAAATCGATCCAAGATATAATTTATAGGGGATGTGACACATGCAGCGATCATTAATTGCTGATGACAAAAATAGTCTTGATTGCTACATGGAAAAATATAGAACTAACTTATTCAATACATTGGACAATACAAGATTTAAGATAAGATTGTTAAAAAATCAATCTATTAGAGCTTTATATCAACAGAGACTTAACCATAATTTAATAAAAAGTTCTAACTGTAAATAATATGACAAAAGAAGGGAAAACATACAAGATTGTATTATTAAAGCAGCCCAAGAAGCGATTGGCAAACAAAAGATTTGGAAAAGAAAGGACTTATAATATGGAACTCGGATATCGAAAACGCTATTCGTGAAAGAAAAAAAACATATTGCATTTCCTTACAAAAAATGATGAATAATCAAGACAAAAATATATACAGGCAAGGAATCCTGCTAAATCGCTAGTGCAGAGAGCACATAGAGAGAGTTGGGAGAAATTTATAGGAGATGTTGAATATGATGTATATGGTTAGCAAAATTTTACATTTAAATACTAAGAAATATAAATAAATCAGACAAAGATACTGCCAATATGAAGGTTATTGTACCAAAAACATTGGTTGAACATTAGACATATTTGTGGTTTAATAAGAATGTACAATCTCACACTCCAGTAAATAATACATTTGACGGATGCGATTTAATTACATTGGCTGAAGTAGAAACATCAATAAGAAAATTGAAATGCAGATAATCACCTGGGCCTAAAATATCAACGCAGAACTTTTGTAATACGGAGGTTTGTTATTAAAATTAAGGTTATTACACATATTTAATATGTGTTGGATAAACAAAGAAATTCCCAAAACATGGCTCAGTGAAAATGTTATATCAATTTTTAAAAAAGGATTCAGAAATAAAACAAATTATTATAAAGGAATCAGTATTGAACTCCGTATATAAAACATATGCTGGGATATTGCTTAATAGATTAAAACCAATAGCAGATTATTGCTTTTAGAACAGAATGGTTTTGGACAAGGAAGGTCCTGCTCTGACAGTATATTCACTATGAGACAGATAATAGAAAAGCGACGAGAATTCAATTTACTCACATATTTAACTTTCGTTGATCTTGAAAAAGCCTTTGAAAAGGTGATAGAAGAAAATTGTGGGAAATAATGATGGCAAGAGGGTATCCGGCTCAAATTATAGAAGGACTAAAAAGTCTTTATAATGACACGAAAATTATCCTTAATTTAGATAATTATTCCACAGATGAAATTTTAATAAATCAAGGAGTTCGACAAGGGTGTACTTACATTGTTTAATATATATATATATATATATATATCACTTACATTGTTTAATATATATTTTGATGAGGTTATACGAAAATGGAAAAAAAAAAAAAATCAAGTCCAATAGGAATACAAAATATAAGGAAATTTATATGAATATTTTAATGTATTCAGACGATCTGGTAATTATACAGAAGTCGGAGGATGATTTACAAAGAGTTATTTACACGTTGAATCAATTAGGACTCTCAACTTCAAAAACTAAAATTATGAATTTTGAGGACAAAGTGCTAGTCAGAGCAAAACTATTAACAGGACACTTTAACTATCTTGGTTCAGATATAACATACAGCTATGATTGGGATATACATAATAAATTAAACCGATATAAAATTATGGGTGGCACCATAAGAAGAATCTTCCGAAAGATTCGAAAAGAAACTCAGCTGGTTTTATAAAATTATGGCTGTTCCTGTTCTTTTATATGGATCTGAATCTTGGGTACTTACAAAAAAAAGATATCTCAAACATTCAAGCCACTGAAATGAATTTTTTAAGATCCGTAAAAGGATGTACACGCATGGAGATTACGTAATGAATCAATAGGAAATGAACTGGAGATATTTTCAATACTCGATAAACTAGAAGAGCACAAATACCGATGGAAAAAACATTTAGACAGAATGAACAATACAAGATTACCCAAAAAAATCAAAACCTACAAACCGCATGGAAAATATCTTTGGATCGACGAAGGAAACGATGGACTTGAGACCGGAACAGGTCGTATTGATATAATCTTGGATAGTAAGAAGAAGAAGAAGAAGAAGAAGAAATAAAGTTCAGTACATTTAAAACGAAGTGATTTGTTTCGTATAATGTAGCCTATATTAACACTGCCTTTTGGATAGTTTTTGCATAGGCCTATACATTGTTTGTAGTATATAGGTATAGAGGACAGTGGTTTTAATACCTATACGCGGTTTGTAATATGTATTATTACAGTATAGTTTTTTTTTGTTACAGTATAGTTATTTAGGTTGCCAACCCCGAAATATAGGAAGCTGAACTTTTAATCATGGTCGTCATTGTTGTAAGTACGACAAAACGTACTATTGCGCAAAAACGTTTATTTCAGTTGAACAAAGCCCCACAGCTGTTATAGCACTCAAGATTTCCAGGCCGTTGTAAATCTATAAATTTCCACTGGGTTTGATCCCATTTAACTCTTAACCGATGGCGAGCATGGCAACCTCTAATACAGCAGTAAGAGCCAGACCGTCAGGCTTAGTATTCGAACAGCTGATAGCTAGTTTTATATTATATATGAGGATCATATAACTCAAGCGACAAGAAATTTGACTATAGGCACGGGTTCCACACGTATACGGACGCCCCCGAGGAGCCATACCGGATTCTTCAGGATTAGCTAATGGGGACCTTTTTATTTTATAATCATTGTCATCATCTTCCTTCTAAGTTGTAGTCATGAAAGGATTGTTACCGCTTACAAAAAAAAAGTCCACCTTCTCTTCCTCGGCCTTGTCTGGGATTTTTTACCATATGGATGGTGCTTTAAAACTGTCTAAGGAATTCTAAATAGAATACAATAGATTTATTTAGCCTGGTGGAGTTAAGGCCATGTCACATTCTCTTCCACTCACCAGGATAAACATATGTTACATATAAATACAAAAAATTACAATAATAGTACATGCTAAACTATTAATTATCTGTCAAATTGAATAATAATGACTAATGTATAATAATACAATAAAATTAAATACAATTAAAATTAAGTTAATGGTAGAATGTATATAGAAAGGAATAACGGCTCGAATCAACTATACATAAAAAGAAAAGAAAGAAAAAATACAAAGAAAGTAATAAAATATAATCAATCTATCCCTTATTATACAAGACATTAGGCAAATATATTAACAAATCTTAAAACTATTTTTAATAAATAATGAAAAAACAAATTATTATTTTTTTAAAGTAATGTTAGTGAGTTTTTTCTGTAATAATTTTATTTTCAATTTGTTTCTGAAAGATGGTAAAGTTTGGCAGTCTCTGACATAGGATGGAAGGGAATTCCATGTTCTAGCGAGAGAAACTGTAAAAGATTTCAAATAATAGGTAGTGTCATGAGGAGGGATATAAAGGACATTGTACTCAAGGGATCGGGTGTCGTAATTTATGTGTATCAGAGAGTCTAGTGAAGCGGTGTGATAAATAATAAGGCAATGATGTTTGTAATATTTTATAGAGAAGGTATAAGGAATTGATGGTTCTACGATCATGTAGACGAAGCCATGACAATTGTTCCAGGGATGGTGTAACGTGATAAAATCTGCGTATACCACAAATAAAACGTATGCAAGAATTATGAACACGTTGAAGTGTTTGGGTAAGAACAGTATTTAGATCAGTAAAAAGAGTATCACAATAATCAAAATGGTGCATTGCAAGTGTTTCTACTAACATTTTTCTTAGAGCAAACGGTAAACAATTTCTTATACGATTTAATGAGTGTATTATTGAGAAGATAGTTTTGCAAATGTTATTTATTTGTTTATTCCAAATTAAATTTGTTTAATCATAAATACTCCTACATTTTAACTGTCTCACTATAAGGGTTTTGAACCCAATTAAGTTAAACATGTAATACTGTATTTGTGTTAATTGAGGATAATAGTCTCTGATGACCCATAATGATTGCTTGTGACTATCTAGGATTTAATTGAAGTCCATATTTCTGTCTCCATGCCGTTAGCGAGTAAAGGTCATCATTAATTTTGGCATACAGAGCACATGATGACTCCAGTTCTGCTGATAATTGACGGATGCAACGGTAATATATTATGGAAACCAGATTAAATTCTTCAAGAATATCATTATGCTTTACCAAGTCAAATAAGAATGGTGAAGTGCACCTCTCCTACCTAAATCCCAACCTCACCTTTATGTGATTTTTTTTAAACGAACGAGTCTCTGGGGAGTCACAGCGGTATAACTGTTCCAACAACAAAAGAAGAAGTGCTAATCAATACAAAACGGACTTGTCCAGGAGCTCAGGTGGCAGCCCCACCACTGGTCTACATCCTGCTTGCCGTTAACTAGTTGGAGGGAAATTAAATTGCTTTCATTACTTACAAAGATATAGCCAGATAATTATGTAAATGTTGTAAAAACATGTTGAACGTACTTAAGTGGACCAGATATGTTTATCACTTATACGTTATATTTGTAATCTTACTTACTTACTTACTTACTTACTCACTGGCACTATCGAACCCGTAGGTTCATGGAATAAATTTATATATTTACTAGCTAATACCAGCCGTACGTTGCTACGCCTAAATAAATAAAATATTAAAGGTTAGTTAAACTGTATGGAATACGCTGAGAGAACCAAACATGGCGGTTGCTAGTCAGTTTTTAATTTTGGCAAACCTCTACTTCTAATCTTCGAATTTAACTCATTTTTGGACAATATCTACCTCGATTTATTTTAAAGAGATGTACTGATTTTCATTGTGAAAGATCGAAATTTGTGATTGCTAGAGCGATTTTTAAATGTTCATTTTAGGTGACCTCCTACACCTAGAGAGTCCAATTTTGAATCACGAATATCCAGCAATCCACTTCAACACACACTCAAAATGTCATCAAAATCGGTCCAGTCATTTAGGCAGTTTTTAATTTCAGATTTCAGGCAAT
Organism: Diploptera punctata; assembly: GCA_030220185.1. Lineage (NCBI taxonomy): Eukaryota > Metazoa > Arthropoda > Insecta > Blattodea > Blaberidae > Diploptera > Diploptera punctata. The sequence continues at coordinate 210,969 of JASPKZ010007520.1, read as the reverse complement.
CCTTCACTTCTAATTGTCGTATTTCGCTTGTTTTAGGATAATACCTACCTTGATGTATTTTAAAGGGATGTACTGAGTTTCATTGTGAAACATCGAAATTTGTGACTGCTAGAGCGATTTTTAAATGTTCACTTCGGGTGAACCCCTGCGCCTAATTATATTAGAGGGATCCATTCAAACACACACTAAAAATTTAATCAAAATCGGTCCAGTCGTTCAAGGAGGTATTAAGTGACATATACACGTAGACAAAAATTATATATATATATATATATATACACACACAGGGTGTAAATGAATTATAACGCATAAATTTAACTTCGTATAGAGGGGTATTTTATAAGCATTTTGAGGTAATAAACTAATGGTCTACGAGCGGATATGGACGAGTTATAGGGAATCAAAGTAAACGACATTTGATACAGATAAATCAACAGGAGCATACCAGGAGAGAAAATTATACTAGAATAACTTCATATCTTAATATCAATTTCGAGATCCTGATTGCTAATAATTCACCAACAACGTTTATGAAATATTAGGTTATCAAATTCCTTAAAATTTCGATAAGAGCAGATGATTGCACGCGACTGCACTGGTTACAGTAGAATCGGTACAATGTGAGCCTTAGTACAGAGTGAAACACACACAATCTGTGTAGTTAACTTGTGGCTTAATGGTCAAAGTGATGGATTTAAGTTTCGAACACTGATGGTTCAAATCACAGCAGGCGATGTTTTATTCTTCTCTTTCGTTCATTCTTTCTTCACTGTGATATGTTGACACTGAATGTTTTTTTTAGTATAGGCATGCGCAAAATTCTTATTCTTCTATTGGTGATTACATTAACATCTATTTAGAAGTTACTTCAGAATTAATTCAGTTGCATTACATGAAAACATCATGGAACAACTTTACAGTTTTGCTGAACTTGTCATATGCATCTGATTTATGGTGCAACACAAGGTAATGGTGTAAGAGCTGCTACCATGTACGCGGAGCGGTATCCGGCCATCCGGTAGACGCCATCCTCGCCGAAAAACCTTCGGGTCTGTTGGTAGGCGTTTGCGGGAGCATGGGAAGTTGAAGGTAAAAAGAGTAGACACCGGTACAAGACGTACGTGCCGCACTGTAGATTTTGAAGAAAATGTTCTTCATAGGGTAAAAGATGTACGCGCCGCACTGCAGATTTTGAAGAAAATGTTCTTCATAGGGTGAAAGATGAATGAACCTTCTACTACTAGTACTCGTGCTATCGGACGTGTTATGGGTCCGAACCATCAACGTGTATGGGAAGCCTACATGGAGACCAGCTCTATCCTTTCGTCTGCAAAAAGTACAAGTCTTACAGCCTCTGGACGTCACTCAACGGGCTCAATTTTGTAAGTGGCCTTTGTTGCAGTCACCGCTCTTCTTTTCCTCGGTATTATTCGCTGATGAGGCAGTATTTAATAGGGATGGGCTGGTTCTAAACTCCAAGAACAGCCAGATATAGGATTATGAAAATCCTCATACCATCTTCCAGAGGAGTTACCAGCAGATATTTTCGGTGAACGTATGGGTAGGCATAATTTCTGATCCCATCATTGGGCTCTATCTTCTTCCCCAGATATTAAATGTTTATTTATAAGACATTTATAGAGCACGTCCTACCTACATTACTAGAAGAAGTTCCTCTCCTCATCAGGATTAACATGTGGTTTCAGCACGATGGAGCTCCTCCCCATCTATGATGGAATGTGCGAAATAATTTGGATGGAGTGTATCGTGGCCGTTGGATAGGAAGAGGTAGTCCAACTGTAGTGTGGCCACCTCGCTCTCCAGATCTCAGTCCACTTGATTATTTTTTGTGGGGACATCTGAAAACACTGGTGTATGCGACCCCTGTTGATACAGATGAACTGTTAGTTGCACGCATAATCGCAGCATGTGATGCGATTCGTAAGACAACTAGTATCTTTAACGGGGTATACGAGAATCCTTTAGTCGCCGATGTCGTCTGTGTTGTGAGAATGGAGGTCGCCAATTTGAACAATTTCATTAATGAGTCTGCAGGTGCTTTACTTTTTTCTGGTTTACTTAAATGCATTGCTTTTATTTCCCAATAACATTATGTATGCCACGTGTACATTCACTATACCTCTTCATATTATTAATTACTGCATTATCATTTATCTAAGTACATAAATACTGCACAGTACAATTACACATTTTATTTTCGAAACCTGCTGCACTCTACAGTAGGCGTATTATTATTACAACCTTTGAAACAATTGTCTGTACAATACGTACATATATAGTGTTGTAACTTGTGTACTGCGCCGACATTCCAATACCGTATTCTGTAAAATAATGAATAAACAATTAAAGCAGAAGTAAATCTACGCACGTAACTAATTTACAGTGTGTACTTAATAATGGAAGAAAATGTGTACACGTACTGTAGGTAGTTTCGAATGTGATGCATAAATATTACGTTTGCGTCGGTATTAGACTGCTATAACGACTGAGCTACAGGTGCATGCTTGTTGCAAGTTACAGTCTCTGTGTCATATTATTTCAATTTTAATTTGAAATTATCAGTGGCGTGCGAACCATTTTCAAATTGAATCATAACTTGGACATTTTTATTCGTAGACCATTACGTAGTTCATTATCTAAAAATGCTTAGGTCATACTCCTTTATATGTAGTTAAATTTATGCGGTATAATTCATTTACACTCTGTATATACGTTATATTCGTAATGAATTTATATATTTAGTAGGAGGTTAAGGCTCCCATTTTTTACAGACAATTGGCACGAAATGGCAGCCAGATTGTCTTCCCTGCGTGAGCAGCCATCGTATTCAATATCAAATTTCTCATATTTATTTTCGTTAGACGCTGAGTCGATCCAAGGACCATATTGACGCCAGAATGTTTGGGCCACTTTAAAAATCCTGATCTCACCCGGACTCGAATTCCTGTTCTTCTGGCTTGTAAGCATATAGCCACAACCCGCTACGACGTGTGTCTCTCAAATATTGAATTTCCCCCATACAGACTTCTAGGACGTGTAGAGGGGACTGATTTTATAATATGCAGAATTGGAAACCATGTCCGGAAACTTAACGTTTCCGTGCTACAGCTTTTGAAAACATGTTTTTAACGCAACCACTTTTACAAGTAATTTATTAAGAAGCGTGACATAATACATCAATCGTTTTACAATTCAACTCATTAATAACCAAAGAAACAAATAGAAACTGAATACTTTTTCGCAAATACTTTTGTTTACAGTTAAATTTAAACTGTTTTTGTCCTTTTGTAATGATTGTTAAAATTAGATCCACTGCAAGTGCGGTTCGATGTGGCGACCAGCAACTCAGTTGCACACACTGTACCTACGAATGATGTTTTAGTAAATGCGCTCTATCACACCTGGTGTATCTGTAACCTCTCCTGCAATGAACATAACTCGTGCCACCAGATTTTCTTCTGTCTCTACAGGAGTGTCATAAACAAAACTCTTCATACGGCCCCAGAGGAAAAAGTCATATGAGGTCGAATCCGGTGATCGTAGAGGCCATGCAATTGGACCACATCGGCCTATCCATCTATGTTCGAATCGTCGACCCACATGTTCCCGAACATGAAGTGAAAGGTGAGGGGGTGCGCCATCATGCTGAAACCACATGTCTTGACGGATGTTCAATGGCACAGTATCCAACAACACACTCAATACTTGTTGTAGGAATATCAGTAGATAAGAACTGTTAGCCTGGATGTGCATGTTGGCCCTAGTAGCCATATGTAGTATTTGAAATATGTAAAATTACTAACATTAATGCCAGAAAACATAACATTTTTAATATAATTACATCATTGCCTTGATAAAGTAAATATCTTAAAAAGAAAGATTATTTGTACATGGAATTCCAACTACATGTTCCGTAATATTACGCTAGAAATTCTGTTTGTATTAATGATAATTGTATATACAAAGTACTGCATTTATAGTACAGAGTGGAATCAAGACAATAAAAGCAGGATGGTACATAGAAATAGGTTAATTGAACACTCTGCACCCATTTATTAATGGAAGCAGTGTATTTTGTATTCTGAATACTCAGGAAATCACGTAACTGTGTGAAACCATGGAAAGAAAGGACAGTCAGCATTCACGTTGCTTTCTCTTTATAACAAACGTGTTTGCAAATTACATTTTCATATTGCACATTAGCTTAAATTTGCATATTCGAACAGCGGACGCTACATAAATAGCTGTTTTAGCTATTGCAAACTCATCATAAAGTAAAACGTATTTACACTTAATTTAAACCACATAATAGGCCTGTACAGTGTATGTTAAGTGACTTATGAACGGAAATAACAAAGTTTGTTGGCCATTCTTGTTTTCCATTATCACTGCGAATGTTTGACTCTCGTCTAATTTAGAAAAGCGACTACATAATTAAACCATCATCAAATTTGGTATTTTCAACCTCCAAGAAAGCAATAATTAAAATCTAATAGATGATAAGATGGGTCGATAATATTCTCCTTCTTAAGCCCTTTCCTTGTTGTGCTGGAATAGGACGCTCCATAATGGAAACTTTTTGACAAAGTTAATTTGACTTTTATAAGATTCATGATGTGTTCCGTTGAGATTTATTCAAAATTAATATAAAATTATAGAATATTCACCTGAAAGGTCCGTCTCCTCAACTTAATTAATCATTTAACTTCATTCACGCAGAAGGGAAATCAAGCTATGCAAAACACGTTATCCATGAAGGACATCGCATGTTAAATATTGAAAACACCCTAACAGTAATGCACAGAGAAAATAATCCAGCGAAGATAAACGTACTCGAAGAGATGGAAATCATGAAAGCAGCTCACAACGACAGCCTGATAAACGAAAACGAACCCAATACATGTAACCCCCTCTACCAGATCTTCAGTGAAACACCAGTTTTGAATCCTGCCGATGATGGGACAAGTCCCGAAAGCGCTACAGTTAAATAATTAATTAAGTTGAGGAGACGGACCTTTCAGGTGAATATTCTATAATTTTATATTAAAGTTAATTTGGTTACGCTTTTTTACCCGTAGATGTCAGCGAGTGATAAGGAGTCCGACTATCGCCTCGAGGAAACATATTGTGAGTAAATAAGGTAGGCCTATTACTAGATTGGAAACGGTCGCTAACTTTTACATAGAAGCCTTTTTATCCAGGCTTGAGTCCTTTTACAAGTTTGAAAATCTTCAGAAACTGGACCCACGGCTTAAAGTCCCTCCCGGAGAACTTGTTTTTTTTTTTTTTTTTGAGTTTTACATCCTAAATATCCATCGACCACGACAGAATTTGAACCCGCATCCCTCGGAACTAAAGGCAATGAACATAACCACTAGTCCACCGCAAACAGCGGGTCTAATATGTTGCAGCTAATGATGATTTATAGCCTACACATTACTTCACTTGAATATATGTTCCAGTTCTAGGTCTTAATTCTACGTTATTCTTCTTGTAAGCCCATGTATTCCCTTAACAGAGATTTAGGCGCTCTCCCCCTACAGGAAAGAATTTAAACCATACTAATTTAGTTACACTTGTTTTCGTATAGATGTCATTTGAGTGGTCCGTGGTCAGCGTTCCGCCTCATACTGACATCTAGGAAACCAAGGTAGTACTAGGACGGGAAAATTCGGTACATTTTGCTTAGAGGCTTTTTCATTCAGGCTTATGGGTCTTTTACCAGCCTGAAAATCTTGAGACTCGGGAATCACGGTTAAAAGTCCCTCCCGGAGGACTTGCTCCTTGGATTTTTCCATCCTAAAAAATCCATCGACCCTGGCCGGGTTTCAACCCGCGACCCTCGGGACCAGAGACAAGGAGCATAACCACTAGTCCACCGCGGTGTATAAAATGTAAACCTCAAGTAAAGACTGTTTAACTAGAGATAAAGGAATGAGATGAGATACTTATTATTGAAGATATGTGTTATGTATGGATCCCGGCTGACCAGGTCTGTCGAATCATCACAGCAGCAGATGAAACGAAAATGGATGATATTAGTATGGAGAAGTGGTGAAATGAAGTTTTTTTTTATCTGGGGAAAACAGGAAAAAAAAAACCGGAGAAAAATATGTCCTGTCTGTAATTTGTCCACCACGAATCCGATATGAAGAGATCTACGTTTAATTAAATTTTTTATTGCTTATTCTTAATATCTATTAATTTTTCCTCAGGAAACAGAAAAGAAAACGAGGAAATCTTAAATATATCAAGTAAAATAAACTAGTATGTTATATTTTTGGGAAATCAGATGTAATAAGAACAATTAAGTCTCGCACACTGGAATACGCAAGGATTTGTTACACGAATGGGGAATGAAAGAGGTTCATGGAAGATATAAGACAAAAAAAAACAGAAGTTAAACGCCTAGTAGGTAGGCCAATAATGAGGTTCAAAGAATAATATTAACCATGATTTAAGGGAAGTAAATTATACAGGGGATGATTGGAAACATTAGCTCAAGATAAGGATGTATGGAAAAATTATGTCCGTGCGGGCATGAACCCACGGGTTAGATAGTGCTAGTGAGTTCTATATTATTATTACTATTATTATTATTATTATTATTATTATTATTATTATTACTTTAATTTATTAGTCAGTAATGTCCATTATATCATACCAGTAATACTACATGCTATGTCTAAATTAGCTATATAAATACATTATTACAATATATGTATTTATATAATAGTCATAGCTAATTAATTCATAGCATGTAGTATTACTGATATAATGTAGTGGAATATGCTGAGTAATAAATAATAATAATAATAATAATAATAATAATAATAATAGGCCTAATAATAATAATAGTAATAATAAGAATAGTATTATTATTATTATTATTATTAGTAGTAGTAGTAGTAGTAGTAGTAGTAGTAGGTATAATAAATTATGTATAGAGTTAATATTATTTTACAAAAATTTGAATAAATAATTTGAGGAGCTTACTTCTTTATGTATAGAAAATTGACATTACTGTATGTTATAACCTTCTGTTAAGCGTTATAATTTTTTATCTAATTTCATCAGTTTACGTAGTGTTATATATTTGACATGAGTACAACATCGTTTGAGAACTGTTTTTGACATATTCGTAGATATAATATTTCTTCTCCATTGTATTTTAATCTATCTCCGCATATGTATTTTTACATGCCCTACTCGCCCATGTCTTACATGGCACGACTTGTCGAGAGAGCGATTATAAACTTTTATCACACACTGGTTTTCTGATCTCAGGGTTCCCGAATGAGTGATCAATCAAAGACATCCCACGAGACAGCAAAACATTAAGCCAAAACATAGCATTCACTCACCCATTCAAAGTAAACATGAAGGATAGGAAAATAATGTATGATGGCCAGATAATGTTCGGGGACTAACAACGCCTTGATGTTCCTGATATTTGTCTTATAGCTGAGAAAAAAAACGCCATAAAATCACTTAATAAACTTGTCCCGACCGGGAATCGAGTCCAGGCACGTTTTGTATGAGTTAACGACGGTATCCCGACTCCACAGCAGTGAAGATTATAGACGATTTTTTTAAAATAAACAATTGATAATTTAAAAAAGTAAATATTTAATATAATTTCGGTAATGAAATGTTTTAAGAAATAGTGACAATCTGTGAAACGCTAGCCAAATTTGTCTACATTTTACTCCTACTATTACAAATATTGACCCTCTTATTAATAATCCATATATAACTTTTACACAAGGTTTATACACATCTCAGTTGAAAATTCTTACTAATAAACACTGTATTAGCTGTTCAGTGTATAAGAGGTGTAGGACTTTACATGGGAATCGTTATACATGCCTCCAGCCTTGTTTAAGGATAGTATAACTAGACAAAATGTCGGACTTCAAGATTAATTGATTGTTTTCTTATGATATTGATGAAAGTTTTCTTTAATTTAACGCAAAATGCAACACTTTAACGACTGTTTGATGGATGCACAGGACATAAATAATATTAATAAAGCTCTAGGTACGAAAATAAAGGCATCATAAAATGCCTTTTGTTACACTCATTCTCGATTAGGCCTAATAATATTTTTAAATTGAACATTGATTCACAAAAGAATATGTTCTACAATAATTGCTGTAGACAAGATTTAACCTGAATGTAGTTTAAATGCTTCATAATATTATTTTAACAAAACATTCTTGCATCATTAATACATATAACACATACCGATATAAAAAATGTATTTAATTATAGAGATACTATTATTGCAGCAGGCTGCATTTTAGCTTGATAGTGTTGTGGTTAGAGCTTCTGACTACGGTCCGTAAGGTCCTAGGTTCGATTCCCGATCAAACTGCAATTTTTTTTCGCTTAAAGCGTTATTCTATCGTCGGTAACATTTCCTAATATTTTGAACGTTTTCTAACGCATCTTAAAAACACTGCATATAATTCATAAGTAATGGGAAATACTTTTATTAGTTTAAATGCTGTTCGAAATTCTTTACGTTAGATGGCGACAAATTATCTGTGAAATTAATTCTACGATATATTTGACATAACGTAAAGGAACATGTAAATAAATTAAAACACACTTATTTTTTCCGTACCTCCAAATTTAGGGAATCTCTATTAATTCTTATCCATATTCACTTCTTACACAATTAATCCCTAGTTGATGTTGTTTTATTTCTGTTACAAACTGCGCGTAATATTGTTCTGACGTCATAATGATGACGAATATGTGACGTATTGTGTATAACGGTTGTATTGTTATATAGCTCCGGCACAACGTTTATTAGTAAGGAAATTATACATGATCTACATAAAGCTTATACATTGTATGACTAAACAACTGATGAAAGCCTGTATAAGATATTTTTATTAGTAAGACTGTGAATGTATAGAAAGAGCACTATTCGATTTTCTTGGTTGAATGAAAGAGGTATATTAGCCAATTAACAACTCGAAAATTAATAAATATAGGTCCAAACTAGAAATAATGAGGGAAAATATAAACATTTCTCTTCAGAAACCAAAATAGCTAGAATTAGTAGGGGTTGGGGCTTACGAACAAACTTTGACACGGAATTTGAGCGATGTCCTTGAGGGTAAATGTTTCGAAGTTCCGATCATGCCAGCGCTTGAAACACATGACTACGACAGAATATATGTCGAAGCAAATATCTCTTATCCACATGAAAGGTGATATTTTAAAATTCTCTCTCTCTCTCTCTCTCTTTCTCTCGCTCTCTCTCTCTCTCTCTCTCTCTCTCTCTCTCTCTCTCTCTCACTACTCTCCCTCTAGTCTCAGTCTTGATTCTTTAAGGATTTAATTACTCTATTTACGCTTTTGCAGTTGTATTCAGAGAACACTGCTATAAAGCATATACAAAGGCGCAAAACTCTTAAGAATTATGAAGTAAAATAAAGGGGATTGAGTTTTAAAATTCAATATTTCTGAAATTTGTCACTTTTCGTATGGATGAGAGGTGTAGAAAACATTCACTATACTATAAATACTAAATCTATCCACATGTGTACTACATGTACACCTCTCCACGAAACTAGCAAAAAGAGAGACTTAGACCGGTGTTCAAGAACCAAACTTTCCGCGAAGAGCGACTCTCAGCCCGTTCCTTCTTGGTTAATTATGTGGGTCATGCAGAACCTACACTAACTGGCTCACTCTATTCAACATCACGTGATAACAAGATATTTATTTTTAAAAAATCAGAGAACAATTGAAAGATGAGAGTCTCAGCTCACGGAAGAAGGAGATGGCATGGCCTAGAGAGCTTGGTTCTTGAATACCGACCTTAGTTTTTGACGGCCGCGCGCAGGTCTGTGTCTAATGTTGTATATAGGCCAGACATACCTATATGAAATTTCCAATACCCAAAGCGTAGTGATTTAAAGTGAAGAAATGTATCTGGTTTAGAGGGAGAAATTGGAGAGAAGCAATATTACGAGGGAACTGTCAACCATTGCATGTCAAAATCTACCTTGAAATTTCGTGATGTACCAAGGCTGTGTCCAAAAAAAATCATCTGCCTCTTTTAACTGCAAGGCACAGATATCGAGCAAGAATCCAGCAATGGCAACCCGCTGTGCGTAGCAGATGGATTCTCTGCTTGACTTATAGCGGAATGGAGTGAGAAGAGTGCAGCACGGACGGTAGGTATCGAAGGTTATCAATCCATCAAAGTGACGAGTTGTATTTATTATTTACCTGCAGTTTTTGCGCTGGATTTTAGTGCATTGCAGTTAATAACGTCACATTAATTAATTAATGTATTTATTGGACACGACCTTGGTAGGACTACATCACAACGTTTCTCTGGGAGAAATTTCAAGGTAGGTTTCGGCCTACAATGGTTCACAGTTCCCTTGTGAGATAAGGCAAAATAATATTTGTTTAAGTTGTTAAAGTTATTCTATATTAATACTTCTTCTTCTTCCTCTACGCATGAAAGCTGGCAGCTTGTTGCGTGTTTATTCACTACAGGTCCGGTGACGTCCTTCCATTGTAGTTGTGGTCGTCCTAAAGGCCTTTTCTGCTGAGGTGTCCAGTCAAGTACTTTCTTCACTAATCTACTGTTCTCCATTCTATCTATGTGATCGTTCCAGTTTAGTCTTCTATCATTTATCCAGCGGTTTATAGGTTCAATTTTTACATTCTTCTCTAATAACAGAGCTGCGAATTTTGTCTCTCAGCGATTTTCCTACGATTTTCCTTAGAACTTTCATTTCGGTTGTTTCATTGATTTGTTTTTTTTTTTTTTTGGTTTCTGTTCGGCATTCACAACCATATGTTAGAACTGGTTTTATGACAGATTTGTAAATTCTTACCTTTGTATCTATTCTTAAATTTTTATTTTTCCAAACAGTATTGTTTAAACATCCCGATATTTTGTCTGCATTATTTGCTTGATGGAGGATTTCATCTGTTATTATATTCCTTCTATTAATTTCTATTCCTAAATATTTGAATTTCATGACATGTTCTATACTTTTCCCTTCTAATTCTAATTTAACACTGGGCCCTTGAATATTGTCATTGATTTGGTTTTATTTGTTGAGATTTTCATGTTATATTTTGCTGCAATGATTCTAAAATTGTGCAATAGCATTTGTAAATCATCTTCACTTTGTGCAATTAGAACTGTGTCATCAGCATAGTTTAATATCTTCAGCTCTTTGGTACCTATTTTAATCCCTTTTCTAACTTCAACTTTTAGTTCTTTGATGATTTCATCCATTATTAGTGTGAACAATATGGGACTTAATGAGTCGCCATGTCGTATTCCTTGCTCGACTAAAATTTCTTTAGATTTACTGTTTCTATATTTGATAGTTGTACTGTTTCCTGAATAAATTTCTTTCATGATTGCGGTGAGGTTTTTAGATACATTATTTTTTCTAATATGTTGAGTATGTCATTTAATCTTACCCGATCAAATGCTTTTTTCCAGATCCACAAAACATAGGAAGACTGGGATGTTAAATTCGATAGCTCTTTCCGTAGTCTGTTTTAATATAAAAATGGCATCTGTGCATGATCTTCCTTTTCGAAATCCTTGTTGTTCAACTAGTAGTGCTAATGTATTCGATAAATGACCTGCTACAATTTTAGTGAAAAGTTTCAGTGTTATGCATATTAGATTGTTGCCTCTGTAGTTTTCTGGTATGTTTTTATCTCCCTTTTTCAAAATTAGGATTGTAATACTAAAAATACTATTAATATTAAAAATCAGTATTAAAATGAAATAAAACAAAAACTAGATGGCGTGAGAGATCTACAAGGCCAGGATCTACCAGTCAACTACTGGTTTTACATTCACGTGTATTATAATAGCAGTATAAGGGTGATATGTGGTCAACATGTCGGAAACTTTGCCGTTATAACTGGTTTTCTCAACCTGGTGCAAAATTCCTCATGATGATGGATGGGCACTGGTCCCATACTGACCGAAGTTCTATGAGAAAATGTTTTCCCATGGGGACTCGAACCAGCGCAAGTCCCATAGCTCTGCGCCATAACACCATATCTTATATCACACGGCTATGGATTATGCGTATAAAATGTAAACAACTTTAACAACAGATAAGTCAGAAATGTTCTTCTGACACCCTGGGTTCCTTATTAAAAATTGCAAGATTATAACCCCTCTAAACAGTAAATTTCTTCTGTATAATTCATTTACACTGTAGCTACAGTATATACTTTGCCCAGTCCCATGGTGTATTGGTCCGTTTATGAGGTCCCGGGTTCGATTCTAGGTCAGACAACATGCATTTTTCCTATGGTTGCCTATAGTCTGGAATTTAGGTTAAGGACACTATTGGCGTTTCATTATCACCCAACATATCATTGGGGAACGTAAATTTCGGCCGAGTTATTTTGGTGACCTGTTTGTATTTATAATTACTGTCTTATTAATATTATTATACTTGGTTCCAGATGTCTACGGAGCAGATGTAAACAGTGGTTGTAACGGCGAAAAAGCGCGCTTCACAAGCGGATAAACCTTACGAGTACATCGACACGCAATTACGGTTTCATAACATTAACAACAATGAAATGAAATACTGACAATAATAATGAAATTAATAATGATGATGGTGATGCTAATAATAATAATAATAATAATAATAATAATAATAATAATAATAATAATAATAATAATAATAATAACAATAATAATATAATAGTAATACTACTACTAATAATAAATAATGCTAATACTACTAATGAATACCAATAATAATAACAATAATATAATTATAATACTAATAATATAATAAAATAAATAATACTAATATTAATAATAAATACCAATAATAGTAATCTCTAATCGCCGTGTGAGGGTTCTCCTTCAATAACGTTTTATAATAATAATAGGTATAATTGCAGCCAATGGCCATGTAGAAAGAACTGTTTTCATGTCTTACAAAAGTCTGTTATCGATGTTCCTATGTTTTTACACTGTAACAGGTGATATCGGTCGCAGTGCGACCCACATAGTTTGCACTTGCACTTTTCTTCTGGGTTATGGCGCTTCACTGTTGCGCATATCCTGTGGTGGAAACCATGGACTGCGACTCTCGTCACGGTGTGTCTGAGATCGTATCTGGCTGCTGTCCATTCCCTGTAGATCATCGCGTCCGTTGCGTAGAACTCAGGCCATATCTGTTCTCTCTTCTCGTTGAGTTCCCACAGCAGTTCTTTCTAGGCATCTGTTGCCGGCACGAGAAGGTCCAGGTGGAGCTCTTCAATGAAGAATGGTTCCTTTGTCAGTATGTATGTTAGGCGTGAAGGCGTGTATTTTGATACGCTTAGCGCTGTCTTTAAAAAGTGTGCTTTGACTTTCTCTATTTCCTCTAGGTTTGCCTTATTTAGGTTCTTCCAAATCACTTCTATTCCATAGGTCATGATTGGTGCTATTTTTAAGCGGAAGATGGTCATTGCTGTCTCCAGGGATAGTTTACTCAGGCTTTTAATGCTGTTCGTTGCTATTCTGGCCGCTAAGGCGCGTTCTTTGATGTGCTTATCGAAGGTGTCACCTCGGCTCTGCAGTGTGATCCCCAGATATTTGAACTGGTTTACATTTTGCAGTGGGTCTCCCTTATACCGAATGCAGTCATTCGCTGCGAGTCTTCCCTCCTTTCCTGAAGGTCATTTTTTACTGTTTTCTTCTCATTTATTTCTAGGTCGTTCTTTTCGGCCCATGCTACGAGTTTGTCGAACGCTGTTTGAGCTTTTTCGATGTCTTGGGATGTAATCACCATGTCATCAGCGGTATGCCAAGATTTGGACGTTTTCTGTTTCTATCTCTGTGGGTATTTTTGCTGTTGCTATTATGAAGAGTAGGGGACTCAACGGGTCACCTTGGAGTACGCCGTTTGTTTGATCTATTTGCTCTGTTTTTTGAAACTCCATCGTCTATCTGCACTTGGTTTCTGGAGAGGATGTTCTCAATTAATCTAGTTACTTGATTTCTCCCTGCTGCTTCTTCTATTCTTCTTATTATCAGCTGCCTGTTTAAGAGGTCGAAAGCCTTCTTGTAGTCTATGAAGATGGCATGTAGTTTTCCTCTCGGTGTTTCTAAGGCTATTTCGATGCTCTCTTGTAGACATTTAATTGCTTGTGTCGTCGATTTCCCTTTTACGAACCCGAACTGTTGTTCCGGTATGACGTGGGCTGTCATCGCTCTTAATCTCTCTGTGAGTATGCTGGTCATTATTTTTAGTGTTGTGCACTCTAGGGCTATTCCCCTGTATGAGTTTGGGTCCTTCGTGTCTCCTTTGGCTTTGTACAGCACCTTCAGCGTTGCTATTCTCTACTTGTCCGGAATGCTGCCTTGCCTTAGGCATTCGTTGAAAAGCTCTGTCCAGGTGTCTGCGAGAGCTTGCTCTGTTTCTTTGAGGTGTTCGAAGGCAATTTCGTCAGGTCCGCAGGCTTTCCTGTTTTTCGAACTTGCAATGTGTCGTCTTACTTCCTCTCTGGTGAAGAGGCAGGATTTCTCCACTTCTTCTTTTCTTCGTATGGTTTCTGGGCGTGTTTCTTTGGCCTGCAGTACTTCTTTAAAGTGTTTCTCCCACGTATGTATTGATATATCTCTTGGAAAGGATGGCTGTTTTGGTGAGGTCACTTTATACCATTTTTCCTCTGCTTTTTCTATTATTTTTTTCTCTTCTTCCGCCTGGTACGTTTCTTTATACCTTTCCACTGTTTGTTTATAGGCTCTCCTGGTATTTTGGTATTCTTGTAGGTCTTCGTGTGTTTTCGATAGTTTTGCCTTGTGGAGTGCTATGATCGCGGCTCTCCTCGCTACGTAGCATTCTTGTTTGAACCATGGCTTTGCTTTTCTTCTCTTCCATTCTTTCTTTACTGTCGCTTGTTTTATTTGTCCTTCTATTGCATCGACTGCCTGATTTATTTTTCCTTCTTTTATTTCTTCTGATGCTTTTGTATCGTTTCTGTGTTTAGTTTCTCTCTGTCAATCTTTCTCGATAGTTTATTTGTTGGTTTTCTGGAGTTTTTCTTTGTTGTGTGTCTTTTATATATATGTCGGTACTTACTGGTATATGTTTCCTTACTGGTATGTCTCTTCTTATCTTTTGGTGGGTCTTGTGGCTGTTTGTGAAGACAAGGTCGATTGTGCTGGCTCCATTTGGTCCCATGTAAGTGTATTCTTTCTCTTTGTTTACTAGAGTTAGCCCTTCTTTTTCTATATGACCGACTACAGTTTTCGCTTTATATGTGGGGTGTGTCAATTCTGCAGTTAAGATCGCCCATTATTATCACATTGTCTGTCCTGTTCGTCTTGCTTAGTGCCTGGCTTATCTCCTCCTGGATTTCTTCTGCCTTGTGTTCTGGCTGGAAGTAGACATTTAGTACTGTGCATGTGTTTGTCTTTACTAGCAGCATGTTTTCTGATTTTTGAAGTATCTCGAACGGCGCTAATTTTGGTTTTATTAGCATTGTTATCCCTCCTTTAGGTCTTCCTCTTTCCCCTTGGCTGGCATATGAGTTAATTGCGTAGAAGTTTTCCGTGCTCCATTGGGTTGTTAGAAATGTTTCTGTGAGTGTTATTACATCATATTCGTCGAAAAAGTCTTCTGGTAACATGTTTAGTGCATTTCGTAGTCCTTCTATATTCCACAGTAGTGTTTTTAATTTTTCTTCCTTGTCCTGGTTTTTACAGTGAATCATACTTCACAGGATCATTTCTGGAGTATGCATTCTCACTCTTGACATAAATCGTCGAGTGGATAATAACGTTTTATAAACGTTTATAATTGTCTGCATTTCTCCCGAACGAAATCCTTTCCTCTGTTTATGTTTCTTCACAGGAGGCATTCTGGAAGGACCTGGCATAGAATTATCGGACATATTTTCATAAAGGGATACTGCACTTATTAAAAAAACACTTGCACACGCCAGCTAAATATATCACATTCACTACTGTAGGCTCAATACTAATTTAATTTTACTAAACATAACGCTTCATCAATACTTAGCACATAAGTGATACTGAGAGGAAAAAACAAGAACTTGTGTTGTAATAACTAACTAACTCACTGGCACAATCGAAACCGTAGATTCATGGCCGTGCGGACATAAGCTCTCCATACATCCCTATCCTGAGCTAATGTTTTCCAATCATTCCCTCAAATCATAGTTAATGTTATTCTCCCACTTCATTCTTGGTCTACCAACTGGGTGTTTTCTCTCTGGATTTCCTATAAGAAGTTTCCATACACCTCTTTCATTCGCCATTCGTGCCACATGTCCTGCCCATCCCAGTCTACGATACTTAACTGTTCTTATTATGTCTGGCTTCCTATAAAGACCATGTAGTTCACTGTTATGTAGTGTTCTCCATTCAACTGTCTGTTTATCTTCCTTTGGTCCAAAAAAATTCCTAAGAACTTTATTCACAAACATTCGTAATCTCCTTTCTTCCCTTAAAGTAAGAGTCCATGTTTCGCATCCATATAATATAACTGTTAGAATAATAGTTTTACATATTTTCATTTTTACGTTTTTTTAAGGAGTTGGGACGACAAGAGTCTCTGACTTATATCGTTATATTGTGAATAATGCTGATGTGGGATTTCCCACCAGACACTTGCAACGCAACCAATGACGCGTCAGCATTTTAAATGAAGGGGAGGGCTGGCTTACTTCTTTGCTCCGAAGACATCTGGAATATGGTAGTTTGGATTAAAATTCCGCCTATACCAGGGGAGAAAGCCAGAAATGTCATAAAAGATAACCTGGTGGCGTTGAAGAAAAAATAATAGTAGGCCTATATACTTTTGTACATGTCTTCCGCCCCTAATTAAATTTTTTTTTTGTTAATTTCGTTTTACTTCCTAGTTCCCACACTGGAATACTAAAAATAACGTAGACTTTACCTATGGCATCATTATGGATAATTTGACATGGTCTGTATTTAAGGAAAATAATAATTTTTAGAAGACTGGATTTTATCGTATATTAGTCCTATTTTTAAAAAGGAGTGATACAAACCTGTAATCCACTTATAGAGGTATAATTGTTTTACCTTCAAACAGCTGGGATTTTTAGTAAAATTATAAAGTTTAAACTCAAGGAGATAAATGATAACTTAACAGAAGAACAATGTTGATTCCGGAGTGGATGATCATATATTGATAATATTTTCTGTATTAGACAATTATAAGAGAATATCCTAGCAAGAAATGAAGAACTACATTTGATCGTTATTGATTTAGAGATGGCATATGATAGTGTACCTCTACAATTGTAATGGACAGCAATGAGAAATACGAATATGCGTGATAAATGGATTAATATTGTTAGGAGGGTCTATAGTAATACAAAAGCTAATGTAAAAATACAGAATAAATTAACAGAGGAATTCAAATTGAATGAAGGCCTTAAGCTGGGATGCAGATTATCGCCAATTCTTTTTAACATTTATTGAGACCAGGCTCTTAATTTATGGTACAAAAAGTGTTCTGAAATGGGTATTCCTATAGGAGGAAAAATACTACATTCATTATTGTTTGCAGATGATCAAATTTTTTTTACAGGGGATGAAGATGATATGAGATATATGATAAATAAATTAATGAAGAATATACAAAATGGGGACTGAATATAAATTCACAGAAAACAATATATGGCTTGCGAAAGGGATGTGGATGACGGTCTCATAACACTTGGAACACGAAAAATTTGTAAAAAATGTGAAATTTTTAAATATCTTGGGTCAATAATTACACGTTTAGATACCTGTGAGAAAGATGTACAGACTAAAATTGCAATATTAAAAAATGCAACTAAGACATTACATGGAATAATTTGGTACAAAAAATATTACAAAGGAAACTAAAATGAAAATTTGTAAGAGCATAATACAGAATATTTTGTCATATGGAATTGAAACTTGGTCTTTGTCGGAATTACAAAAGAATAAAATTAAAACAGTTGAATTTGATTATCTTAGAAGAAGCCTTCAAAAAGCAAGACAGGATAAAACAAGAAATGAATTCATTTGGAGAGAAATTAATGTCCCCGCATCTGTTGTTAAGATGTTTGAAATCAAACTCTTAAATGGTATGGCCATGTACAGAGAATGGAAGAAGAAAGATGGCCAAAAAAATATATACCACTGGTCACCCCTGGAAGAAATAAACGTGGCATACTAAGATGGGCATGGAAAACGTATGTCAGAGTATAATGGATGATAGGAGTTTGGAAGAAGGAGATTGGAATGATAGACATAAATAGATAGATAAAACTGAAGACGGCAAACCCTATAAGTGGGGGAAAGCCGAAGAAGAAGAAGAATAAAAATCATCCAAAGAGGCAAGACATTGATTTCCTTTTAACCTACAACACAGATTTGTAACTGCTGTATCATGTTTCTTTAAAAGGTGGGCCTTAATAATACTAAGCACACACCTTGTAATTCCGTTCATGTATTTGACAGTACCTCTTCCGAGCTAAGTTCCACTTGTAATGTAAACATACCAGATGTATGACTGAACTTTCATTGGTCGAATATGGTTTTACCTTTATGCATATAAGAATATGCAGTTCGCTCTCTAACCCTCGAAATAAAGTAAATAAAAATAATACAAATTATATTATCAAGTAGGTCTATATTCTATGAAGTTATATGGGAGAAATTTAAAACATATAATTACAATTTTAATAGATTAAATAACGATTGTTATATCCTTCCGCACGCGCAATACAGAATACGTAGGGATTTCTATTGTTTAAAAATGGTACCTTTCTGTAGAATTTCTTAAAAGATTGGAAAGCAATCCATTTGAAAAGTGGAGAGAATAACTGTTTTCAATGTTTTCAAACAGTTTAGTGGAACATATCCTACATTAGCTATTAAGGATGTGATGAAAATAACAGTAGAATTTACGGGCGAGTCAGCATAGAGCATATATTATGCCCGTAATGAAATAACAAATAAAGGATATCTATCGACATCATGGAAAAAGCGTAAACGTCTGATTAGGTTAGCCCATATATATTTGTTATCATAAATAAATAAGAAATGGAAGTTCCAAATTATTGACTCCATCTTACTTTGTATTCAGTCTTATTTCCCATAAAATACTATGTTTCCTGAGAATGTTTTTCATTCATGACAGTGTCGTACACAATTCAGTCTGGCGGAGCATCACGGTTCCCCCAATTGACAGAGTTGGCGAACTAATATTTTATGCAAGT
The DNA here is from genome assembly GCA_030220185.1 of Diploptera punctata. NCBI lineage: Eukaryota > Metazoa > Arthropoda > Insecta > Blattodea > Blaberidae > Diploptera > Diploptera punctata. The sequence goes on along the minus strand of JASPKZ010007520.1, from coordinate 191,679 downwards.
ATGTTTACCGTACAATTGGAATTAGTGTAAGTAAATGTATGTATATATTCATTTGATGCTAAGTTTATTATTCTGTAGATATCACTACATCATTCCTGACGCAATAATGTTAAGTCAATGTGCACTAACGTATTTTCGTGTCAATTAAGATACATAATTAATTTTCAATCAATTTTAAATATATTGACATTAGTACTTAATTGTCCATGATCAACAATAGTTCAATTTACGTACGTTGTTATCTGATTAACAGATTAATTAGACTAATGCATTTTAAGTCAAGCATGCACCATTGTACATCGCTATTTGACCAATTTAATATATTCAAATATACCCATGTTTTGGAACACAGATCATATCTAATCCTGTACAAGCATGTTACAATTGAAATTGTATCTATTAATTGAGGCATATACAAGCCGAGAGGAAACGCGCACCTGTTTGTAAGTGAACCTACCCTCTTTGGCTTCTACATTCCTCAATTCAATTTAGAATATGTACATTTGAACACATAGAAGGTCTTTCCAACGAGAGAGAATTCTTGTAGCTCTTTTCTAGTCTCATGTATCAATATGCAAGCCATTTATTTAAGATTGTATAACATATATTAGTTCGCTACAGTGGTCTAGGGGTTATTTTCCTTGCCTCTAGTCCCGAGGATCGCGGGTTGAATCCAGTCGATAGAATTTTAGGAAAATAATCTAAGATGCAAGTCCTCCGGGATAGACGTTAAGTCGTGCGTCCCGTGTCTGAAGGTTTTCGGCCTCGCAAAAGTATCTCAAGCCTGGAAAAAATGTCTATGAGGAAAATATAACCATACTTTTTCCATCCAAGTAATTCCTTAGTTTACTACCAGGTTAAATAAATCTATTCTATTCTATTCTAAATGTCTCCTCGATCGTCATTCGCTGACATATGAAGGGAAATAAACGTAACTTAATTAGTCTGGTTAAGAAACTTCCCACTAAGGGACGAATGGGAATCAATCATCACATAAATTTCTTTTGCAATGAATTTTTCTCCCATTTACGATTAATTTATTCGGCGTATCCTAGATTATCTCTCTCTATTTTAGTAACTTACGAACCGACATTAATCCCGTTTTAACTGTAATTTTATCGTGGCGTTTTATTTTTCTAACATTCTTCATTGTTGAAACTACCAAGTCGTCAGTCTGATATTAGGAACTTCATTAATCATATTAGTTCTAGCCGAATCATAATTTCTTACACAAATATTTCTACCAAATTTCCAATAACAAAGAATAGACAACTCGCAATTAAACCTGGGTTCTTCGTAAACGTTTTCACTCAGGTTTACTTTCTACTTTCCTGTTTACTATCTTATACTGTGGGTTGTGTGTTTGTAAATAATTTAACTATAATTAATTAACAGGATCTGTATAATTTTACTTCGCTGAAGTGGAAGAAAAACTCTTAACATCGTAACTTCATCATGTAAAAAAGGTAATAATATTATTGTATTATTGTTACAAATATTATTCATAATTAATAATATCATTATCCATCCTTCCATCCATAATAATTCTGCCCGAGGGCAGGTCTTTCACTGCAATCATAGCATTTTCAAGCTATGCTTTGCAGCTTTACTAGGGAATTGTAGGTGTGATAGCTTTCCGTTGTTTTCCACACCGGTGAAGGATGATGATGATGGCCATATGATTTCGGGGGAGGAAAAACCCCGATAAAAACATCACCCAGAAAAACTGTCCCGACCGGGGATCGAACCCGGGCCCGCTGGGTGACAAGGCAGCACGCTACCTCGAGACCACAGCGGTGGACATATCATCATCAATGAAACAAAAAAAAATCTTTAAGACGTACATATAGACCATGTTCTGATGGTATCTGAAATGCAAGACTAGCAAACCTACATTTAAAATCTCTCCTCACATTGTTATTAATATAATAATGATAACATTTAACAGTAATTAAGGAAAAAATGTGTATTTTCCTCGAACATTTGAATGTTTCTCTTTTTTTCATAATCCATTTCCCAAAAAAAAAACTTTATTCCTTACCTCAGCAAACCATTTTCGAAAAGTTTTTTTTTTTCCTGATCGTATTAGTTTTAATATTGACATTTATAAGCTTTTGATATGGATAAGTTTTTAATATGATTTATTTACATTAGATAATATATGCTTTACATTCAGAATACTGTTCTAAAGAGAAGAGTTGTAACCAACAGGTCTATGGCGGCGATATTGAAGACGGCGGCTCTCTTTTTTGTGAGTTTCATAGAATGACTATTTAAATTAAAACTCATAGGGGTATTTCCTACACTAGTTCAATGCCTTCTTTACTGATCTCGCTTACTTTTAGGTATTTATTTTACCATTTACCATTATACGCCTACCTATTCTTAACTTCCGAAAAATAATTTCTGGTTCTCTTTACACTTTCTGTTCCTATATACACACTATGGTAGTCTTTTTCAATTAAATCATATGCTGGAAACAGTTGTGAGGTTGTTCCTGCTATGTAAATTATGAATAGTAGATTCGGATTTTGGTTACTGTGTAAATAGGAAATCTGCAAGGCTTTTCATCTTATTCTTCTGCCTGATAAATTAACTAAGTTGAAATAATAAAAAATGATTAAATATCATCGCAATCGCCTTTTATTAATTCTCAATTTTTATATGTTTTCGAAAAAATGGACAATATGAAAAATAATTCGAAAATCAACATTTGAGAAATTACCATTAAAAAAATAGAACGTAATACATTTTAGTAACACGAGAGACTGCTGATTCAGAAACTCTTATGTTATTTATTATAGACTATTTTTACACGCTTTATATTAGCTTGATCTGTATCTGTCTATCTATGTAACGGAATCTTTCAACACGATTTTCACCCACTTAAAAACATTGGATCGACTTGAAACTTTCCATACTTGTAAAGGATCAATGACAATACAATAATTTCATAATTTGTTTCTAGGAATCTGGACAGGATCATCAGGACATAAAAAAATAAAGACCGGTATAATAGGTTGCGGATTTATCGACTTTTTAGTCCATCGTTGTAAGAAATTAATATTATATCCTCTGGTAGCTCAGTTGGTGGAGCTGTGGACTGTAGTGGTATATAATTTCAGTAATCCATAGGTCGCTGCTGGTTCAAATCCGGCCTTTTTCTTAGAAGACTATTACTATTAGCTCATACTACAACAGTATCCAATTTAAAGATATTTACATTTTTATCTTATTCTATAAAATATTATTGGCAATTTTGTAAACTTACCACGTTATAATTTATTCAAAAAATATGAGAAGGATACGATTAACTGTAACTATTTATCTACATTAAAATATTCAAAAATATTATAATAATGTTAGATAATAATTTTAGAAAAATATAATTATATTCGTGCCTAGACACTAAAAATATCGTAAGCAATTAAATTTTCATGGGATGCCGGTTAATGACAATTAATCTAGAAATTAAATAAAATAAATAAATAAAATGTTTAAAAAACTAAAACAACACGCTTTATTAGAAAACCAAACTAAAAAATAAAAAAATAAATAATAGTTTAAAAACACTAAAACAACACGCTTTATTTGAAAACCGAATTAAAAAATGAAAAATAATTTTAATTTCCAACACGCTTGGGATAAAATTAAAGTGGTCAACAAAAAATCATCTCCAACACATCTATTATAAAACTAGAGTTATCTACAAAAAAAAATATTTTACCATCAAAAGCGTGGGGTGCTTTTTACTGTTTTTACGTATTCTTCTTGGAGACTACTTTTACCAAAAGTGTTTATTATCAAATATATTAATTGATATAGAGCACTCCACGATTTTGATGGTATTTTTTTGTAGATAACTCTAGTTTTATTCTAGATGTGTTGGAGATGATTATTTTTTTGACCACTTTAATTTTATCCCAAGTGTGTTGGAAATTAAAATTATTTTTCATTTTTTTAATTCGGGTTTCTAATAAAGCGTGTTGTTTCATTTTTAAAACTATTTTATTTTTTATATTTTAGTTTGGTTTTCTAATAAAGCGTGTAGTTTTAGTTTTTTCAAATTATTATTTATTACTATATTAATATGTAAATACACGAATAACTAAATGAACATATAAATGCCCTCTACGTAACATAAGTTACTGTGAATCAATTTTCCGGTAAATACAGCAGACCTAGATATGACATTATTTTCAACCCCGTCCAAAGAGAAAAGAATGATATTGGAATTTCTTTGTACAGTTCCATCGATTCTTATTTCTGCTTCAGTTCTTTACCTACTTGATTTGGCAGGAATTATTTATCGTCGACTGGATCTAGAATAGAGTTCTTATATTTGATAATACATTTCTTTCACAAATCCCTACATATAGACCTCCATGTACTAGTGAAAATAGATTGTAAGAAATTGAAAAATTGGAAATACATATGCAAGACCCTATTTCTTCCTTGAATTTCCGAATCAGTGAATCATATATGATGTACTTGTGGACAAGAATTACTTGATACGAAAATTCAAACTCGATTTATCACATTGTGAATAATAGTTGATCGTGCCTTAAAATTGGGCGGACTTCAATAACGTAGGATAACAAAGTGTATTTCATACAATTTCGTCTGTAAGACAAACAAAAGCTAAGCCTTATTTCCTACTGTTTTCATTGGCTAGGAGATTATCCGCAACAAGGTTGGTCCCAGTGGAATAATGGTTACCATACTCCCCTCTAGTTCCGAGGCTCGCGGATTCAATTCCGGCCAAATAGATAGCTTTTTCAAAGCTTAAAATCCCTGGGTTTAGCTTCCTCCGGAAGAGAAGTGAAGCCTTAGTTCCGTGTCATTATCTACCTACGTACACACAACACAATAGTCTATTAGCTAATTATACCTACCTTCTAAAAATAAAATAAAATCAATGATAATCTCACTTCATAAGAAATAGAGCTCTAGCACACTACCTACATTATAAAGAGTAATATTTGAATTAGAAGATCATTTAGTAATTTATTATTACTGTATAAACACTACTTTCATTTCATTTCGTAATTAAAACACGTAAAGAATAATTTGAGTCAGAGGAGACTCTGACATTGAGATGATCCCTAATTCGGCGACGCTCTCTATGTCCTATGTGGTCAAAAGTATGTGTGTAATAGATAGTTAAAATCCCTCTCACGAAAGGCCGTGTCACGTGGTTCGTAAAAGTATCTATAAGGCATGAGGTAAACAAAGTAGGCCAAAATGGCATGGTAAAGAATAATAATTTGATCGTATACATAGGATATTGCATTAGTAGTAAGAATGGAGTATTTAAAAGTAATAATGTTGAAACATTTGTCTGAAAACTATTATTAAGTATAACGATTGCAATAAAGAAATTAAAATAAATGCATTAACAAATTATTACAAATGTATATATATATATATATATATATATATATACAGGGTGGACCGCTCGAATGGACCTAATTTCAATTGCTTGTTACTGGCAAACGGTTGAAGATAGAAACTTAAAACAACGTTCATAATTACAGAAAAACTCACCAAGTTTTGATATCCAGATCACCACATCTCTATATGAGCCCCAGCAGTCACTGTGACGATATCAAAGCGATGAACAATTTCTTGCCAAAGTACGTTGGAGTATGTCTTCTGGAATGTTCTCAATAGCCTCTATGATGCGCTCACGAAGATCACGAAGGTCTTTGACTGGGGTGGTGTAAACTTTATCTTTGACATAGCCCCAGAGAAAGAAATCCAGTGGTGTTAAATCGGGAGATCTCGGGGGCCACGCGATTGGTCCTCCCCTACCAATCCAACGGCCAGGGAAAATGTTGTCCAAAGTCGTACGAACTTCATTGGACCAGTGGGGAGGAGCACCATCTTGCTGGAAAACGATGTTAGGCTGCAGTTGTTCAATTTGTGGAAAGAAGAACTGCTCCAGCATGTCAAGATATGTGGTACCACGAACAGTTTTCTCGGCGAAGAAAAACGGTCCAATGACCTTATTATGTGACAAACTGCACACAAACATTCATCTTCGGACTATCACGAACATGCTCTTGAATAGCGTGAGGATTCTCCGATCCCCAGATCCGCACATTATGCCGGTTTACCTTGCCTGACAAATGGAAAGTGGCTTCGTCCGAGAAGAAAATCTTGGTCATGAAGTCAGGATCAGCGCCGAGACGGTCCAGCATCGTATTGGCGAATTCCACTCGTTTCGGCATGTCATTCGGCCCCAGACGTTGCACTAACTGCACTTTATATGCGTGCAGTTTGAGGCGTTTGTGGACAATCCGTTGTAATGTCGATTTTGGTATTTGAAGTTCCCGCGAAGCTCTTCTTAATGACTTCCGGGGGCTTCGCTCAAATGCGGCTTGAACATTTGCTACCATTTCATCGGATGCTCTGCGACCACCACCATGCTTCTTCAACACAGATCCTGTAGCTAATAATGTATCACGCCACTTCTTTATGCTTCTAGCAGTTGGAGCATCACGGTTAAACACACGCCGGAACTCCCTTTGAACTCTAATGATTGATTTAAACTCCGCATATCACAAAACAGCTTGCGCTTTCATCTGCGGAGTCGCCATTTTCACAAACAATTAAATCTAAGAACGAGAAACGTATCTTTGTGCCATCTACCGACAGGATTCGAAACTTGGTGAGTTTTTCTGTACTATGAACGTTGTTTTAAGTTTCTATCTTCAACCGTTTGCCAGTAACAAGCAATTGAAATTAGGTCCAGCTTGCGCTTTCATCTGCGGAGTCGCCATTTTCACAAACAATTAAATCTAAGAACGAGAAACGTATCTTTGTGCCATCTACCGACAGGATTCGAAACTTGGTGAGTTTTTCTGTACTATGAACGTTGTTTTAAGTTTCTATCTTCAACCGTTTGCCAGTAACAAGCAATTGAAATTAGGTCCATTCGAGCGGTCCACCCTGTATATATCCATCCAAAATAATTCTGCCCGAAGGAAGGTCCTTCACTGCAACCACAGCATTTTCATGCTATGCTTGCAGCTTTACTAGGAAATTGTTGGTGTGGTAGCTTCCCGTTGCTTTCCACACCGGTGAAGGTCGATAATGATGATGAGATGATAATGATGAGGATAACGATGATGATGGCCATATGATTTCGGGGACCGTTTGGGCCTTAAACTTTTCTTGACATTTGTCTTACAGGTGAGGAAAATCCCCGATAAAAAACCTCACCCAGAAAAACTGCCCCGACCGGGAATCAAACCCGGGCCCGCTGCGTGACAAGGCAGCACGCTACCTCGAGATCACAGCGGTTGACCTATATATATATATATATATAAGCTTAATTTTTCATGAAGAGCTATGTGAATGTAGTACTTGGTTAGACATCCCACGAGTAAAGCTTTGAAGGAAACGCGCATCCAAAAAAAAAAAAAAAAACTTTGATAAAAGAATTTCCACAAGAGTTGAAGAGCGTTTCCTCCTCTGGAGAACTGATTTATTGCTTTTGGGAGCTCGTTAGGATATCAAAATCTTAGGCCGGTATTCAGAAACCAATCTTTACGCAAAGAGCGACTCTTTCCTCCTCTCTATGACCGGTTTTATGAATATTCACTACGTAATAGAGAGGTGGAAATAGTCGCTCTTTGCGTAAAGATTGGTTTCTGAATACCAACCTAAGAGCATCATACTCTCCACCCACATGTGGTGAGTTGATTTATCATAAGTAATGCCACGAGTTATTTCCAAATTATCGATAAATTCACGACTCACGAAGTAAGGAGTGAATTTATGTAGAGAATTTGGAAATCAAGAGTGGCATTTGTTATGACTATTTAACGAATAAAATTAAGCTCTTTACTAAAAAATAATCATTTGAATATAGTTACCGGTGTTTTAAAATATTTATATAGTTAATGTAAACGGCGATGTTTGAAAACAAATTAGAAATGTGAGGTTATGTATATTCACTGCAACTCGATCATATTATTTATTGCCAAATAGGATCGCAATATTGTAAGAAATGCACTCTAGTGGAGAAATAATTAAACACATCAAACTATTATAATCAACATTATAGGTTAATCATCTATATTTTGAATAAACAACTCAGTAAAATCACTGAATATATTCATTATTTGCTATATTCAATGTATTTGTTGGAGAAAAATAATGGTCTAACCTGTTCAGAATATTAAAAAAGGTGGAGCTTTCTCATCACAAACGCAGGAGCTGATAAAGAGAAATCGATAAAGAGCGAGGTGAAACACGACTGTCATTGGTGTAAAACATAATTCATTGAAATGTGATTGGTCATTGACTAGCATTTGTGGCATGAGTTAAATAGTCACTGCAATTAATTTCTTTCCGATACGTGTTTAACCACCAATTTACACAATTATCCTATAGATTATTCTAGGCTCTTAGTTTTAAGTCTTAAGGAACTGATTTTTTCTAGATACACTGTGATTCTACACGCTTGATAATGACATTAATGTACAGATTAGATTATTAAAATTTAAGCAATTAATCTTAACACTGAGTGCAGGTATGATATGACATTCATTACGATGGAATGATACACGGCACATACAGCACTATTATGTTGTCCCAGATGGCACAGGGTTTTCCTTTTACATATTTCGATTGAAATAAATAAACTAGTGTTATGAAAAATGTTTCTTTTCACTTTATTTCTTCTCACAATTATCACTAAATCATCAATCACAATTTTATCTTACAACTATTCTCTTTTTAAAGTTTATTTGACAATCACTTCTAACACAGTTGCAGACACAGTCCTTCCTCACAGTTTCGCTCACAATTAACCTCTTGCCGGCCAATGTGGCACCATCGCTACACTGTCTGGCCGGCCTTCTCCTCCGCTCTTTTATATAAGCGGGAGGTAAACTCTAGTAACAGGTTCGAGTAACTTCGAAGCCCAGAATCCTCTGACTTCCGATCTTTCTCCAAGGGGAAGGGAGAGGCCGGTACAAACGTCTGGCAACATATTTCAGATAATTCAAGCGGCTCTGCGGGTCACCTAACTCGCCATGGGCGACTCGCCCGCGCAATTTAAAGCCGCATACACGACATGTAACAATATTAATTGTGTGTCACAAATAATAATAATAATAACAATAATAATAATAATAATTATTATTATTATTATTAAATACATCATTTAAAAACCTCTTATGGATATTCCCATACATTTGTACTAGAAAGAACTGCTTAATAAGCGATTCCTTTGAGAGGGACTTTAATATATTTTAGACGTAGGTAACGAAGGGAAACTCGGCCGTGGTGGTCTAGTAGTTATGTTCCTTGCCTCTAGTCCCGAGGGTCGTGAGTTCAAACCCGGCCGTGGTCGATGAACTCTTGTAATAGAAAAATCCAGGGAACAAGTCCTCCGGGAGGGACTTTAAACTGTGGCTCCCCCCTTTAGATTTTCAGGTTCTTAAAAAACCACAAGCCGTAATAAAAGTTCTATTTGAAAAAGTTAACCGATCTTCGTCCATCTGAGTAATACCTACTAGAGGTCGCATCGAGGGATGTATTAAAAGCATGCCCCTCGCTAACATATGTAGGGAAATAAGCGTCACTAAATTAATATGGTTAACAAACTTCCCACTGGAGAAGCACCCATGTCCAAGTAGTGATACGAACAGGATGCTAACTCTAAATGGAGAAAAAATGTAATTATTATAGCCTATATGTTTTCTCAGCTTTGTGTTTTGATTCATGAATTCCGAATTTGTTTTTAATCATTTGAGTATAGTACTTAATATATTTTTACATTTCACTCGTTTGAGCAGTTCTCACAACAAACCTTTTTTGTACGTTCAATCTCCTCGTCCTAGAAGAGATTACTGTCACCCTTCTTGGAACTGATTTTCCAGTTAAAAGTTAAATGGATTTTAGTTGTACAGTGTCTTGCAATTAGCGATAATCTGCGATTCTTAGTTGCGAGGCGATAATCTAGAGGAACAGATGAACTCGTGTAGTTGGACAAAGCTATTGCAGTTTAGTTGACAGTTGACAGACAGTTGTAAATTGGGGAATGTTTTCACTAGAAGTGATTGATCATTCAATGCTGGCATCTGTTGACAGCTCCAACAACTCATGCCTTATTTCCTTCTTTACCACATAACATATTCCTCCTTCAGTTCACTGATTCGACCAAACGACTTCTTCTTAAGATTATTTGATGTAGACATAAAATCTGACTCCGACCCACTTTCTAGAGATCTAAAGTCGTATATTGAACTTTCGTATTTAGGTTAGGGTAATTAGAGTATTTTTTAGAAATATCCTAGCCACTTTTTGAAAGCGGTAATTGAAAATAGTTGGAACTCAATGCATATCTTTGGAAAAAAATCCGTGGGGGACAAGTAAGTGCAAAAATTAATAAAGGTACCAAAACGTGATTTTATTCACTCTTCTTCGCAATGTAGAACATAAAGAATCATGAAACCATAAAATCGGTTCACGGCTTCTTGTCAAATTAAATAAATATATAAAAAACGACGAAAAAATGTAATTTTTCACTTTTGTATTAGCATCCTTCTAATCGTTGTAGAGACTTTTTGGGCCTTAAATTGTATCATTTTATTACGTTATATCTAACGTGAAAATTTTGTGCAAAACATTTACAACTTTCTGCACAATTCGCTAAAATGTAAAAACAGGTATCACAGTAATACACCAGCCTATATGGGCAATAATAGTCTCACAGCAAATTTTCGAAGTTTTTTTTTTTGTTGTTCTAGAAAGTTTACTTTACATTCACGCTAAATACTCAAAAGTACTCGTAAACAATTAAACATCTAAAACGCTCTCACAAAAATCGATCTATTTCAGTCTGAAGCTTTTCAGCGCTCGAGCAGCCAGAGAAACGAGATTTCCCCCCACCATACTGGACGTTCCAATCGGTGGCGCATCAGACCAAAATACATGGATGATCAGAGACTTTTTACGGCATATAATTAAAATGAATAGACTTTTAATAACGCCGAAATTGTGGAACAAGTCTTGAAAAACTAAAATAATTTCGAAGGTTTCGTGTGCGAACATTATTGGCCATAAGGATTGCATATTGCCTAGACACTTATTTTAATATTTTAGCAAATTGTACAGAAAGTTATAGATATTTTTGACAAACTTTTCGGGTGTCTTAAAATACTACAATTTAATCCTCTACTTCTTGGAAACAAAATAAGTTCAATTCAAACATCCCTGATTTCTACTAATCAATAATTTACTAACAACGTATGCGATTTATGAAATGAACTGGTAATAACATTAAAAGAAAGAGACACTCAACAAAAAATATAATTAATTTATTTGAAGTTCATACGCGACAATCGCATAAAGTAAAATGACGACCTCGCAGAATTGCGGGCAAACAGTGGTGTCGTATGTGGAGACAAAATCCGTGGTTTTAATACAACAAATTACAGAAACGTTTACAGTTGTGTTGTAACTGATGCTAAATTAGGGTCTGGTACAATACGTTACCTTCTAAAAAGATGTGGTGGAGTTCGGTGTTTCGACAGAAAAAAAAATCGAGCAGGATTTCAAAGAAGCACGAATAAACCCATTCTCCAGGCATCAAGATAAATTAATGTGCCTCCGACAACTATGTATCAAATTCTGTGTAAGCGGTTTCGGTTGTATCCAACGTTTGGTGCTGTCTAATGAAGGACAGGATTATCGGTCTTTTTTTTTTGTCTGAACCCCCATGTAGATTACTTGAGCACGATGGAAAATTTCGTGTACCCACAGATAGTTGCTACAACCTAATATATTTAAACGATATTGGGCTTCCTCGCAATAGAGTGAGGGGGTCTCTCAATGCAACATTTCCTAATCGATGGACTGGACGAGACGGACCGTCATGGTGGCCACCACATTCACCGGATCTAAGTTAGTTGAATTTTCTTCTGGGATTTAGTGATGGACCGGGTATTTGTGACTCCAATGACTGATATACCACAATTACCAACGCGAATCCGTGATGTGACTACCACAGTAACATAAGTCAGAAGACTCAAAGAGATGAGTACAAATAGAGCATTGTTCGTGATACCAATAGGGCATAAGTAGAAGAGTTATGGTATGCGGAAATAAAATGTATTATTTTTCGTGAGAATTCTGTAATTTGGTTGTCCTATCTTCCTCAGTTTCTGTTTTCTGATTAATTGATACCAGGAAGGTTTGAATGGAACAACCTATACAATGGTGAAAATTACACTATTTCGCCGTTTTTAATTGTTTTGACAAAACGGTGTGAGCAGATTTTGTTTAGAAATCAGTTTTCCATCTATTTGAGCGCTAAAACGTGCTTTGTTTTGTTTTTCTTCATAGCAGAAAAGTGGATAAAACACATTACGGGCACATTTATGATGTTTTTTCTATTTAATTGACACGCAACGATTTTTTCCAAAGCATCTAATGATCCCGACGACTTTTCTGCTAATAATCGCGATAAAAAAGTGGTCAGGGATTTTTTTAACGAGATTATTATCTCAAATTACCTTGGCCTCTATAGAACAATCTCTTTCAATGCGAAATTCAATACATAATGACTTGTATCAACAGACATGGCAAGGAAATATCATTTGGATCTCACAGTGTGAGAATATCTATTGTTCTTGTTCACGCTAGCTTTATCCGAGTGATTACGTCATAGGGATTTTGTTGGCGGTGTCTGTTCTGGAAACGTAAAAAATAACATATGTGTAATTTAAGTCACGATTATGATAAATACTTATAAAATAAAAAAGTAATAAATATGCAATAATCTGAATAAAAAAACTGTGCTTAGAATAGAGTTTAGTATCGATTGCTAAAGAGCGCCATTAAATATATTTCACGTTTATCCGATTCTTTAATTATTGAATTGAATAATCTCCTACCTTCTATGCAAAATTCTGTGTTCAAAAATATATACTTATAAGCTAGGGTTTAATATGACCCAAATGGGAGTTAGTGATCAATTTCGTTTCAATGAATTTTGATTTATAATCAATCACGGTCGTGTTTCACCTGGAATTTTCTCAAATACGTTTATCATATTAAAGAAAGCTCCTCCTTTTTAACATTCTGAATAGGCCATAGCATTATTTTGCAGTAACTGACTCTCTAAGAAATACGGTTACTAGATTATATATATATATATATATATATATATATATATATATATATATAGTGCACGAACGTTTACAGTTACTGCTTGCTGGATATAATAGATAAAACATTCGAGTAATTGCTTATACCACAATAAAAAGAAACCACGGTATGCACTTTCTTAAACGGATTATTTCTCAGGAATTAACGTTGTAGAAAAATATAATTGACATATTTACATCCTAGGAAATCAGAAATTAATTAATAACCTGTAATGTGTTTTCTCCACTAGGGAGCATTCTTACAATATTGCGATTCTATTTGTCAATAAATATGATCCGGTCGCAGTGATGAACAAATGAAACATAACGTTTCTCATTTGTTTTCAAACATCGTCGTTTATATTAAATATATAAATATTTTAAAATAACTATATTTAAGTAATGATTTGTGAGTAAACAGCTTAATTTTATTACTTAAATAGTCCTAACAAATGCCACTCTTGATTTCCAAATTATCTAGATGAATTGGAAATCACTCATGGCAATACTTATGACAATTCTGCTTTATTCGGTAGGTGTTTAAGTTGGTTACATTATTAGTATATATATATATATATATATATATATATATACATATATATATATATACTGAGGTGAGCAGGACATGTGGCACGAATGAGGAATGAAAAAGGTACATGGAAGTTTCTTGTAGGAAAACCAGGGAAAAATCCCAGTTGGTAGACCAGGAATGTGGAGAGAGAATAACATTAACCACGATTTGAGTGAAGTAGATTATACAGGGGATGATTGGAAAACATTAGCTCAAGATAAGGATGTGTGAAGAGCTTATGTCCGCGCGACCATGAACCTACAGATTCGATAGAGTCAATCAGTTAGTTAATTATATGCACGGTAACATATGTATCCGACAGATGAAGAGAGAAATCTACATCGAAGTGACCTAATGATATTTATGGGAAACCAGATGTAATAAGAACATTTCAGTCTGGAAGATTGGCAATGAGTGGGATATGTGACACGAATGGAGAATGGAAGGGAGGCATAGAAACTCCTTATTGGAAAATCATAAGGAAAGCGTCCAGTTGTGGGCCAGATATGAGGTGGAAAAATAGCATTAACCATGTTTTGAGGGAGATGGATTATACTGGAGGTGATTGGAATTAAGTTAGCTCAGTATATGGGTGTAAGGAAAACTTATCTACGCGCAGCCACGATCCTCCTCAATGGATAGCGCCACTGAGTTATATATATATATAATTTTGAGATATTGTGAATTTTATTATTTTTTTAAATCCGAGGTTGGCAAGGGTCGATCGGATCAATAGTCTTCCAATCGAATAGGAAGTAAATTCATGTGTCCTGTGTTCCTGATTTACGTCACAAGAAACTCAAACATAAAATAAGAGGCCTCTGGTAAAAGCTACTTATATTGCCAGTTCTGAATCGGGAAGACAATTTCCAGATTTATAAAGATTGCCTACTGAACAATATTCCAGTGTTATTTGTTGGTGAGGGCAAAATTTGTATGCGTACTGAATTTCTAAATGAAATGGTTAGTTTTGGATTTTTAAATACAATAAACTAAATGAAAATTTAATCCATTCCATCGTTATTAAAAGTCTCAAAACTTTCGGGTTCCGTAACTCAAAACCAGGTTTTGTGAATTTAACTAGGGCCAAATCCATGTAATAGAATTCAAGGTACATTTCGTTTTTGAAGTGAATTATAGGATTATACAGGGATCCATCCATAGTAATTGTGCCCGAAGGCAAGTCCTTCACTGCAATCATAGCATTTTCATGCTATACTTGCAGTTTTACTAGGGATTTGTAGGTATGGTAGCTTCCCCTTGCTTTCCACACCGGTGAAGGATGATGATGATGCTGGTCATATTATTTCGGGGACCGTTTGCGCCTTAAAGTTTTCCTAACATTTGTCTTACAGGTGAGGAAAACCCCGATAAAAAACTCACCCAGAAAAACTACCCCGACCGGGGATCGAATCCGGGCCCGCTGCGTGAAAGAACAGAACAGAAATGTGTCGAGTAACTACAAGATCTATATCGTCTTGCCTTAGTAATTTCTAACTATTAGTCTCAGAGGCATAAGGTCGGTAGTATTGTTAACATGCTTGGTCAGCACGTTGATACGACCTTTAGTTTGCGTCGCGAGTGAGCACTTTAGCAGGCAGGGTGCACAAAGCTGACTGACAAAACCTTTCTATTCAGTGTAACCCACGACTCAGCAGTGGTAGCACAGTGGTTCGCGTGTTTGTGTATAGAGTTTGACGATCAATTTAAGTAATAATAAGTATATTTTGGACAATGTAAAAAACTTAAAAGTTAGCACTTAAAAAAACCAAAAATTCAATATGTCGGTCTCAACCCGCGCAAGAACCAATCTAAAATGTAGATTACGCATTTCATTGGAAAGAGTAAGGTATGAGTCACGCACTAGTATCCCAATGCCCGGTGCTGAGAGAGCAAGACTATTTCGGGAGCGTCGCAAAGCTGACACTACGCGCTCAATACACGACGCCACTAGCACTTCTGCTGCTGTTTACATGAACAAATGGACATTACAAGTGAAGATGGCTCCAATACATTTGTCGAAGTCATTTCCGAGCTAATGGATATCAACATCAATCGAAATAATACGATGCCTGACTATTGGCGTGCAGCGGACGAACGCTTCAATAATGTATTCGGAACATTTGGTACGCATGCAATGTCTCGTATTCATTTCACTCCAAAACGTTGAGACTGGCTGACACAGACGTTATACATTAAACCAACAGCCGTACGTCCGGACACAGCCTGGCCCAATACCATCAGATTGTCTTATGGCATTTCTGGCATTGACAGAATTGCAACCCACTTTGAGCCATCTGGAAGGCGATAACAAGATAATAATGAAACACCTTAAACCTAAACTTAACTTACATTCCCGATCTTTGGCAAACAAAAGAATTAATTATTATATTTAAGGAAATATTCCTGTGGTCTGAGCGGGAAACAAATCCAGGACCTCGTGAAGTGGAGTCAAAAGTTCTGACCAAACGGCCATGACACTAATCATGCAACCCTAATAAAATGTTATGTTTCCATAATGTCTAATAAATCGTTTATATTTCAAAAAATATATTTATTATGTAATTTTTACTCCAAGCGTGACAGGCCTAGAAGGCTTGGCCTACCATCCGGCTGCTGGCCTCACATCTACATGCGTTAATCACAGAGGTAGACGATCATCTAGCCCGTTTAGGGGTGACATGTGGTCAGCATGTCGGGTTTCCCAGCCATTATAACTGGTATTCTCAACCTGGAGCTGCTACTTATTGTAGCTACCTTAATGCCTTACGATGCTGGGTGGCATCGATCCCATACTGGCCGAAATTCCATGAGAAAATGTCTTCCTCCATGGGGATTCGAACCAGCCCAAGTCCCGTAGTTCTGCGCCAAGGCTTCTTGTCTTAACCACTCGGCTACGGCGCGGTACATTTATTAGTTAATAATCACTATATGTTTCACTGCCTCTTCATACTTGGGGGGAAATTAAATGTAAACGATATAGAATAACAATTTTATCAGAACAAATGGATTCAACACAAAATGAGAACTAAATCTAATCCCAAAATTAACTTTAAAAGAGAAACCAACAGGCAAGAGAGATTTGGACCGACCACGAAAAAAGGCCGTGACCAAGAAAAAACTATCAGAGATGCAACGGAACAGGTCCCAAAAGGCCTAAACAGAGAGCTAGTACATTATTATTAACTACTTCTTTTACATATCTATAGATTATAGGTTTAACCAGGATGAATTTAATAAGATGGATAGACAGTGAATGCACATCCAATACGTCTTCCTCCGAGGAGTGATTTTGGATAAACAGGATGAAAATCCTACAAATTAAGTTTAAGAAGAAGAAGAAGAGAATTTAATAAAATTTAATGAACTATAATTAAACTTCAATCATTTAAAAATTATGTTGTTCGTAAGTAAACACTTCGCTTCTTCATAAGGGCACTTTATTATACACTCGTTATCAAGCACCATCGAACCCGTAGTGGACATAAGCTCTCCATACATTATTGTCCTGATCTAATGTTTTCCAAACACTCCTGTATGATTTACTTCCCTCAAATCAAGGTTAATTTTATTCTCCCACCTCATTCTTGACCTACCTACTGGGCGCTATCCGCTAGTTTCCTATCGCTCCTTTATTTCCCATTTATGTCAGATGTCCTGCTCATCGCAGTCTACACGAGACTTAACTCTTGTTATTACATCTGGTTACCATAAATATCATGTAGTTCACTGTTATGAAGTCTTCTCCTTCGCTGTCCTAATATTCTTCTAAGAATTGTATACCCAAATACACGTAATGTTTTCTCCTCCCTTGAAGTAACAGTTCATGTTTCGCTTACAATATAATGTAACTGGAATAATAACAGTTTTATATATTTTCAGTTAATATTTTTTAAAGAGTTTATAGGAACTCTGTCAATATCAATCACTTTATATCTGCAGTATTTATCTGTAGCGATATTTTATTAAAAAATCCTCTTTGAGTTTTAATAAATTTATATATTTATATTCAATATTTCTGTTCATAAAGCTCTGGAAATATTTGCAGCAACAGATACAAAAATTATATTGTGTAGGAGTTGAAAGGAAATTCATTTCCACCGAGCAAAGGGAACAACTAATAAAATGGAATGTGATAAATTGATTTCTATACGACTGCAATAAATCCATCTCTTTTCTCTGTCAACAGTTACCTTTTATTAATATCCGCTGCATTATAAAATGTTACTATAAACAAACCTTACGTTATTGAACATCTATCATATAAAAACACATTTCTTTAGAAACATAAATAATCGATTGTAGAAACGATGTCTGATCCACGACCACGTTTTCACACTTCTTTACTGTTTCCATAACAATAAAATCCTGTAAATTCACGGTTGTTATTTTCAGAAATAAAATAACTATAATCATGAGTTTCTAATAATTTATGTGGAAATTAAATGTTTTCTGAATGTTATGGAGAAGCATTAAAACTTGGTGAAGCTGTGAATTGTGCGTTTGGCAGACGATCGATTTCAGGCATATCGTCCAACGATTATTCACAGGGAATAGTTACAATATTGTGTTTAATTTGTAACCCTTTTCTACGTATCACGGAGATTTATGGATGAATAGGGCACTTTTTCAATTTTGCGGATTCTCTCAACTCCCGAGTTTGTATAGGTTTACTTATTTGTTTTGTATGATAGGAAACAAATGCAACTTCCCACGAAATACACATAAAATTCATAAATACAACATAAACATGATGAATAATGACACCAATAAATTGCTCTAGCACCATAGTTTAACTTCTCAGGTGTATGTTCTTTTTTCTTTAAGTTAACTATCAGCGAAAGGAAACATCTATATTCTGATCAGGTCATTAACTTACAGTTTTTAATTTTGTGTTGAAATTATATCAACTGAATGTATATAGAGAGTCTTAAGTGGATAGTTTTTTTTCGCCTGCTTTTTTTGTAACGCGCAGCACTTAATAATCATTTTCATTAGAACATAGATAAGCGGTCCTTCTGAACGTAATTTCCTGTTCTAATGCAATATATTAGTCAGTTATCACATAACTGAGTCACTAGATAAGATTAGATACGCTATATTTGTTAATTTCTACAGAGTGTAAATGAATTACAGCACATAATTAAATGTTTCGAGAGGCGTAAAACAATTAATATAAGTAAGAAAGGAATCAATGGTCTGGAAAGTAATCTAGTCGAATTGTAAGGAAAAAAAGTCAATTATCTACTGATTTAATCGATATAAATTAAAGTAGCTATGTAATTTGTAATAGATTAATTTTAAATCTTGTTAGAAGCATTTCATGGGAAGGACCCCATACAAAGTAAAATCTGTCTCCAGAATAAAATTTTAGAGAGATCTAATCAATTTATATATCTTGGATATTATCTCTCTATCTGGGATGAAAAGGATATCCCTGAAAAAGTTACTAGTTATAATAAAAGTTTAGGAATTATTAATCAAGTTATGAAACCATCCCTTGTACAAAAAAACACCAGATTACGTTTATATAACACTTTGGCTAGACCAGTGTTGACCTATGGTAGTGAAGCATGGACACTAAGAAAACAACATGAAAGCAGAATAACGGCTTGTGAAATGAGATTCATGCGCAGAACAGCGGGTTACACCAGATGGGATCGGAAAAGGAACACCGATATCTTAAAAGAATTGAAGACTACACCAATTTTGGAATATATTAAACAGTACCAACTAAATTGGAAACACCATCTTGAAAGAATGAGTTCAAATCGGATCCCCAAAGCTGTTTATAATTATATACCAAGAGGACGAAGATCACTGGGCCGTCCTATGAAACGCTGGAGGGAAAATTTTCTATAGGATCGTAACAGGCCTTGGCCTAATACTTGGAAGGAAGAAGAAGAATATCTTGTTAGAAGCTCTAGAACACTTAATAACTGAAGATCTGCCTCGAACCAGGATGCACTCCATTTTGAGAGCCATTCGTTCTACTCGTAACCGAGCTCAATCGAGTGGTAAATCATGCCACATAATAGCAATATACCACTAATTTAATGAGTAAGTCCGGGATTTTTACATAAATATTGCAACAGTGAATATTGCATTAATTTAAAACCTTCAAATTAACTTCTTAGACGTGTATGGATAATTACTTTTTCTTAGAAGCTCTCAATTGGTGAACATTGTTTGATTAAAAATTAAAATCTTCAAGATTGACAAAAAACATAGTGATACCACATTAAAAAACTGCTAAAAGTCAGACATACAGGGTTTTTAATACGATTTAAAATTAATCTAGCCTATATACACGGCTACTTTAATTTTATATTGATTTATTAGTATCATAATTTACTTACGTTCCTTATAACTCGACCGTTTCATTTTGCGGACCATTGGTTCACTATTTTATATTGTAAGCCCATTCAATGAGCTGTTAAATTGTGTGCTGTAATTCATTTGTGCCCTGTGCGGAATTGTCTCTCAGTAAATGATGTTCATATCTTAATTAATCACTTAATTCAACCTAGCAATTTTAAATTCTTAATTAATATGCAATTTTAGTTTAAAAAATGGATATTGTTTGATCGAGTAGACTCATAACTTGGCATGAAAATCGTATTCAGGAGATCTCGAGTTCATATCTGAAAGCTTATAAATCTGACTAGATGCTCTTCATAGCTTCCTTCAGTCTTGAAGACAGATGATGGATTGGAATTACTACCATTAATAATTTATTGATTCATTAGAGTTAATACCAATTGTATTTAATTGAAAAGTAATCTTGTTCAATTATGGATTAAAATTAATTTTTCAGACGGGTATCTGTGTATGAGAGGAGTTATTAATTAATGCAAATGTCAGGATTTTGGAATAAAATTTCTGTGAAAATGACCGACTTATTAATTTTAACGATCATATTTTATAAAAAGTAAACTTTAGATAACCGATCCACATAATTCATCACGATCATCATCTTGCTTTCACGAAATTAGTATATTTGTTGACCTGTTTCGATCTCAATAGAAATTACATTCATCAATCTTTTAACCCTGATATTTTTTGGTTAAAATTATAAAACAAATACCAGTAGTCACAGTCGTCCTTAACGATACACGACTACAGGTACAGCCTTTGAACAAATATGATGGCGCAACTCTTGATGATGAAAAGTTAAAGAGTTTTGAAGAGCTTTTCACACCAGTACGTTGTTACATATGCTGACTCGTTTGAGTACAAAGCAGGCGGCGTAAGCCTCTCTTCATTCAATGTTTGCAACGTTCGTTTCAGTCGAGCAGTCGGTAAGATGCTGTTTTCCGACGACGTGGGTCCACGTTCGATCCTGACCAGGACTTTTTTTATAATAATGTTGTTAATTTTCAAAATGCGTACATGATTCCAGGCTTCTTTATATAAATACATTTATAACTTCGTGTGTATATATATATATATATATATATATATATATATATATAGGGACATAAATTAATCAAAGGCAACAGCTCATAGAAAATGATTACCGATTGTATCGTCTCATTACTTTGCTTACAAAATACAAGGCATAACAAAATTATTTATTTCCACTACTAATAGAAAACGCGTCAGACTAATTTAAAGTAAGTGAAGTTAATATATAATTTCATTATACAAGTAAGTCCTGGAGTATTGCATCACTTCATACAGGCAATTTCTAAGAGGGATTGTTATGGTCTAGTGGAGGGAGCTACCGTTTCCCATGCACGAGGCCGCCTGTTCGATCCTGTTGTCATGCTTTTTTTTTCTCTCGTCCTTATTTCAATTAATTTTCTTTCTTTTGTTTAATTTATTTTGCTTTGTTTTATTTTCGGTATTTACCGTTCTATTGATTTAGACGAAATTATTTTCCATTACACGACACACAACGAAATAAAACATATTTTAGTCCATCAAATAGTTGTATACTTGTGAACAAAATAGCTGATCTCTGATCATGCGCAGTGGCGTCGTTCCGAGACTTGAAAATTATCTGTGCGCCATTATTTATTTCAAAGGCTGTACTTGTTTTATATTTCAAACTTAACGGTGGTTCAATATGAATTTTATAAGTACTGGTACTGATTGTTTTTTCCCTGTAGGATGGTAGATAAACATCTGCTTTGGTACATTGTCATCGTCCATTCGAAAAACGTCTAGTTTTATATATTAAAAGTTCGTTTTATAATGATTTTATGTGACTTTTTTCTATAATATTTCAATTGTACGCAGCACTCCTCTGAAGTTACATCATTTCACAACAAATTTAAAACTATATTTCTCTTTTTACACGCTTTACATTAGCTTGACCTGTATCTATCTATGTAACGGAATTTTTCAACGCGATTTTCACCCACTTAAAATCATTGGATCAACTTGAAACTTTGTATACTTGTAGAGGATACAATACTTTCATATTTATTTTCTAAAATCCTGGCCATAATCATCAGAAAATAAAAAAAGGTGTTTTTTATCAATGTAACGGAATCTTTCAACGCGATTTTCACCCACTTAGAAACATTGGATCGACTTGAAACTTTGTATACGTGTAGAGGACCCGTGAAAATACAATAATTTCATATTTTGTTTATAAAATCCTGGCTAGAATCATCCGAAAATCAAAAAAATGAAAACTGGTTTAATAGGTTGCGGACTTGTCGACTTTTTAGTCAATCGTTGTAAGAGCTCAGTTGGTAGAGCAGTGAATTCTTAGTGGTATATAATTTCAGTAATCCGTACGTCACTGGTTCAAATCCGGCTGGGAGGGTTTTTTTTATAGAAGAGTATTACTTTTAGTTCATACTACAATAGTATCGAATTTAAAGATATTTACATTTTTATCTTATTCTGTAAAATATTAAAACCAAAAAAATAAAAAATAAGTAATAGTTTTAAAAAACTAAAAGAACACGCTTTATTAGAATTTTAATTTCCAATACGCTTGGGATAAAATTAAAGTGGTCAACAAAAAAATCATCTCCAACACATAGAATAAAACTAGAGTTATCAACAAAAAGAAAATAATTTTACCATCAAAAGCGAGGGGTGCTTTTTATGATGTTTACATTTTCTTCTTAGAGAGCTTACTTTTACCAATATCTGTTTATTATCAAATATATTAATTGATATAGAGCACCCCACGCTTTTGATGGTAAAATTATTTTATTTTTGTTGATAACTCTAGTTTTATTCTAGATGTGTTGGAGATGATTTTTTGTTGACCACTTTAATTTTATCCCAAGCGTATTGGAAATTAAAATTACTTTTCATTTTTTTAGTTTTCTAATAAAGCGTGTTCTTTAGTTTTTTAAAACTATTATTTATTTGTTTTAGTTTCCATATCTCACTACTTTACAAAATGGTTGAAGAGTTAATGTTTCATACAATTTTATGCTTGGATGATTTTGGACCTAACTACGGTAATGTACCTATTTCAGTCTGTTTTATTATTCTGTTGAGACTTATGAGTAAAATTTTGAAGCTAAAGAGTACATTGGTAATAGAACAACACATTATAGTTCCAGAAAATATAGCAGCGTCTGTCAAATGAATGTTTAAAGATTAACCCACAAGGGAACTGTCGAACCACTACATGCCGAAACCTACCTTCAAATTTCACCAAGAGAAGCGTTGTGATACATCAAGGCCGTGTCCAAAAATTAACCGCCGTTTTAAGGTATAAGGCACATAAATCGAAACCAGAATCAAGAAATGACAGCCCACAGTACGGAGCAGATGTACATCCTGCACGAGTTAAGCATAGAATGGAGTGAGGCAGGATGCGGCGCGGATTTTCTAGTCTGCCAATAAAGGAGTTTAAATGAGAGATTTGGCGTTTAATTTTAATATCTTGCTTTTAACGATGTCAGTTCATTTTTAGATACGAATTCATAACGTTTCTCTGGAACATATTTCAAGGTAGGTATCGGCAAGCAATGGTTGAGAGTTCCCTTGCCAGATATATTTTAGGGTGAGAGAATGCCCAACTTTACAGACCAAACATAGTAATAACCACAACACAAAAGTTACAACATCACTAATATAATTAAAGCTACTTCAAGTAACCAAATAAAAATACATAAACTCGTAGATTCTCGTACAGGCAATGATTAGCTATACATAGCTAAATTGCATGCCCTAAGATTTCAGATTCGATATGATTAAACATTTCAAAGCTACTGCTTCAAACACACTCCAATAGATTTTTACCCACGTAGGACGTGTTTCGGAGGATATTTCTGCCATCATACGCCTCAGTACGAACAATCGCGTAGAGTTAATGATGAGAGTAAGATTTTTCGAAACACGTTCTAGGAAAATGAAAATACTTGTTGAGAAGAAAACCTGTTGGAATTATATTCAAAGCTAAAATTGGACTTTGAATTCCTCAGACTTTTATTAATATTTTCCAGCTGTCTAAAAATTGAGTAAAATATAGAAACATTAAATTATTATTTATTAAAAAATGAATGTATATATATCTCTCAAGATGCTATGAAACAGATTCTTCATTACAAACCACCAGGACGAAGAAATGTTGGAAGATGCAGTAAAAGATGGACAGACCAATTCTAACATGAGATCGGAACAGACCTTAAGGTCTAATCCTTGATGCTGATGATGATGACATCTCTCAGGAGCTTAAAATTATATACCCATTTACAGTGTTTTTCGCATTCGAATTACTTGCCTCGAAAACTATTGTAATTGGTTACACTGGTATCACATAGTGTATTAATGCATTCTCTAGATTTTAAAATACAATCCTTTCTTTGATGAACACCAGAAGTTGTTGAATTATTCCTATATTTTTAGACTCTGAAAATAAACAAAAGATAACGACTGGGTATAATCGAGAGAATATTAAAATTATACATTTCGTACCTGTTGTATCGGCCGTCCTCAATTAAAAAAAACTTCTGTTTACAAAACATCGTCAAACATTAAAAATGTTTTATAAACAGAAGGTTTTTTTAGTTGAGGACGAGTGATACAACAGTTAGGAATTTTATAATTTTAACATTTTAATCAATAACATCAACGATGGTTAATTTTAAAGGCATTAACAATTGAGGGAGTGTAGTGCAACCCAAAGTTCTTCTACTGCTTGATAATGTTAACAAAAGATCGTTATATTTAAAATAAATAATAGTTAGAAAACTAAAACAACACGCTTTATTAAAAAACCGAACTAAGAAATGAAAACAATTTTAATTTCCAACACGCTTGGGATAAAATTAAAGTGGTCAACAAAAAATCATCTCCAACACATCTAGAATAAAACTAGAGTTATCTACAAAAAAAATTATTGTACCATCAAAAGCGTGGGGTGCTGGAATGATTTTTGTGTTGACCACTTTAATTTTATGCCAAGCGTGTTGGAAATTAAAATTGTTTTCATTTCTTAGTTCGGTTTTTTAATAAAGCGTGTTGTTTTAGTTTTTTTAACTATTATTTAGTTTTTATTTTTTAGTTTTAACATTTTACAGAATAAGATAAAAATGTAAATGTCTTTAAATTCGATACTATTGTAGTATGAGCTGAAAGGAATTCTCTTCTAAAAAATCCTCCGGGCCGGATTTGAACCAGCAGACCTATAGATTACTGAAATTATATATCACTACAGTGCACCGCTCTACCAACTGAGGTCTTATAACGATTGACTAAAAAGTTGATAAGTCCGCAACCTATTATACCGGTTATTTTTTTATTTTCTGATGATTCTGGCCAGGATTTTAGAACACATTTATGACATTATTATATTTCCATTGGTCCTTTACAAGTATACAAAGTTTCAAGTCGATCCAATGTTTATACGTAGGTGACAATCGTGTTGAAAGATTGCGTTACATAGGTACACAGGCACTTTTTTTGATATCCTGATGATCCTGGCCAGGATCTTAGAAACAATTTATGAAATTATTGTATTGACATTGGTCCTTTACAAGTTGACAAAGTTTAAAGTCGATCCAGTGTTTCTAAGTGGGTGCAAATCGTGTTGAAAGATTCCGTAACATACATACATACATACATACATACACAGACCCTTTTTTTGATGTCCTGATGATCCTGGCCAGGATCTTAGAAAATCAATATGAAATTACTCTATTGTTACGGGTCCTTTACATGTATACAAAGTTTCAAGTCGATCCAATGTTTTGAAGTGGGTGAAAAAAGGGTTGGAAAATTCCGTTACATAGATACGGGTCAAGCTAATATAAAGCGTGTAAAAACAGTATTCATAGTTTATCCATATATTGTAAAAATCACAGTGCTTGCTGTTATGTCAGGACCCATTAAAATAATTCAAAAAGCGAAATGAAATATACAAAATAGTCAGGGTCTTAAAGCCTAAAAATGTCGCACAAATCGCGTCCGGTTCAAAAACAACCGTTTAGAGTTCGAATTCTATACAGGATTTTTATTTGCGCTTAAAGTAATATTCATAACATTATACCATATATTGTCCACCGCTGTGGTCTCGAGGTACCGTGCTGCCTTGTCACGCAGCGGGCCCGAGTTCAATCCCCGGTCGGGGCAGTTTTTCTGGGTGAGGTTTTTATGGGGGTTTTTCTTCACCTGTAAGACAAATGTCAGGAAGCTTAGGGCCCAACGGTCCCCGAAAATCATCCGGCCACACCTAAAATTCCCTAGTAAAGTTGCAAAGCATAGCATGAAAAATGCTATGATTGCAGTGAAGGACCTGTCCTCGGGCAGAATTACTATGGATGGATACCGTATATTAATAGGGCCTAGTTTTGATTCGATCTATGGAACTTCAGGTGTTTAGCCCTCAAGTATAACTGGACTCACAGCATAATTCTTATAGACTTAAAACTTATTGAGTATTATATTATTTTACTGACGTTATTTACGATTCGTTCGATAGAACTAACTTTTGACAATCTTTCTAATTAAGGCTAGTCGCTTGAATTGGTACGCATTGAAGGCTTACCATGGCAACTGACTGAGATGTGTAGCGAGCACGTTACTGCTTTATACAACCAGTTGAGACTAGTTTTATAATGTCGCGGTAACCTGTTCCACTACAAGAATTCATCAGTTTTACCTACCTTTTCGGTAGGTAAAACTACGCAACTACTACTTCATCGTGTCTTCACTCTTCACTGATCTTATAGAACAGTGCCAAATTCCTATCTTCGTTGTCCTCTCTCCTACGTACCTCCTCTTCCTTCTTTATGCGCTGTGTGTTACTGCGCATCTTCTCCTCGCTAGTGAAGTCCTCAAATAAGCTGTGCATATCAGTGTCATCATCTATTTTGGTTTCGTCGGAGTCAAGTCGATAGTAGCTCGAAGGAGCTGTTTGGTTTAATCAGTCCCATAAGCCAGGGTAGGGCAACCAGGACCGTGTACCCTATCCCTTGGCTGGACTGGATTGAGTGTTTGTATGTATGTATGTTTATTATTATTGTTGTTGATTTTTCTTTTGATGACCGATTAATGTTATTATTTCTTTCATAACTTATCTTTCAATGGCCAAGAAAATAATATTTTGTTATATTATTTGTATTTCACTTATCTGACTTATGACTTTAATTAAAGTTACATTATTTTTAGTTAACTTATGTTTACTAATTGCGTAGCTAGTCATGATAGGTATTGATATAAATTCCAAAACTTTCTCAAGCCAATTTAATCTCCTTTTTCCTTCTAGCTTCCGCGATTATAATACTGCTTAGCATACATTACTATATGTTTAATAATTTACTAAGGAAGAGTGGATTAATCCTTGCCTTCTAGGGGCCCGTGCAAAGGTATGTTGATTTAGGCACTCAATACTTTCAAACTCAAGGTAATTATAAAAGAGACACACGCGAGCAGGGTGCAATTAATGCTAGCAGAGCGTGGTGCAAGTTCCTGAAAATATTAGGCTATGAGACGCCACTGTTTTTATACAAAAATACAATTACCTCAGAGTTTCCTACATGAATTATAAAATGTAGAGCACAAGAGCGAACTTATGTAACTCATCATCTCACATATTGTGATCCAGTTGCTCCTGCATATCATGCATTTGCAATCCGTTATATCTCGAACTTCTGAATGCTCGCCATTTAATTTTCCCTTTGCACAGCAACGCATTTTCATCAACATACGCTTTCTTGGAGCACGTGATCATTCAGTGCCTCCAGTAAGTCTCTCTTCCACTCAACTCCCCGATACTCAATTTAATGTACATGAAAAATCACCTATATGCTTTTAGAAAGTTGATACTCGTATCAGCTGGCTTTGTCGTCGCTACGTGATCCGCATTGACTCCGTTCGCGAATAATTTGTATGAATAGTGTCTCATTCATCATCATTATCATTTCTCTTCCTTGCAGTTAGGCCACTTATTGGTCTGTTCCGGTCCCACTTTAAGGCTTACTCGAGAAGTCCCTTTTTTGGACGTCCTCGTCACCATTTCCCAATTGCTTTGTAAAACATCAAGATTGTTGCTAGTCTGTCATTTGCCATTCTGTAGACATGTTGCAAGCACTCAGTTTTGTAAATTTTACTTTTTCTAACACCGGAATAATTTTTAGATCGTTTATTTGCATATTAGTTTCGTAGTCTGACCACTTGTATCCTGCCTTTTTCGCATATACCTCTTCTCCGCTTATTTTATTCTTGAGGTATCAGTTGCTGTGATTGTCCTTGCCGTATAGAAAATAGGAATCGGCAAGGTTTTGTTTCATTTAATTTTTGTTTTCTTTAACGTTGTTTTTTAATACATAGTTTATTACTCTTGATACTTTTTGTAGTTATTTAAATTGTTGCTGATATAATTTTCTCGCCCACCGCTATGGTCTCGAGGCAGCGTGCTGCCTTGTCACGCAGCGGGACCGGGTTCGATCCCCGGTCGGGGCAGTTTTTCTGGGTGAGGTTTTTATGGGTTTTTTCTCACCTGTAAGACAAATGTCAGGAAAACTTTAAGGTCCTAACGGTCCCCGAAATCATATGGCCATCATCATCATCATCATCCTTCACTGGTGTGGAAAGCAACGGGAAGCTAGCACACCTACAATTCCCTAGTAAAGCTGCAAGCATAGCATGAAAATGCTATGATTGCAGTGAAGGACTTGCCTTCGGGCAGAATTACTATGGATGGATCATTTTCTCCTTCATATAACATTAAGCTTCCTGAATAGTTGAATGTATTCGCTTGTTGTAGTATTTTATTGTTAATAATTTTATTTTTTACTGAATCAGTACCATTAAATGTCATTGTTTTGGTTTTATTTATGGATATTTTTGCTCATATTCTGTTGCTCTTTTGTTTAGTTTAAATATATGTTTCTGTAAATTATCTTATTTACCTGATATGCTTACCTGGCCGCCTGCAGATAATAAAGTAATTAATCGTTTTATTTTTGTGATTTGAATATCTGGCATTTCTTTATTTTTGCCATTTTGAGATTAATTTGTTCATATGTATATTTTGAATACAGTAGGTTTCTTTTGCTCCTGTTATTCTCTTCAGAAATTGATAATTTGGAATTAACTTGGATTTGTATAATGATACAAGATATTGGATCCTGAATTAATTGTAAAATGTCATTAAAATACACATGGGATCAGCTTGCCTTCTGATGACAAAAGGTTAAAGTAATGTTAATGTATCACCACATTTTAATCAGATATAAAGATTGGTAAATTGAAACAAATATACGAGAAGAAAAATTCCGTATGCTAAAACACACGAAAGCCATTAAAGTAAGAAATGGCTGAGGGTAATTTTTATAAGTGCTTCATAGACGTTTTATGTCTGGCTATAAAGTATTATACTAGCAACGGGAAACATGTGTAACTGTTTTGGAAAGCAAGACGTCGTAAAACCGAACTAGTTCACTAGTATGTAGAACACGTACTTACTGTCTAAAGTCGTGGGTTCGTAAGTTATTGAAAATATCCACACTAATCACATTATATGTCAAGTTGAAGAAAATTCGATGAGCACTTACAACCAGAATGCTAGAAGGTATTTTATTTTACGATGCTTATATCATTTCAAGTCTTGAACTTATGATAGTTTTTCAAATCTGGGAATTAAGCAGCAGAAACATTTTGATGAGATCCTCTTATTCCAGGCTTCTCTATGATACTCCTAGCGCGACAGGCCTACAAGGCCCTTAGCCTACCAGCCGGTTGCTGGCCTCACATCCACATGTGTCAATCACAGAGGTAGATGATAATTAGCCAGTGTAGGGGTGATGTGATCAGCATGTCGAGTCCCCCAGCCGTTAGAGCTGGTTTTCTCAACCTGGAGCCGCTACTTATTGTAACTACTCAAATGCATCACGATGCTGTGTGAGCACCGGTCCCATACTGGCCGAAATACCATGAGATAATTTCTTCACCCATGGAGCTCGAACCAGCGCAAGTCCCGTAGCTCTGCGCCAAGGCTTCCTGCCTTATCCACTCGGTTACGGCGCGGGACTCTCTATTATACGGGATCTACAAGTTTACTCCCCTTATGAAATAAGTCATACTCAGCTCTTTACAGCATGTGATTCCTGTCCAGTTTGATTACTGTACTGGTTCCTGGCTCGGCCTACGGGGTCGCCAGGAGATGAGCACCTGGATGTACTAAAAGTCTCACACTGTTGGGCTTGTAGCCCTAGCCGGTCTCACAACGGCTGCAGGACACGTCCCTGGAGGCAGAACAGGGGAATGGTCGGTGGATCTGCGACAGCAGTCCTCCCGGCTAGGCTCATGGAGCCCGTGGACCAACTGTGGGGTCGTCAGGAATGAGCGACCTGATGTACTATGTAGCTCAGCAATTCCCAGAACTTGCTAACTCCAACACCCTCTCCCTGGGGTGTTGGTTTAAGGACCGTGAACTTGAACGTGGACGTGAACATAGGATAGGGAGAACTAGAACTAGGACTTGGGAGTATGGTCATGACGACCGAGGTATCCCAAGGGGTGGGGGAAGGGCCTAGATGTCCAGTTTGATTGTCCGTCGCCGTGGCGTAGTCGGTAGAGTCCCTACCTTCCACTCCGGCGACCCGGGTTCGATTCCCGGCGGGGTAGGGGATTTTAAATCTCCACCTTGGGTCTGGGTGAGTGTTCTGTCTTGTGTTTGTATGTGTGAATAAGATAAAAAGGTTAACAAAGTTAAACAGAAAAGGAAGAACAATGTAAACGAAAGAAAACGACAAAGAAAGAAATTTAAAAAATGCAAACGTTGGAAAACTAAATATATGGTCACACGTAGAAATACATTATATAATGGAAATGGACAGCTAATGACAAATGAGGGAAATTTTGAGGAAGTGGCTGAATTCAAATACCTAGGAACAATAATCACAAATAGGAATGAGATGCAAAAGGAAATTAAACATAGGCTCAATTCTGGAAATGCGTGCTATTATGCATTGCAGAGACTTTTGATGTCCCAACTCCTTTCAAAAAACGTTAAGCTGAAAATATGTAAAACTATTATTCTACCAGTTATATTATATGGGTGCGAAACATGGACTCTTACTTTAAGGGAGGAAAGGAGATTACGAGTATTTGAGAATAAAGTTCTTAGGAAAATGTTTGGACCAAAGAGAGATGAACAGACAGGTGAATGGAGAAGACTACATAACAATGAACTACATGGTCTTTATAGGAAGCCAGATATAATAAGAACAGTTAAGTCTCATAGACTGCGATGGGCAGGACATGTTGCGCGTATGGGGAATGAAAGACGTGCATGGAAACTTCTTGAAGGAAAGCCAGAGGGAAAACGCCCAGTTGGTAGACCAAGAATGAGGTGGGAGAACAACATTAACTATGATTTGAGGGAAGTAGATTATACAGGGGATGATTGGAAAACATTGACTCAGGATAGGGATGTATGGAGAGCTTATGTCCGCGCGGCCATGAACCTTCGGGTTCGATAGTGCCAGTGAGTAAGTAAGTAAGTAAGCATTCAGAGACGAGTTTACGGTAGTTAACTGAATCATCATCATCATCATCATCACTCCAAGGATTAGGCAATTGCCCGTTCCGACTTCATATTGCATCAGCCCAACGTCTTCTAGGTCTTCCAACATCACGCCTTCCTCTTGCTTGATAATTTCTGGCTAACAATGGATATCTCTCCTTGTTCATTCCATCCATGTGATCAATCCATTTCTGTCTGTAATTCGTGACTTTATCCAATAAAGGCTGTACTTTCAATTCTTCTCTTATATCCTCATTTCTTATTCTATCAAGTCTTGTACATCCTTTTACTTGTCTTAGGAACCGCATCTCTGCCGTCTGTATTCTATCCTTCTGTCTTTTCACTGGAGCCCAAGTTTCACATCCATACAATATTGTGGGAACCGCCATAACATTATACATTTTTATCTTGGTTTCTTTTCTAATTTTATTTTTGAATGTTCTCTGTATTTTTCCACACACCGTCTGAAATTTATTTATTTTGGAGTCAATATCTCTTTCCACATTGTAGCCAACATCACAGCCCAAATATTTGAAACTAGACACCTGTTCTATACTTTGATTTTCTAAAATAATTTTGGTTCTCACTGGATCTCTTCCTCTAAAAGCCATGGTCTTCGTTTTCCTTACAGAAATTTTTAGATCGTATAATTTACATATTTCATTTAATGCATGCATTGATTTCTGTAAGTCGTCTTCATTTTTCTGTATTATGATTACATCGTCAGCAAATAAAAGATTATTTATGCACATTTTATTATCCATTCTTATTCCTGGATTTACTAAAACTTTCCATTTATTAAAAATATCGTCTATATATATATTAAACAAAGTGGGTGATAAACTACATCCTTGTCGTAATCCAGTATTTGTTTTGATTGCATCTGTTCTTTTGAATCCGGTATCTATAATTATATTTGTGTCTTCATATAATGTCTTTATTGTTTCAACAAGGCACAGCGGGTATCCTTTCATTCGTAATATTTCCCATAATTTTTGTCTGTTTACTCGATCGAAGGCCTTATCCAAATCTATAAATCCTATGTGAGTTTCTAAGTTATGTTCTCTTCTCTTTTCTATGAGTTGTTTCAGTGTAAAGACATTGTCTATACATGACCTTCCCTTTCTGAATCCACTTTGATTTTCACTTATTATTACTTCTGTTATGTTTCTCAATCTATTATTTATTATTTTCGTATATATTTTGTAGCCAGTATTCATTAAGCTAATCCCTCTGTAATTCTCGCAATTTCTCCGGTCTCCTCTTTTGAATATATTCTTGACAATTGCTGTTTTCCAAGTGGTTGGAATCCCATAGGTCTGCCAACATATATTAATTAGATGAAGTATTCGTAGTTTACACAATATTCCACTATATTTGATTAATTCCATATTTATATTATCTAATCCTGTTGCTTTCCTATTCTTAGTGGTTTTCAAAGCCATTTCTAATTCATTTATGTCTATTACATCAATATTTTCCACTTTTATTTCTTCCTCCTTGTTCTCTTTTCCTTCAATTTCCTCCTTTTTCCAAAGTTTTTCATAATGCTGGATCCATTCTTGTTCTGGGATTATATTCAATCTGGCAGAATCTTTCTCAGTCTGATTTAGATGTTTCACTAATTTATAACCTATTTCTTGTCTTCCATACATATCATGTTCTACTGAGCTTATAAATTTATCCCATGACTCCTGATGGGATTTTCTTATAATGCTTTTAGCAATTCTCCTTTTCATTTTATATTCTTCATAAGATTCTTCTGTTTTCAGTCGTAAGTATGTATGATATGCTTTTTGTTTTTCATTCACTGCATTTTGTAT
The DNA here is from genome assembly GCA_030220185.1 of Diploptera punctata. Taxonomy (NCBI): domain Eukaryota; kingdom Metazoa; phylum Arthropoda; class Insecta; order Blattodea; family Blaberidae; genus Diploptera; species Diploptera punctata. Next base: position 158,169 of record JASPKZ010007520.1, on the reverse strand, counting down.
ATTCGCATTCCAAGTTCTCAAGCCCTTCCTATTCCTTATTCTATTTTTCTTTCCTAACATCTCATTTGCTGTTTTATGTATTACATTTGATATATTTTCCCATTCAATATTTATATCTTCTGACGTCGCTATCTCTGATATATATTTATTCATTCTGCTTTCATAATGTTGTCTAATACTTTGATCTTGTAATAAATATATTTTATATACTTCTTCTTGGTTTCTTTTGTTCTTTATGTTATTTTTCCGCCATTTAGCTATTATGTTTATTTTGCTTATCACGAGATAGTGATCAGAGTATATATCGCTGCCTCTATGTACTCTCACATCTTTTACCAAGGCTCCTAGCTTGTTTTTTACGATTAAATAGTCATTATTGATCTTGAGTTATATCCACTTCTTGTATATTTATGTATGTCCTTTTTCGGAAATAGGTATTCATTATTTTTAATTGATTATAGGCTGAAAACTGTCTCAAATCCTGTCCATTATCATTTATTGTTATTTCTCCATTATTTCCTATTATTCATTAGGTATAGGGACATTGCCTACTCTGGCATTTAAGTCTCCACTTATTATTAAATGATGATCTTTTGTATATTTATCAACTAATGTTTGTAATGTTTTATAAAATTTTTTTGTTTCTTCTTCTTTCTTGCCTTCCTCTGGGGCATACACAGCAATTATCATCATATATCCTCTTTCAATTTTAAATCTGGCTATCAGGATCCTTTCATTTATAAACTCATAGCTATTCAATTTGTTCTTCCATTTTTCATCTATTAAAATTGCTACTCCACACTGCGCTCTTGTTGTCTGTTCTACTCCGCTATACAACATAGTATAGTGTTGTAAGTCCTTTGTTCCTTTTAGTTTCTTTTTTGTTTCTGTTATTGTTGCTATATTTATTTCTTTTTTCTTTAATTCTCTTTCTAATTCTTCTTCTTTTGTATTTATTCCCCTTACGTTCCAATTTCCTAATTTCAAAATGTCCTTTATTCCAAATCGTATCCTTTTATCTTGCTTGGGTCTTCAACGGTCAACAGGGCGACAAGGAATAGCACAGCTAAACTTGTAGGGCTTGAAGAGCGGAAGAAGCAGCCCTCTCTTGGGGGGTGGATACCCAGAGGAGCATGTTTGGAGGCTCAGAGGAAGCAGCCCTTCCACCATCCTTGTCCTGCGAAGCGCTCGTAACGCTTCCAGGAGACATTTATCTTACTGAGAAGCTTCATGGAAATCAGCCGGATTAACTGAATCACGAAACCAAATATCAGAAACGTAATATAAAATACTTAAAATAGTTTTATGTGAAAAATTGTACTGATTGTGGGGTATAAAGAAGGAAAATGATTAAATTAAGAGGATCGAATATCCTAGGTAACCAGCGTTACCAGGAAGAAGATTAATAAATGTTGTTATTTTAATATATATGCTCTAACCAATTTTGGGAAAACTGAAATTCAAATTAAAAGGCAGTTCCGCCATTATAACGTCAGTAAATCACTAACAGTTAATATAACTGATTCCCGGAAGTGAACTGAACGTAACTAGAAAGATTATTAATATGTATACAGTAAATGCTCCTTATGTTCCGTAAATATGCTGCGAATACAGAAACCATCAATATGGAATGTTAATTTGTATGGGTATATAGGGGATACGTTCCAAGGTTAATTATAAAATGAAATAAAGATTATCAAAATAAAATCAATTTAGTGAGAGATTTTGAACAATTTTTATTAATTATTATTGTCATTAATTATTATTTGTGAACTCAGTATCTATAATAATAAAGGTCTTTTCGTATCTTCTTCTTCTTCTTCTTCTTCCTTCCAAGTAGCTGAAACTAATCGAACGCAATTTGATTTTGCTGAAGGGGAATCAGAGTTGGTCTCTGGCTTTAATGTGGAGTATAGAAGAGGTGGATTTGCATTAAATTTTTTGGCTGAATATGCAAGAATTTTATATTAGGCCAAGGCCCGTTACAATCCTATAGAAAAGTTTCCCTCCAGCGTTTCATAGGACGGCCCAGTGATATTCGTCCTCTTGGTATATAATTATAAACAGCTTTGGGGATCCGATTTGAACTCATTCTTTCTAGATGGTGTTTCCAATTTAGTTCCTCAGGGGTCCTCATCTAGGGGATATGTGGATGGCGACCACAAGGTGCCCAAGCTGAGCAAAACATTTCTTCCACTTACTTGTGTTTTGTGCAATCTTTTAACTTTACTATCTAACCTCTCTTGGTTAACTCTTGTTTTTTTCGACCCCGACGCTATTAGGGCATCCGAGGGCTAGGGAGACCTTCCTTTCTTCCATTTCTTCTTTCCTTTATTTTCTTTTCTTCTCCAGCTAAAGCCTGACCAGAGGCTATAAGATGGCAGCCCCATCACTGGTCTTGCCTTCCTTTGGCCAGCAACCAATCGAAGGGACTATTATTATGCTTTCAAGTCTTAAACGAGAATTTCCCGGAAGTTCTTTCATATATTATGCAAAATTAAGTCAAAAATGCATCAAAATAAAAAAAAATATATTTTTTATTTCTATTTACATATATTCACATTACATCAGGCATATGTCCACCTCCACTGTCTCGGCAGGCAGTCATTCGGTCTATGAAGTATGTGATCTCAATTCGTGGCGACTTGGACTGGCCTCCCATATCATGCTACCTTGCTCCATTTGACTTATTTTATGGGGTTATGTGAAGTCCACAGTCTTACGTGAACAAATCAAAAACAGTTTTTCAACTTAAGGAAGAAATTCAACGGGTTATCGACATCCACAGAGATGTATTTGAAAAGGGTCATCACGAACTTCATAGACCGAGTAACTGTCTACCGAGATAGTGGAGATGGACATATGCCTGATATAATTCTCCGTGATTAAATGGGAGTGTATGTAGCATAGATACAAATAAAATAAAATTATGTTTTTTTTATTTCCATTCATTTATGACTTAATTGTCCACCGCTGTGGTCTCGAGTTAGCGTGCTGCCTTGTCACGCAGCGGGCTCGGGTTCTATTCCCGGTCGGGACAGGCTCCTGAGTGAGGTTTTTTCGGAGTTTTTGCTCACCTATAAGACAAATGTCAGGAAGCTTAAGGCCCGACGGTCCCCGAAAATCATCCGGCCATCATCATCACCCTTATCATTATCATCGTCATCCTTCACCACTGTGTAAAGCAACGGGAAGCTACCACACCTATAACTCCCTAGTAAAGCTCCAAAGCATAGCATGAAAATGCTATGATTGCTCGAGAAGAATGACTATGGATGGATGATGTAATTATTGCATTTTTAAAAATGACGTAATATATGAAAGATCCTGTATTTAGTGAGTTATACAATTCATAGAGCCCCACATTATATTCTAGTTGCCATTTACCACCTTCCTGTATAGGGCCTGATGTCTTACTGAGGATCTTCGTTTCAAAAATTCCCAATGGGGGAGATTTGTCTTGTTCTGTCAGGGTCAAAAGTCTCACTTCCATATGTTAGCATTGGTTTAATTAATATTTGATATAATCCATCTTTTGTACCTATGTCGAAACACTAAGGAAACATATCAAAATAACTTGTAAAAGTCTACCGGCATAGATGGATTCACCGAAACTACAGAAAGAGGAGAATGTTGATCGAAGTATGAGGTAACATTTGTACGAAAAAAGAAAGTAGGACACAACCAAATATATATACGCGCCTCAACCAAATTTAGCTACCATACTGAAGAGAATATAAAACTGTTGTTTTTCAAACTACAGCTGTAATTAAAATCAAACGCTACAACGCATGACTCGCATATGATGTTGATCAGGTATAATTTTGACGTGCTTATATCGTTCAAATGTTACACTGTACCATAAGCCCTATTACGAACTGTCATATACAAGGGCACTATCTAAAAATTTGCCACATAATATATTTAAATTAAACATTGTAAATATATATTTGCAACATGTTCTTGTATTTCAAATGATGCGAGTATTTAATGATGAAGGAACAATCAAATTTAACTAACTTACGCTCTCACTCACCGGCACTATCGAGCCCAGAGGTTCATGTCCGCATCCTTAGCCTCAGGTAATGGCATAATTCCATAAAATATTTTAACATTAATACAGAATACTTTTTATTACACTCTACCTCAATTTCTCCTTCAGTATACATTTTTTTTAGATACATGATATTGGATTCTACTATTTAAGGAAATTGATGTAAAGTATAACATAACGTTTTCTTTATTAATGTTAAAATCTTTAATGAAATTAGACATTTCATTTTATGCTATTTTTTAAGGATAATGATAAATGGATAGTATATGATCGCGCGATTCTAAATTTGATTCTTATGGATTCCTCTGCTTCGATTAATTTGAAATTGTACAGAATTGTTATTTCTAAGATTCTGAAACTTCTGTTTTCAGGATCAGTTGCAGCGTGAAATTATAGAAAAAGTATAGTAATTTCGTGACACTGGTTATTTATATCTTTATAAAATCTAATGTTGTTGTGAATATAATTTTTCTTTATTCCACGAACTAAGAAAAGTCAACCTATAATGTGCACTAAAGCTGAACACGCCGAATTATCATTTACATAGAAATTTAAAATACATTGGCTATCATGAAATAAATATCACAAAATTAGCAAACTTCATCCTACTATTAAAATATTTAAGAATAAAGTACTTAGGAAACATTTTGGACCAAAGAGAGATGAACAGACAGATGAATGGAGAAGACTACATAACAATGAACTACATGGTATTTATAGGAAGCCATAGAACAATTAAGTCTCGTAGACTGCGATGGGCAGGACATGTTGCACGTATGGGGATGAAAGACGTGCATGGAAGCTTCTTGTAGGAAAGCCAGAGGGAAAACGCCCAGTTAGTAGACCAAGAATGAGATGGGAGAATAACATTAACTATGATTTGAGGGAAGTAGATTATACAGGGAATGATTGGAAGGCATTAGCTCAGGATAGGGATGTATGGAGAGCTTATGTCCGCGCGGCCATGAACCTACGGGTTCGATAGTGCCAGTGAGTAAGTAAGTAAGTATATAAGGTAGATAGTTGGTTCCAGTAGATTAGTTATAACACTAGCTTCTCATTCCTAGATTCGCAGGTTAAAACCCAGCCCGGGTCGTTGGATTTCTTTTTCAGAGCGGAGCGTAAAATCACTAGTTTGGATTTCGTAGAACGCTGTGGATGCAAAGTCGTAAATTTACGGAACTAAAATAAGCTGAATCCTTATGTAAATGAAAAATAAGTGTCGGCTCTTTTACACCCAGCATTGGTAAATAATTTTTTATCATTGTCACCAGGTTTGTCATTATGACATTTCTGGTATTCTCTCCTAGCATTGGCGTACTTGTAAACCACTTCCAAGTTTGGGGCGCCTGGAAGGTGGGGTTAAGCTGTTACTTTGTATGAAGGTTTTGTAATGATGGTAACAATGAGCCAGGAAATACATTTATCCTTAACTTAATCTATATGAGGCTAGTATGATAGTATTGATGATGATGACCGGAAGGTGTTCGGGGACCGTTTGGGTCTTAAAGGTTCCTAACATTTGTCTTACAGGCGAGGAAAAAAAACGAAAAAACTTCACCCAGGAAACGTATCCCAACCGAGATCGAACACGGGCCCGTTGCGTTACAAGGCAGCACACTACCTCGAGATCGCAGAGGGGGACTGATGAATAAAATATTATCTATATAAAACAGAATTATCTAATATCATGTAAATATGTCTAAAAAACAACAGATGAGCTTAAGTGTACTTACTCCTTATATTGATGACATTCTAGGAGATCATCAATGTAGATTTAGAATAAACAGGTCTACAACAGATCAGATTTTTAGCTTAAGACAGATTTTAGAAAAGAATAAGGAATATAATGGTCATGTACATCAACTGTACGTAGACTTTAAAAAGGCATACGATTCAATTAAGAGGGAGAAGTTATATAGTATCCTGCTAGAATTCGGAATTCCTAAAAAAAATTAGTTAGACTGATACGAATGTGTCTAAATGGCTCAAAGAGTAGGGTGCGTGTAGGCAAACAGTTTTCGGATACTTTTGAAATCCACAATGGGTTGAAGCAAGGAGATGCACTATCTCCTCTAACTATTTAATTTTGTACTAGAACATGCCATCAAATCATTGGATGATGAAGAAGGCCTACAACTCAATGGTATTTATAAGCTGTTGATTTATGCTGACTATTTAACTCATGCCCCAAATGGGAGTCAATGACCAATCACGTTTCAATGATTCCTGTTTTACAACCAATCAGAGTCGTGTTTCACGAAATATTTATCAGTGTTAGGATTATCATATATTAAACAAAGCTCCTTCTTTTTAATATTCTGAACAGGTCTGACCGTTATTTTGCAGTGACTGAGCCTATAACAAATACGGCTACCAGATTGTATATAATAGTGCTTACATGTCAACATTTGTAGCAATTGATTATACCACCAAAAAAAGAAACCACTGTTTGCACTTTCTTAAATGTATTTTTTCCCAGGTAATAATCGAGAAAAATATAATTGTCATATTTACATCATACGACATCAAAAATGAATTAATATACAGATTGATGTGTTTCATTTTTTCTCCACTAGAGAGCATTCTTACAATATTGCGTTCCTTTGGCAATAAATAGTATGATCTGGTTGCAGTGATAAACAAAAGAAGCAGTAGAAGCGTACCTATCGTTTCTCATTTGTTTTCAAACATCGCCGTTTACATTAAATATATAAATATTTTAAAATAACTATAGTTAAATAATGATTTGTGAGTAAACAGCTTAATTTTATTCGTTAAATAGATAGTCCTAACAAATGCCACTCTTGATTTCCAAATTCTCTAGATAAATTCTCCTCACTTCGTGAGTCGTGAATTTATCGATAATTTGGAAATCACTCGTGGCATTACTTATGATGATGTAGTACTATTGGCCGATAGCGAGGAGATACTAAAGGCCAACACGCAAACACTACTGAGTAACACTAAGAAATTGAGACTGGAAGTAAATACCAATAAAACTAAATATATGGTCACACATAGAAATACATTATATAATGGAAATGAACAGCTAATGACAAATGAGGGAAGTTGAGGAAGTGGCTGAATTCAAATACCTAGGAACAATAATCACAAACTGGAATGAGATGCACAAGGAAATTAAACGTAGGCTCAATTCTGGAAATGCGTGTTATTATGCAATGCAGAGACTCTTGATGTCCCAACTCCTTTCAAAAAACGTTAAACTGAAAATATATAAAACTATTATTCTACCAGTTATATTATATGGGTGCGAAACATAGACTCTTACTTTAAGGGAGGAAAGGAGATTACGAGTATTTGAGAAAAGTTCTTAGGAAAATTTTTGGACCAAAGAGAGTTGAACAGATAGGTGAATGGAGTAGAATGCATAACAGTGAATTACATGGTCTTTACAGGAAGCCAGATATAATAAGAACAGTTAAGTCTCGTAGACTGCGATGGGCAGGACATGTTGCGCGTATGGGGAATGAAAGAGGTGCATGGAAGCTTCTTGTAGGAAAGCCAGAGGGAAAACGCCCAGTTGGTAGACCAAGAATGAGGTGGGAGAACAACATTAACTATGATTTGAGGGAAGTAGATTATACAGGGAATGATTGGAAAACATTGACTCAGGATAGGGATGTATGGAGAGCTTATGTCCGCGCGGCCTTGAACCTACGGGTTCGATAGTGCCAGTGACTTAGCTAGTTAGAGCTTAAGTGTGTTTCCAGACATATTATGCGTTCAAATTTAAGGTAACCGCATATACTGATTAGACTTTTTTTATCAGCTCCTCAGAAAGAGGTGTATGCATTCGCTTTTGGTCAGTGTTAACTTACAATTTGTGTTCCTTTAGTATATAAATACTCCATGTGATTGAGGTGCCGACTAGGGTTTCAAAGAAATTCATATGTTAAATTAGTTCAACATCTAGATTCCATGTCCTCTAATAAGTTTTCAATTATTAAGTAAATTACTTATTTTCTCATTTAAATGCATAATAAAATATAAGTTCACAAATTCAGTTTTATTCAACGGATGTGTAATAGCATGGAGATTGTTTTAAACCTCTGAATTAAGGAAACCTTTAATGCATTTACTTTTCTTATTTCCTTGAAGTTGTGTAACTCAGTTACTGAAGCAATTTATTTCGCATTTTCCGATAAACTTGTTTCCTGTCTTCAGAAACTGCCATCTTCGCTTATTTCCCCTCTTCAAATAAAACTGACAATTTTTCTCTTTTTATCAGAGCTGAAATAACTTTTCCTCTCATCCGTACGACCATTCATAAACGTGTGATAAATGGAAAATGCTAAACCAGCTCGTACATTGAAATGCGTCATGTCAAAATTCATCTCCTTACTAACAAAGCTCCTAGAACTAGAGGAGTCTGAATAACATCTTCCACATAATGGAACGTAGCGCAAATATTCAGAGCCTGTTAGGTGTATTGATTGAGTATTCTGATATACGATATCCATGTTTTAACGATGTGTTGTTACTGATAAAAGAAACAATAAAACAGAAATTACTAATTTTTGAAAGAAAAAATTTAAGAAGAATATTTGGACCAAATAGAGGAATTGGTAACTGTTGGAGAATCAAAACAAATAACGAACTAAACAAATTAATCAAAAATCAGAACATAGTAAACCATATAAGATATCTCAGAGTTGGTTGGCTTGGACATTTGATAAGAATGGATGATCAGAGACTGGTCAGAAAACTCTACAAATGGAAACCTATAGGAGGCAGAACTGTAGGAAGACCGAATATCAGATGGGAGGATGACAGAATGAACGATCTAAGGAAAATGAAAGTGACTAATTTGAATATGGCAAGAGACAGATTGGCATGGAGGAGGATTGTTGAGAAGGCCAAAACTTTCACTTTTGAAGTTGTCGTGCCTTAAGATGATGAAGATGTCGTTACTGACTATTTAACTCATGTCCCAAATGGGAGTCAATGGCCAATAACATTTCAAAGATTTTTTATTTACAACCAATCACAGTCGTGTTTGGCCTAAAATTTACTAACTAAAGTTTATCATAATAAAGAAAGCACCTCCTTTTTAACATTCTGAATAGGTCATAAGCATTATTTTGCAATGACTGACTCAAATAAACATGGCCACCAGATTGCATATATAGTGCATGAATGTCAACACGTAGCGCATACGAGAGATAATATAAAAACATTTGTAACAGTTGATTATATCACAAAAAAACTACTGATTGCACTTTCTTGAACGAATTATTTTCCAGGAAATGACGCAGAAAAATATAATTGACATATTTACATCATAGGACATCATAAATGAATACCTATAACGTTGGTTATAAATTTCTCCAGTAGGGTGCATTCTTACAACATTGCGATCTTTTGGCAATAAATAATATTATGATCTGGTTGCGGTGATCGAACAAAAGAAGCAAATGAAGCGTACCAATCGTTTCTCATTTGTTTTCAAATACGCCGTTTACATTAAATATATAAATATTTTAAAATAACTATAGTTAAATAATGATTTATGAGTATACAGCTTAATTGTATTCGTTAAATAGCCCTAACAAATGCCACTCTTGATTTACAAATTCTCTAGATAAATTGGAAATCACTCGTGACATTAGCCTACTTATGATAAATTATTTAACGAGCTGATTTAGACCTAACGTTAGAGATATTCGCGAAGTCCCGACTTCAAATTATGGTGTCAACCAACCTATTTTTTTCGCTATTTCCGTCAGACTACAAATCAACAAAGACTGAATAAGAATTTAATTTCACCATTTATCACCATCTGTTTCTTAATTAAAATGTAATCTGAGTCACATTTGCACAAACACGCGAATACAAGATTAAGGCTATTGGTATACATGTGATGATAGATTTTCAAGCGTCTCTAAATAAAATTGAAGTAAACAAATGTTCTCGGTTTTCTTAACTTTAATTTAATTGACGTATATGTTTACATAGCCTTTGTTTTGCATTTCGAACATAAATATGCTACTTTTTATATATTCTGGGAGCTACAGCATGCGCCACAATGCACAATACACCTAAGACTGTCAAGTTGGTGTAATGTTAATTAATGTATCCTAAATTGCTAAAATTACGTATATTTGTTTAAAGTTTTATTTTTTGTTATGTGAAATGGCATTCGTTGAAGATGGGCTTTCCAGTTCATCTAGTAGTTTTTTATTTATCTTTTTTTTTGTGGTCCAATTTTGTATATCCTGCTGTACAGCGCTTACACCAGAACTCATTTTTTGTTATTCGGCATTCATCCCTTCTTCGAATTATCCATGCTTCACTCCCATATCGTAATACTAGTGTTGCAAGAACCTTATAACGTCGTAATCCTGTATTCTTTTGCAATAAATATGGTTTCATAATACTATTAATTATCCCCGTTTCTTTGTGGAATGATTTTCTTTGTTATATCAGCTTCGTGTTGAAATCTTAAATTATAACTCTAATAATTAAATTCATGTTCCTCAAGGCAAAATAATACTGGAAGACGTCCAAAAGAGCGCTGGATGGAAAATTCATCTTTGTGACCCTAACAGGCCACGTGGCCTAATATTTTCATGGATGATGATTTTTTAGGTTTGGAATAAGGCTCTGAAAGTTGATTTTTGAGCAGCATTGAAAAGAAACTGTGTAAAATCGAATTATAATTATGAGGGAATTAATATTTTCGTTCTTGGAATTATCCTTTAATCAATTTTGTTAACATTTTTCTCCAAGTCATTATTTTGATATTGAAGATCCTCTAGGTCTATATTAGTTCAGTATGTTAGGAGTTTAAGAATTTCTTTAATTTATAATGAATTTCTTCTGTCGCCGTACAAATAAAATAATACAAACCAGTGTCAAATTATGTACTAGAAATCAAAATACCGCTTCGTTATACAAAAGCCCCCGGTCAACATCTGAACTCATACGTTTGTCTGCAGAGTTCATTTTCAATTTATTTCCTGACTCAAGATACTCATTCCAAGGATCTTTTTGATTCCAGTCATGACATTTACCAATTGACAGGATAATTTAAAAAATGGCACTACTAAAAGTAATCATGAATCTGAATTTAGGTCAGTTATTTCTATTTTAGTGCTTCAAATTTTTTTTAGAAAACGATTTGTGAATATTAATACAGATCAATTAATTCCTAACACGACAGCTCAGTAAAACTAATATTAATAAAATTGAATTAATTGTTATCAGTGCAAGAAAAAATCAGAATATAGGATTATCTAGTTAGCGTAAACCAATTCATTCTTATATTCAGTTCTTCTTATTTCACTTCTCTCTCACGATTGAGTAAACGATTTTCCGAATTATCTACCAATACAAACATTTCTATGGTATACCCGGAAATCGAACAGGAGTCTACTGCAGCACCAGTCACACATGGTAACCGTTACACGAGAAAAAAAACAATTTATGAAGGATTTAGTTGCCTATATGTAGACTTCAAACAAGGCACGTGAAGGAATAAGTAGTGTAATATTCTGCTGGAATTCGGAATTCCTACAAGGATAGTTAAACTTACTCAAACGTGTCTAAATGGCACAAAGAAGAGGATGCGGATAGCCATATAGTCTTCAGATACTTGTGTAATTTGCAATGGGTTAAACAAGGGAAATGCACTATTTACTCCAGGTTATATGGTATTCAGGTCTGTATTAGAGCAAGGTATTAATTTTTAGAGGACAAATAAAGCCTAAAATATAATGGCATTAATAAGTTGTTGTCCACCGATGTGGTCTCGAGGTAGCGTACTGCCTTGTCACGCAGCGGGCCCGGGTTCGATCCCCGGTCGGGGCAGTTTTTCTGGGTGAGGTTTTTATCGGGGATTTTCCTCACCTGTAAGACAAATGTCAGGAAAACTTTAAGGCCCAAACGGTCCCCGATATCATATGGCCATCATCCTTATCATTATCATCCTTACCATTATCATTATCATCATCATCATCATCCTTCACCGGTGTGGAAAGCAACGGGAAGCTACCACACCTACACAATTCCCTAGTAAAGCTGCAAGCATAGAATGAAAATGCTATGATTGCAGTGAAGGACCTGCCTTCGGGCAGAATTACTATGATGAAATAAGATGTTAGTCTATTCTGATGATGTAATACTATTATGTGGTGATAACGAGGAAATACTAAAGGCCAACACTCACATTCTATTGACTAATACTAAACAATTGTGGCTGGAAGTAAATACCAATAAAACTAAATATGTGGTCACATATGTAAATATATATTGGAAATGGATAGCTAGTGACAAATTAAATAATTATTGAAGAAGTAGCTGTATTAAATAATCTAGGAACAATAATTACAAACTGGAATGAGGTGCAGAAAGAGATATAATTGAACATATGCTTAATTCTGCAAATGTAGCTATTATACATTAAGGAGACTCTTGTCATCCCAACTTCTCTCCAAAAACATAAATATAAAATTTTATACTATTTTGTTATCAGTTATATGGATGAGAAATATAGAATGTCACTTCAGGGAGGAGAAACGATTGTAATATTTGAGAATAAAGTTCGTAGAAAAACCTTGGACAAAAGAGTAACAGTGAGCTACATGATGCTTATACGAAACCAAATCTAATAAGAACAATTAAGTCTCATACACGGCGATGAACAGGATAAGTAGCACGAATGGAGTATGAACGAGGGGCATGTGGGGCAGTATTTTTTTTGGGGCTGATAAACTCACTTTCGTTCCACTTTGATTTAATTGTGAATTTACTTGCCCTTCCTCGGTAGCTAGTCGGTTTCAGGGTGAGCGCTGAGACTCCTATCTATATAGGGTTCGGAAGGAGAATTGCGTGGGAACAGACAATCACTAATTGTTTGAATTATTTTATTTAATTAATCTCTGCCAATTTAAATGAACGTTACACAGTAAAAATAAAACTTTTCTGTCCCTGGCCTTCGATATTTCGCTAATGAGGACTAGCAAATGACTTATGAGTTCGGGAGATTTTCCCTAAGTCCATAATCGTTGTTACAAGATATTTTTTTACTATACATTCAAGATCTTCTTCCTTCTAAGTGTCGAGTATAAGTGTCAGTGTATTCAATTTTGTCCTCATGAGTTCCATATCGAAGTCAGGACCAATTATTCCCATATATGGTCTATACCCTAACTCTCATTTTGATTGGTTAGAATATTTAATCACATGTCATCCAAGGGCGTAACTATTTTATTTAAACCACCACCTACCTTTTGATTTTATTCTCACGGCTAGGGAGTGTTTGCCAGCTTGGGCTTTTCGCGATTGTAAATTTGGAGTTTGACATTTCTCCCAAACGTGAGTTTTGATGCTAAACCCAGCTTAAACATTTCAGGTCTAATTTGAGGAGTTACATGTTTATGACCTCTTTTACTTAGGGTTTCAACCGCTTCTTGTGAGAACTATTTACCAACATGAAACTTAATTTATTTTTAACTATATTCTATTCCTTCATTATTTATTCATTTCTTATATTCCTTAATCACTATTAGGGCCGTATCATATTCGTCTCACATGAGAACTTATTGTAGGAAAGCCAGAGAGGAAAATGCCTAATAGGTACACCAAAAAAAGGGATGGGAGGTGAATTATGGAGACGATGATTGGAATACATTACCTCAGGATAGGGATCTATGGAGAAGGATATCTTATGTCTGCGTGGCCATGGACCCCAAGTTTCGATAATTCCAGTGAGTTAATTGATTATTAGGTTTAATGTTCTTACGACCAGTTTTTATAAGGCTGGGTAATCTCATGGTGAACATATTAATTGCTCTCTAAGTGTGTCCAGAAACTCATATATCGTCCGTGCGGTAAATGACTGGATATTATCTACTCGGTCGCGGCTTATTAGTTTATCAATGAATATCGGTAACTGAACAATATGGCGGAGTGGAAAGCAGATGGTCTCTGTTTGTTTGACCTAAGCATGGATATCTTGCTTGCAGTGCACTAAAATAAATAAAATGATTTTGCATATGCCTATTCTTCCTCCGAGCTTTCTGATTATGTTCAAATAGTTCAAACAATAGTAGGGTCTAGGGTATTTTCTCGATAAAGATAATAAATATGTTCTGAGATAACCTATAAGTAAATAAAAATGGGTAAATTTAGATTGTTACTTTGCACAAACAAATAAATCCACTCAGAGATTAAGTGTAATTCATAGAAATCCTCCAATTGTAGTATAACATAAGCATTAAGTTAAGAAAGAGCCACAATTTTATTTCAGAACTTTTTTTATTCGTTTCCTTCGCATTTATAACTAATTGAGAATATCTGTAGACAGTTTGATAAAGGTAATTATATTAATTTTTTCAGTGTATGAGTATGTATAAGAACGTTACATAAATTCTACAGAAAATTTCAATCCAATATGTATTGTTATAGCCTATGTGAAAACAAAAGTGTATAAATTTCCCTTTGGTATAAAAACTGCTATGTTGTATTTTCAACATACATCGGTAGAAAACCTCAGCCTGAAGAAGATACCAAATGGGCAGTCATATCTAGTAAGTAAACTAACCATATGTAGCCCTGACGACTCATTTATTTCTGAAAAAATGTGCGTTCTAATGCCACCCACGGCACTTTATGAGATTCGGGTTCTGCGATGGGCGGATAGAGGTATTAATGTGGTCTATTTTTATTTTACTCACCACTTCAGCAGATCACTTTACGTAGATGACGTATACTTGCACAGAAAGGCGTGTTGGATGAGTGTATATTTATGTTTGTGTAGTGTAAAATGTGTTGTATGAAGGATGAAGACGAAGAGAAGACGGAAGATGAAACTTGGTGCCGACACGTAGCCTACTACTCCTAGCGAAAAGCATCAAGTGGAGCGCCAGGCTTAACGTTCCCATCCGACTGACGAATCGCTATCAACCTTCTCAACTGCGGAGTGGTTTGAAATTTAATGCAGGAAACTGCTATACAATCTAGCGATTAAAATTGTACATTACCAGCTATCCAGGCTCCGAGATTGAAAAATTTGGAATTAAACTAATTACTCTATATTAATTTAACAATTCAAGTTTTCAACCCCATCGGGTATCGAACTCGGGCTTCCTGGTCAGGAAGCAGGCCTGCTACCACCTGAAATAGCACAGCACGGACTGTTTCTACAAAGTTACAATCAACATTTCTATATACTAAATTTGCTTATAGTTTTGTCAATTAACCCTGCACATTTATTACCTTTCTTGAAATATATTTGACCTACCATTGTTTGAAATATGTCTATAACCTTTTCATCAAAATATTCTGAGCAGATATTATGCATATAAATAATTTCGTTTCAAAGTAAAGCACTGGATGCAAAATATCCACAAAAAGTCCAAACAAACACAAAACAGTGGGTTTGAACGCGTCATATTGTTCAATGAATATTCAGCAGTGACCGAATGGATACATTATTCATTACTTACTGTCCGCACGATAATCCGTGTCCTGATATTTCAAGAACACTTTTTAGAGTTATTCTCATATTTAACACGAGGTTGAAGATTCACTCTTAAGAGTAAGAGAGTAAATCCTGATGGCAAGATACTTTAAAGTGAATCGGCAGTGAAGAGAGATAAAAATAACTTGTAATCAAAAAACTGTATCTCTGATTCCGGTTGCCTGATATTACAATTTTTATGTTAATTAATTACGCTTTTAAATTATCTGATTCACAGGCACTATCAAACCCGGAGATAAATGGTAGCGCGGACACAAGCTCTCCATACATCCCTATCCTAAGCTAATGTTATAATTTATCTCCTTCAAATTAAGCTTAGTGTTTTTCTCCCACCTCCTTTTTGGCCTACCTACTGGTCGTTTTATCTCTGGTTTTCCTACAAGGACTTTACATTTAGCTTTAAAATATATTTTTTTTGGATTTCTTAAACCATTCAGTAAAAATAAATTTATAAAAAGTTTCTGAAAAATGGGCCTATTGACACATTATTCTCAAGAACTTCTCGAGGTAGAACTGACATTTTTATAACAATAATTCAATATATTGTGCCGGGATAGCCTCGATTTTCCTTCTATGTTGTTTAGACGTAATAAGCACAATCAATTCATTGATAATTTCACTAAATACTTTATTTAATTCTTTAATTATCAACAAACTACTGTTCCCAGATACAAATCACTAAGAAGCTTATATTAATTGTTATCTTAGAACAATTTTGCACTCACTGATAAATAAATTCGCCACAACTTATCGTCACACTGTTTACCACAATACTGACTATCGCAAACTGACTGCGGTCTCCTGCCTCTGCCCTTTTACAAGGCGCGAGGGAACCGCTGGAAACAGCTTCAAGATATTTCGAAGACTTTCCAAAAGGAGGAAGGAGACACCTGTAGAATCATCTGGAAAGACGCTCCAGATAATTTGCCGGCTGTGCGGGTACTTGCCATGGGCGACTCGCCCGCGCAATTCGAACGTCGCTATGCGACACGTAACGATATGATGGAGATCTTGTATAATATTCAGTAAAATAACATTTCAGAAATCATATTTTCGTTTTACATGATTTTTTAAGTGAACATTCAATCACATCCTGACTCAAAACATTTTAAATACAACAATATAACCACTACAGCAGATTTATTTATATATATATATATATATATATATATATATATTATGTATATTTATAGTTAAAATTTCATTTTTTATTTATTAGAATTAATATAAAATTATAGAATATTCACCTGAAAGGTCCGTCTCCTCAATTAATTATCATTTAACTGTAGCGCTTTCGGGACTTGTCCCATCATCGGCAGGATTCAAAACTGGTGTTTCACTGAAGATCTGGTAGAGGGGGTTGCATGTATTGGGTTCGTTTTCGTTTATCAGGCTGTCGTTGTGAGCTGCTTTCATGATTTCCATCTCTTCGAGTACGTTTATCTTCGCTGGATTATTTTCTCTGTGCATCACTGTTAGGGTGTTTTCAATATTTAACATGCGATGTCCTTCATGGATAACGTGTTTTGCATAGCTTGATTTACCTTCTGGGTGAATGAAGTCTCGAAAATGTTCTTTGAATCTGATGTTAAAACTCCTGTTTGTCCTTCCTATATAAAATTTGTTGCAGTCCTTACATATCAGTTTATAAACTCATTTGCTGTTGAAAATGTTATTGTTTATTATGTTGTTTAATTTGTTATTGGTTCTGTATGCTATTTTTACGTTTTTATCGGCTTTCTTTAGTGCATTGGCTAATGTTGTCGTTTCTTTTCCTGTGTATGTAAGTGTTGAATAATTTTGAATAAACCTCAACGGAACACATCATGAATCTTATAAAAGTTGTTTATTTATTAGGGAAGATGGGTAAACTGTATCTGAATATAAGCATGCGATGGGCAAACTTCAATTATTAAAAATTAATTTAATTCAGTGTCAATGGTTCATGTTATCTAAATATACATTTTTTAAATCTATATATTTTTTAAATCTAAACGGATCCTTACACTAATTTTTTTTTCTAAAATATGCCTAGTAGTCAGAATAATGGCCGGTTTCATCAACACTACTTAAAATAACTCTTGTCAAATTGACTACAGTCATATATTTATCTGCTTGTCTACGACTTAAGCGTTTCATAAACTGATGTTAATAATAAATGACTGTCAGTCAGTTTGACTATTCCTCCTTAGATTCATACAGTATTTAAGAAGTCGTGAATCATAAGTTGGCAACATTTTATGATTGTAACAAGCACTGTGAAGGTTAATATCATCGATTGATCAGAAAATGTCATTTACTTACATTTACATACCGGTATTGACATTCTTATATAACTTCTAATAAAAACTAAAATTAATAAATTACATAATAATAAGGGATAAATAGCTCACAGGTCTAATTAAATATAGGTTCTCCAAATGAACAGTCCCGCGTTTTCGCAAAATTATCTCATTATTTGTGAAAATATTACATTTAAATATAAATAATTAATGGCTGTCCCTGTCCTTTTGTATGGGAGTGAATCTTGGATTACCACTACCAAACAAGAAAGTAAAATCCATGCAGCCGAGATGAAACTTTTAAGAAAAGTAAAAGGCTGCACTAGAATGGACCAGATAAGAAACGAGGATATCCGTGACGAACTGCAGATCTACTCCATAAAAGAAAAGATATTTAACAACAAGATACAGTGGAAAGAACATGTAGAAAGAATGGAAGAAAGTAGATTACCAACTAAAATCTTCCATTATTTTCCAAGAGGAAGAAGAGATGTCGGACGTCCTCGGAAGAGATGGTCTTAGATCTGTTAGTGAAGACGGAACAAGCAACTCTTGCCTAAACCAGGAAGTGAAGAAGAAGAAGATATAAATAATTAAATGAAGAGAAATGGTATAAAATTAATGAATCAATAATAAACTATAGTGATTTCATTTTCTTAGAGATTTGAAGGTCGTCATTATATCTTCCATTACTCACACAAACATACACCCTCAAATCTGTAATGTTGCGCAGACGTAACCGATATCGAAGCAACTCCGCAAGAGCACCAGATTATTATGTGACTGTAACGTAATTAAGTTGAAAGGATGGGCGGTTGCCAGCGGAGAATATCGAACCTATAATATGTCCTTGAAACCTTTGAAGAAAATGAAATTATGGTATTACAATTATAGGAATCAGGGAATGGACAGCAGCCAAATACGACCTCAGACACACCGTGACGAGAGTCGCGGTCCATGGTTTCCACCACAGGATATGCGCAACAGTGAAGCGCCATAACCCAGAAGAAAGTGCAAGTGCAAACTATGTGGGTCGCACTGCGACCGATATCACTTATGACAGAATAAAAACATAGGAACATCGATAACAGACTTCTGTAAGACATGAAAACAATTCTTTCTACATGGTCATTGGCTACAATAATACCTATTATTAATTATAGGAATCAATTCATATACGATTATTACACTGGTCAACAGTGGTTTTGTTGCCCTTGATATAAGATTAATTTCGGATATATTTATGCTGACAATTCATGAAACTATAAATGATTTTGGAAGATATCCTGTTTTTTTAAATCTTTATTTTCATTTTACACTACAAGAATCGGAAAATATGAAAAAAATATAACATATATATTTAAAATGTCAATTGTTTTTTTGAAACATTAGTATGCACTGACATAAATAGAAAGAAAAATATCGAAAACCCATGTTATACTTCAGTGAAACGCCTTTTATAAGATTTTCTCCTATACTTTTTTTAGGGGACAATCTCTTTTTAAAGACAGCAGTAATCTCCCATCGTGTGACGGTCCCATCTACCCTGATACCTTTCCTCCATTACTTTTAGATCCTAGTGAAAGCGCACTCCCTATTCGTCGCTATAATTTCCAAAATTTTCTGGAAATCTATCCAGGTGACTGTGGAGAAAATGTAACTTTATACTCATATTTGCTCCCAGAATCTTGAAGCTTATCAACATGTTTTGCACAATTTCTTTATAATTTGGTGCTTTATAGTTACCTAGGAAATTTTCTTACTACCAATACAAAACCCTTCTAAGCTTCATTTTCTGGAACAGTCATAATTTTGATAAAATTTGCATCTTTCATCAATTGCCGAATTTTAGGATAATCAAATATTCCGTCTTTTAACTTTTCCATACTGAGCTTAGGAAATTTTCTACAAATGTATTTGAAACATTTTCCTCCCTTGTCCAACGCTTTGACGAATTGTTTTATCATATCCAGATGCACGTCGTGAGTACTTTAATTTTGTCAAATAACTGAGATCACGGCCGATGTGCGGAGTGAGGGGTGTGAGAGTGGGGATCACATGATGTTTGTGTACGCGAAAAAAATGCGCAGAAATCAAATCATGACTGGAAACATAAATTTTATTAGTAACAAGTCGTTTACTGTTTAAGATATAAGATATGCAAAAATCATAACAAACTAGAGCACATTCAGCACTTTTATGAATATATTGGTAAACTGTGACTTGAAAACATAGAAATTCGCTGAGATGTCCAGGGCAACAATTTTGTTTTGTAGAGCTGTGTTGCTGTTGTTATTATTATTATTATTATTTTATTATTATTTTTTTTATTATTATTTTTTTTATTATTATTAATATTTAATATTTGTTTCTAAATATTTATATTTTTTGTATTTGAAAATCATGTCATGGAATAAATATATTACTCCGTGAAAACTTTGGAATATTTTACGGATATAACATAATGAAGAAGGTTTAATTATTCGTATAGAAGAATAAGCAATGTTTTATTAATTACAACTTGAGAATCCTATTAACCAATTTATTTTACAGTTATATAAACTAGATTTTATTTCAGTAAATCTATGGTTCTTTGCAGCTATATAATAAAATTATATAGAAATATACTACAATAGTATGTTACAACATTTGGAAATAATAAATTTGTTGGTTATGGCAAGAGTAAATGTAAGTTAAGTCATTACCCCTCAAAATTATCTCAGCCTTAGAGTTTTACTCCACACATATTCTAATATGTACAGTCAGAAAATAAAACAAAAATATTCATCCATTCTAGCACAAGAAGCACGCGGATAACAATTAATGTAGGGTTGTTACAGTAATAACTCATTATCCCCAGACTGCTAGATTCATCCCATTATAATGGGCACATGTTATATAATAATTTTAATTCCAGTTCTGTACTATCTAGAGCAGTACTGTCCAATTTTCTTGTGCACTAGGGCGCACCTGACTGGCAACGATGGAAGCGCGGGCCCCAAGTAACAATTCCACCGCCATACTATTATCATCAAAGGCCGGGACACACATATCCGCACTATGTCCGTACCGCATGACGGCCGTGTGTTGGACGACATGCGGAGAAATAGTAAACAAATGAACGTTTACCAGTCAGTCCACACGTTTCCATCTCCGTGTCACACCTCCGTGCCCGCACCGCACCCGCACAGCGTCAAACTAGTTGAGTTTAGTTTTTACGCGGTCACGGTGCGGATTAGTTGCTCTCGACAATGGACAGGCTGCTAAGAAGCACACCTAGTATAAGTATGAGGACATTCTCACATTCCTGTTGCCTCATCTAAGGGAAAGGGATAACCTAATTAATGTGCCACCATCAGACAATGAAGAGGATAATGATTTTGAAAGTACTGCTGACTCGTAGAACACACATGACGCATTCACTAAAGAAACGTACCAAGACGAAAATGTCAGCAAAGTCGACGAAAATGACCAAGAAGATGAACCAGGCACTACTAATGATACAAATATGCGGGCAACATCCTTATCGTTTCCAACTACATATAAAGTATCAGCAGTTTGCCAGTCCTTCAGCAAGCAGAAGGAAATTTCCAGGACGTGAAATGACTCCCCAGCGAGTCAACTTATGGCCTACATCCTGGCAGAAATAGAGGCTGTGAAAGGAAACGCACAAAGTTCACAATTCAGCAAACAGGATTCAGTTGATGCTTTCTTGTGTGGAAGTGTGCCTACTCTAAGATCTCTCAGCCCTATTCTGCTGAATGAAGCCAAAAAAAAATGTATTGTGTACAGGAACTAGAATTCAGGCAGTTACAAATGATTGCGTGTGGACAGGAAACTTATTGAATGCCACCACATTCTACGCCCCTATTCAGTCATCAGGATGGCCATCACCGTGAACAGCTTCATCTGCTTCAACAGCATCCACAAATGTTGAACAACAGCCGTATTTTCTGTTCTCTTAGCTCCTACACATCTTCATGTCACAAAACACTATACAACAACAATAACAACAATGAGATATCATGTACTATCAATCGGGCAACTGAAACGTTTAGCAGTTTGAAAGTGTTCTGATTTTCATATTTGGTTTTGTGGAAGTCTGTATTATATATCTTGTAAATTACTCTTTACTAAAAATAAATTACTAATAAGTTTGACAGAGGGAAATGAAAATTGTGATAGGAAGGTACTAAGCAAACTTTTTATGTTTCTGGCTTGAAGAATATATTATTCTTAGTATTTTTAATTAGAGTGTAGTCAAGTGTAATTAAACAGCATAGTGCAATCCTGCGCTTTATTTTATGAATGTTTACATACCTCAAACATACTGCCAAACGTTCTTTAGGTATTATTGATTGTCTCCACAATGTGTCTTGTATCCTCAGCTTCTCCTCTAGCTTCCGTTCCAGTTGGTTGAATGTGTACATCGACATTCTAAAATATTCGTAAAACTTCGTGTCATCGCACTTCACATGTGGCAGCAGCGAGACAAATTCCCCTTCAACACCTCTTTTCTTCCACGCATTGTGGACCCACATCCCTCTTCGGCGACGATTTCGTCTCCAATTTATATCTTCTTCCGCCAGTGCTAATGCCACCATTCTTAACTCACAGTTGGCAAAACTTCTCAGCATGACCAACGTATTGGAATGCAAAACGAATACTGAGCCGAATGCACGGCCAACAATCGGAACAGTGTGGCCTTCCATCTCCATCACCGACACTTGGCAGTGTTGCGGAGACGGCTCGAGGAGAGTGCGGTACGGACATATGTGTCCCGGACTTAATTCTGCTACAGCCATACTAAACTACAACTATGACTACTACTATTAGTACTACTACTGCTACTGCTATGACAATAACTACTACCGCTAACACCACCACCACCTCTACCTCTACTACTACTACTAGTAGTACTACTACTATTAATAATAATAATAATAATAATCATCATCATCATCGTCATCCGGTATCATGGCAGCTGCCGCCGTCTTCCGGAAACCAAACGCCATTCCTCTCTATCCATCCATTGATCTTCCTCCATTCCTCTGATATTCTAGCTGCTTGTACCCCTTCTATCCAAGTTTTCTTCGGTCTTCCTCCTTTCCATTGGGATCCATTCCATAACAATTTTTGGCAATCTTTGCTCTGGCATTCGTTTGACATGACCATACCACTGCAATCTTTTCTTTTCTATGATGTCTATGATGTCCGGCTCCTCTTGTACACCCATAATTTCCCTTATTTCTTTATTTCGTATTCTATCCATTCTAGATTTTCCAGCTGATCTTCTTAAAACATCCATTTCTGTACTTAAAATTCTTTTCATTTCCCTGGTGGGAATTTGCCAGACTTCAGCACCATATGTTAAAATGCTCTGAATTATAATGATAATAATAATAATATAATAATAATAATAATAATAATAATAATAATAATAATAATAATAATAATAATAATTAGGGTAACAGAGTGGAACCCTTGATAGAGGTTCACTCCAGGGAGTAGGCGCCCCTGCCCTTTTGTGAGCTCCAGGTCCCACTCGCCCAGTGGGTAGTACCTGGGTAGGGCCCCGTCCACAGGGTTACGTGGGGAGAAGAGAAGTCCCCAAAGCCGTAGTGAAGGCAACTTCTCTAGGAGACGAACACTCCGAAATTCCAGTTCCCTGCCCTCCAGGAAGAGGGGTTTGGCTAGAGGCTGGTAACCTCTACTAGTAAAAAATAACTTACTCATAAACTTCAGCAGAAAAAGCCGGATTGATAAACCTTATGACGACCACAGCAAGAAAAAGTATAAAAAGAGTTTTGGAATACATGACCAGCTTAAAATAGCGACTTGGAATGTCAGAGGCTTGGGAAGCAAAGAATTTGAACTAACAAAAGAAATGAAAAATAAAAGTATAAATATATTAGCTGCCTCAGAAACAAAGAAAAAATTGAAAGGATCACAAATGATAAATGATATGATGATGTTTTACAGTGGAGTAAGTCAGAAAGAAAGAGCGAAAGCAGGAGTGGCGATATTTGTGGATAAGAAATGGGGATCCAAAATAGACACGTATAATTGTATTAACGAAAGAATAATGACAATGCGATTTAAGCATAATAGAGGACATATGACAATTATAGCAATATATGCACCGGAGGAAGGGAGAGATGAAGAAACAAAAAGCATTTTATACTACTCTACAAAAGGAAATAAATAAGATAAACAAGAACGACATAATAATATTATTAGGAGACTTTAATGCTTGAGTGGGGAATCAACCAGTGGCAAATGTAATTGGGATCCATGGAGAAAATGTTATAAATAAAAATGGACAAGAATTAAAACAATTTGCAATTTTTAATGATTTTAAAATAACAAATACATTTTATAAGAAAAACGAAATTCACAAATACACATGGTCAGCACGAGGTTTTCGTTCACTGATAGATTATGTGTTAATCAATAAGAAAAAAAAAAGTAAAGTGATCCCACAACAGACCCGGAGGCCCTTGGGGTAGTAGGAGGTTAGGGCTTCCACTTTTCTAGACAATCGGCACTTTATGTCAGCCGGGTTGTCAGCCCTGCGTGACGGCCGCCTTTACCCCCAGAACAGGCGTCTGGTACTCATTTCCGTTAGAGGCTGAGTCGACCCCAGGGCCATAGTGCCGCCAGAGGGTTTGGGTCAGTTTAAAAATCCTTGACCCCAACGGGACTTGAACCCTCGACCCTCCGGCTTGTAAGCTTCGTTCCTTAACCACTTTACGCTACGGCTGCGTCCCCAATCAATAAGAAAGCATCATCCTTATTAACATATACGAGAGTAATTTGATGAATTTGACATCTATTCAGATCACGCTAGTTTCGTAAACTCAAAACTAAATATATTAGCGAGATGGAAGAAAACTAAAAACAAATATAGAAACAACGAGAGCCAAGTTCAAAGTGCAAACTTCTTACAAGATAAAAGTATACAAAATCTGTTATCATAATAGGCTAAATGAACAATTAATCTTAAAGACCTACTTACGAAGAAATAAACCGAGAATGGGATACTATCAAAGAAAGCATTGGTAACGCAGCATATGCGGCATTATGCCAAATGAATCAAAAATATATAACCCGACTGGTTTAAGAATATGGAATTCAGCCTTAGAGAGGATAATACCAGATAAAAAAGAGGCTTATCACAAAATTACAATTTTTAACAGAACATAACACCAGCATGATAAAAAGGTTGAAAATCACATATGAAATCATGGGGTCTCACAGTCAATTGTACAAAAACCTATATCTGCTGGCAATAACATGAAGGAGAAAATTTATGTATTGGAAAGATGGAATCCAAATAAAGCAAGTGACCCCAACTAAATATTTGGGAATGATTATGGATAACATCGAAGGTATAGGCAAAGAGAACATAAAACATAGAATTGAATTGAGTAGCAAAATAATATTATCATTAAATTCCATATGGTGGGATAAGCATATTTGGAAAGACACAAAAAAATATATTGGTAAAACATTGGTGGAATCTGTTGCAATGTACGGAAGTGAGGTATGGACAATCAATAAGTACTACAAGAATAGACTAATAGCTCTAGAAATGGATTATTTACGAAGAAGTGCCAGAAAGTCTAAATTAGAACGTGTCACAAATAAGGAAATTAG
Organism: Diploptera punctata; assembly: GCA_030220185.1. NCBI lineage: Eukaryota > Metazoa > Arthropoda > Insecta > Blattodea > Blaberidae > Diploptera > Diploptera punctata. The sequence goes on along the minus strand of JASPKZ010007520.1, from coordinate 132,668 downwards.
AAACATAATGGAAGCAGAAGAAAGCATAATAGAAAGAATTGAGGAAAAGGAATTAAAGTGGTTAGGACATGTTTTAAGAATGGAAGATGAGCGATGGCCGAAGCAACTATATGAATGGCATCCTAACAGAAAGAAGAAAAGAGGAAGACCAAGGTTAACATGGAAGGAAAACATGAAGACAGTAATGCAAGCTAGAGGGCTAAGCATCGAAGATGCCCAATACCGTAGGCTTTGGAGGTTTGGCACGGGAAGACGGCAGCAGCTGTAAAAACCCGAAGATAGATAGATAGAACACCAGAATTAAGAGCTGATTACAAACATAAAAGTGCAATAGCCAAAAGAGAAATTAAAAAAGCACACAAAGTCAGTTGGGATAGATATATAAGCAGACTAGAATACGATATACATGGGCAGCAAAAAATAGCCTATAAAGTAATGAAGCATCTAAATAAACAAGAAAAAGATACAATACGGATCAATGCAATTGAGGAGAAACAATGGGAAGAACATTATAAAAAACTGTGGTATAATGAAAAGAAAATAACTAAAGATAACATATATGAGTGTGAGATAGGAATAGATATGATAACAATGGACGAATTAGAAGAAGTACTGAAAACAACAAAGAACAGAAAGGCAGCTGGAATAGACGGAATTAATATGGAATTAATAAAATATGGAGGATTTTTTTTAAACTGAGATTATTACATTTTTTAAATTTATGTTGGAAACAAGCAACAATACCAGAAACCTGGACAACAGCAATAGTACAATCTATTTTTAAGAAAGGAGAACGTAAAGACTGCAACAACTACAGAGGAATAAGCATTTTAACTGCAGGCTATAAAATATACTCAAGAATCTTAACATTTAGGTTAAAACAAATAACAGAGGTAATGTTAACAGAAGAACAAAGTGGATTCAGACCAGGGCGTTCATGTATGGATAATATATTTACGATAAAAGAATTTATAAACAAAACAAGAGAATATAACATGGAAACACACATAGCTTTTATTGATTTTGTCAAGGCATTTGATAAAGTAGACAGAGGAAAACTCTGGACAATTTTAAAAGAAAAAGGAATTCCGAAACACTTAATAGCAGCTATAAAGAGTTTGTACTGGAACACAAATTTTGTTATAAAAACTAGAAATGAAGTAAGTAAAAATAAAATTTATACTAATCAAGGAGTTAAACAAGGATGCAGTATCTCTCCAGTTTTATTTAACCTATACATCAATGATATAATAAAAAATGGAACGCAGAAACAAATAAAGGAATAAAATTAGATAAAACACACTACTTGAAAACATTATTATACGCTGATGACCAGGTAATAATAGCAAATACAGACGACGAACTTCAGAGGAATATTTTTAAACTACATAATATATGTGAACAATATAATCTCAAAATATCCATAGAAAAAACTAAGGTACTGGGATTCCAAGGGAAAAATCAAATCAGATCGAAAATAGTAATAGGAAACAAAATCATAGAACAGGTGAACCATCTCAATTATCTAGGATGTGACATTTCATTTAATTATGATAATGATATAAATAACAAAATAGCAAAATTCCAGGGAATATGTGGTACGATTAAAACGAACACTAAATAACAAAACAACAAGAGAGACCCAACTGAAATTTTATAAAATGTTGGCAGTACCGGTACTGCTCTATGGTTCAGAAGCCTGGATACATAAAAAACAAGACCTAAGTAGGATAACGGCGGCAGAAATGAAATTTTTGAGATCTGTTAAAGGGTGCACTAAGGAAGACAGAATCAAGAACACAGAAATAAGACTGGAACTTGAAATATTTGCAATAACTGATAAAATGGATACATATAGACAAAAATGGAAGCAACACATAGACAGAATGAATGAAGATAGATATCCAAAACAAATAACAAAATACAAACCTAAAGGCACCCGAGATGTGGGCAGACCTAGAAAGAGATGGGCTGAAGTCGGAACGGGTCAACAGACCTAATCCATGAATGATGATGATGATGATGATGATGATAATAATAATAATAATAATAATAATAATAATAATAATAATGTAAGGAAAAAATATGTAGCTAGAACATGCTGTCCTTAATGCGTCATCCAAATGCGTGTTAGTCAGGCAGGATCGGTATTTATTTTTGATGACGCTTCTTCTTCTTCTTCACTTCACGTGTTAGGCAAATTGCCTGTTTGATGATGCTCATAGTTGAAAATGCGGCTTCGCAAAGGTATGCCGAACCTAAACATGAATAAATTTGTAGAGCAACACTAACAGCAATGGGATATTTATCCCTGCCCACTAGATTCCATAAATTGCCGCAAGTTGCATAGGAAGATATTAAGGACATGCAAATTCGCATTTCTAATTCTGGAAGATTATACTTTATGAATACTTCATAATCGCTCTCACTAAGCTCACTAACGTCAACAGACGTTGAATTACATATAAATTTAAAATTCAAAATTATTCAAATAGGGGCACGCCGTAGCGTAGTGGTTAAGGCACTGAGCTACAAGCCGGAGGGTCGAGGGTTCAAGTCCCGTTGGGGTCAGGATTTTTAAACTGACCCAAACCCTCTGGCGGCACTATGGCCCTGGGGTCGACTCAGCCTCTAACGGAAATGAGTACCAGACGCTTGTTCTGGGGGTAAAGGCGGCCGTCACGCAGGGCTGACAACCCGGCTGACATAAAGTGCCGATTGTCTAGAAAAAGTGGGAGCCCTAACCTCCTACTACCCCAAGGACCTCCGGGTCTGTTGTGGGATCACTTTACTTTGGGGGCACGCCGTAGCGTAGTGGTTAAGGCACTGAGCTACAAGCCGGAGGGTCGAGGGTTCAAGTCCCGTTGAGGTCAGGATTTTTAAAATGACCCAAACCCTCTGGCGGCACTATGGACCTGGGGTCGACTCAGCCTCTAACGGAAATGAGTACCAGACGCTTGTTCTGGGGGTAAAGGCGGCCGTCACGCAGGGCTGACAACCCGGCTGACATAAAGTGCCGATTGTCTAGAAAAAGTGGGAGCCTTAACCTCCTACTACCCCAAGGACCTCCGGGTCTGTTGTGGGATGACTTTACTTTACTTATTCAAATAACCTATCAGTTTATCACAAACCCTTTTAAACAAAATACGGCAATATGTCAGCCGGGCGCAAAATATATCTTAATATATAAAAATTTCGTGTCACGTTGTTTGTCCGCGATGGATTCCTAAACTACTGAACCGATTTTAATAACTTTTGCACACTATGTGCAGTTTGATCCAACTTGAGACTTAGGGTAGTTTATAACTAAATTTATAGTCACATTATATTTTTTATTTCAAATTATTTGTTTATTATTTAACAAAGAGCTATAATTATCTGTGAGTTCCATACGATTCTAACAGATGGCGGTGTAATTATCTGTGAGTTCCATACGATTGTAACAGATGGCGGTGTAAGGTAATTTGGTAAGGTAATTGGTTTATTATTTAACAAAGAGAGATCCAGATGGCTGTGCTTTTTGTTGCAACCGCGAATTTCAATTGAATTACAAATATTGATTGTTTCATATTTTAAGTGTGTTCAGTGTTTATTTTATTTTCAATATTATTAATTTCGTGTGTAAGTATTTGTTTTAAATCTGGCTGAAAGACAGCAACTTAATTTAAATTTTTAACGTATACCTTAGCCACCCTCTCAGGATATTCGTTTTATAGGGAATTTATCTTCTCAAATGCCTTTAACTTCATCTTGTTTAAAGCAACGCGTGGCCTGGACTTCTAGTATATATATATATATATATATATATATATATATTTCGGGAGTCGTGGCGTCTGCGGTAGCCGCGTTGGTCAGGGCGTTAGTAGAGTATAGTTTTAAGAATTGCAGTGATGATTTTGTATTAATATGGTTATCATTCACTGTATATATCTACACATTATCATAACGCTTTTTGATGAATCATACCCAACCTCAAATTTGATTTAATTCCCTTTGTGCATTCCGTAAAATAATCTGATTGTTCGTTCTTAGATTTTCAAATATTAATACATAATCCATTATAGGCTTTGATCGCCTTGTTATCCATGTATATTTGTGCATTTTTCTTGTATCTGAAGGAGTTTGTGATCCTTAAATCATTACTATTAAAAAAATCTAATCAAAGGCCGCAATGATGCAAATATACAAAATATAGAAATTTTGTACAAATAGTGTATAATTTTACAAAATATTTCTATCTGCTCTCAAAAATATTTGAAATGCTATGTTAATATTAACACCTTTTATATAAAAATAACTGGTATCGAAACTAGTTTGATTGTTAGTTAAATAATATGATTGTCCAAAATCGGGCTGTCAAATTTGACTTGCGATTTGACAACGGAAAGTGCTTACTTATGTTGGCGAAAGGAAAATTTGTTTTTTTGTAACTTCAAAATGAGTTTGACAATAGACAATTGCATTGACTATGGTTGCCGAAACCGGCCATAGGCCTAAAATATATATATCTATTTTTATTTATCATCATCATCATCCAGGGATTAAGCCTGTTGGCTCGTTCCGGTTTCATGAAAGCTAGAATTGTTAAAATTGTTCAGACTATCTTCTGCGTGGGCGACCAACATTTCTCCTTCCGCGCGGTTTATAATTTAGCAATAATTTTCGAAATCTTCCTTCTGGAATTCTATCAATATGTTTTTTCCAGTTGTTCCTATATTTAATTATTCGGTCTGTAAGTTTGAAAATATTTAGTTCCTTTCTTATATCTTCATTTCTTTTCTTATCCAGCAGAGTATATCCTGCTATATTTCTTAAAAATCGCATCTCAGCTGCTTCCAATCTTTGTTCTTTTCTTTTAGTGATCGTCCAACATTCTGATCCATACATCAATACAGGAACAGCCATTACTTTATGAAATTAAATTTTTGTTTCTTTTCTTGTATTTTTAAGGTTTCTTTTAATAGTGCCACACATTAGATTACATTTATTTATTTTGTCATTAATATCTTCAATTTTAACATATGATAAATAGAAACGTAGATATTTAAAACTGTTCACCTGCTCTAAAGTTTTATTATCAATTACTATTTTTGCTCTTAAGGTATCATGTCCTTTAAATGCTAAAATTTTAGTTTTAGTCTTTGAAATTTTTAAATTGTAATTGGCACTTATTTTTTCCAAATTAAAAATAACTCTTTGTAGATCATCTCCTGAACTTCAAATAATATTGTATTCAACAGTTTATTATTTATTTTAAAATGTTTATTTAAATTAATCTGCCGCTTTAACATAACTTCATCCATACATAATTTTATTTATTTATTTATTTATTTATTTATTTATTTATTTATTACGAGTTACTTTTTATGTCTCTTCACAACTGACTTATTAAACAAGTCACATACTTACAATATTTTTAAACATCGACTCCACAAGAGGTTGAACTGCAAGCAGCGATCGATTAACAACGCTATTTGAATGTATAATGAAACATGAATTTATTACTGGTAAAGCTTAGCTTTGTGACTTTTATCTTTGCGTTAGAAAGGGCACCGTGTACTAAATATTAAAACAATTTTCATGTACACGTTTTACACATTATGCAAATATTTTAACTGTTCCTCAGTTAACACATTCAATTGTATTACATTTAAAGTACCTACTTTCAATGTATGAAATACGATGTGATTCCGATTAAATGGGGCGATCTGTAATTTCTTTCTATCTTCCATTCCAGCAGCTCAGATTCCCAGCATTCTAAGGGATTTTATAGCTCTAAATTGGGTCTGGCTGTACGTCCCTTGTCCTGTGATTTCTTCGGTACTGATATTGGGATAATATAACTAGAAACGTTCTCCATTGTTTATCTGTTTAAAGTGTTTTCTGGTCTGCCTATAAACCAGCAGCAGAGGATACTGACTTATAAATCTCGTGGGCTAATATTTAATTAAAGATCGCTCTTTAAGAGGTCAAGTCATTAGCGATGCAATTAAAATGTGGGCGTGAAAGGGACGACATATTTTAGTTTCTGCCTTAAGCTTCTACTACGTGTCGAAAATTAACGACACGGGACCCTCTTAACTATTCAAATGTCTTCAGCAGACTGGCTGTGTGTTGAAAATCGTGTCCTTATTTATAGTTGAGTATTGTGTGGTGATGTTTTCTACACGGTCCGTTACTTTGGAGCTCCAAACACCACCACACATTACTCAACTATTGAAAATATTCTATCCAAATTTCTGAAGGAAATCCATTTAGACTTTTTTTAAAATTATTATTCACTGACAGTAATTAATATTATAATTACAAAAAAATAAACGTTATCTCAGTCAAAACATAAATTTATTGTGTCGACGTTTCAATCTCCTGTTGTGAGATTATTTTCAAGACATAGTTGTTTATAAATGTATTGTACATAGTTACCATCACCAAAACAATTTTTATATGAATATATGTATACAAATTTAAATGTATAAATTTAAAATTTCAATTTATAATTAAAAATATTTTAGCAAGGAATCATATGTTCCACACCATTCATTTAAATCTCTTTGTTTATTTAATGCTTTATTTTGTTCTTTTTTATATAGGCCATTTCTGCTATTAATCCTTTTTTGATAATTATTTTCTTTGTGTAAAATATTTATGTCATTCAATTTCATTTTATGATTTTGATTAATTATGTGTTCACTGATTACAGAAAGTTCTGCACCTGGTGTACTGATATTCTTTTTATGTACGTCGATTCTTTTTCTTATAAATCTTTTTGTTTGGCCTACATAAGACTTTTCACAATCACCACATTGGATTTTGTATACAACATCTGTCAATTTACTACTATCTATTTTGTCTTTGCCAGTTTTTATTAAATTTCCTTCAAGTTTATTAGGAACACTGTGAATAAAAACAAATTTGAATGGTTTCAATTTATTTTCCAACCCTTCATTTAAACTTTTTACATATTTTTTTTAAAATTTGTATACATATATTCATATAAAAAAATGTCTTGGTGATGGTAACTATGTACAATAAATTTATAAACAACCATGTCTTGAAAATAATCTCACAACAGGAGATTGAAACGTCGACACAATAAATTTATGTTTTGACTGAGATAACATTTATTTTTTTTTTGTAATTATGAAATCCATTTCATTTAACACTTTCATGTAGCTCTCCATTTAACTGTCTTAAGATTTTATATGTTTTTGGATTTGGTCTTGTTATGTCCATTTCCAATTGGGTAACAAAAATATTCCAATTTTCTCTGCGATTTCATTAACTTATCTTTTTGCTATAATAATTAATAATAATAATAATAATAATAATAATAATAATAATAACGATAAATAATAATAATAATAATAATAATAATAATAATAATAATAATAATAAAACAAAATTTAATTTAACAGAAAGCTACTCCACAGACACACTGCCACACTAAAACAAATACTTGTAAAGTAAGAAAAGAAGTAAGTAAGGGCTCCCCACAAGGGTCTTGCTGCTGGCCAGGCTTTTGGAATGTGATGTACAACTCTCTTCTCAACCAGGAATTCACCATCCATTCCAAAATTATTGCTTTCGCGGACGACCTTCTAGTGCTGACGCATGTCAGCAGCAATAAGGAAGCAGAAAATTTAGCAAACTCGGACGTGACGAAACTCAAATTTGGGCAAAGACAACAAAGTCGAGTTCAATGAGAGCAAATCAAAAGTTCTGCTAATGTCACGGAGAAGACAATCTGGCAAATAACCTATTAATATCTACTTAAACTACAGAAAATTCATACAGACAAGAGAACTAAAATACTTAAGTATATTTTTGGATGAAAAACTCAACTTCAATAGGTACATAGATTATATATCCGGGACGTTGCTTCTTCTAACAAATATGTTTAGCAAAACAGCACAATTGCAATGGGGCCCGGCCAAAAGCTCTCAGGACCATCTACAATGGAGCAATCGTACCTATTCTAACATATGGATCAACCAATCAGAGAACATGCCAAAACGAAACAGAAGAACTAACAGAAACTTCAGAGAGTACAAAGATTAATGAACGTCAAAATAGCTAAGGACTACAAAACACTATCCTTTGAAGCTTCCTGTGTAATTGCTGGTGTCAAACCTATTAACATAATAATTAACGAAGTTTCAAAAAATTCATACAATCACACATGGAATGTCACTAGGCGGCGTGGATTTTGACACGCCGCTCCAAACAAATAACTGGCCTCATCCAGCCGACAGAATAACAATAGAGGAAGTAAATAATAACAATATATATAATCTAGAAATATACACTGATGGAAATAGGATACAAGTCATGGTTGGAGCAGCAGCAGTATTCTACTAACAGGGTATATTATTACATAGAATTAAAGCCAAACTGCACGATAAGTGCAATCAGGCTGAACAGATTGCAATTTTAAAAGCATTGGAAGCCCTACTCGAACTGGACATCATGCATTGGGAAAGAAACATCGCCCAATAAACAGACAGCCTAATAACATTAGCTTTATTAAGAAAGAATTCTAAACATAACTTTCTAATAGAGGAAATTCATAACAAACTTAGAAGCCTTAAACAACAACAGTGGGTCATACATTTCTCATGGATCAAAGCGCACGCAGGATTCATCGGGAATGAGCTAGCCGACAAATACGCAAAAGAAGCAGCTTTTGAAAACAGCACAAACCTAATCTATAGCAAACAACCCAAAACCTTAGTCGTGAATGCTATCAAGGAAGAAGGACTTCAGCAATGGCAACAAAAGTGGGACAACACAACCAAAGGCTCCAAATGCAGACGATTTCTTCCTTCTGTCATCCTCAGAATGAAACTGAACATCCCTATTAATCCAGCAACAATCGCAATTATAAGTGGACACGGCAAAACGAAGACATATCTCTACAGGATTTGTGAAATAGATGATCCCACTTGCACCTGTCTGCAAGAGGAATAATCAGTACAGCATCTACTCTACAGGTGTCCAAAATTACAAAAACAAAGGGACGAGATGAAACTGGCGATTAAACTGGAAAATGAACAATGACCAGTACCTGAGGAGCAACTACTCTCAAGACATCTACAGCATTTTTCAAAATGCATTAAAAACGTTGACTTTGGCACGTTATAGACAAAATGTAACATAGTAATCTATCATTGTATATGTTCTATATATTATGTTAGCAAATAGGCAAAAAATATCAGATTAGGACAATGCATTTATAACGTTTATATAAGGACCATAATCTCAACCTAATTATATGTAAATTCAAATATAGTATGTAGAGTTACGCTATGTAATGGAGCACACTGAATAAAGCCAATAAAAAACATAAATAAATAATAATTTTAATAATGATAATAATAATAATAATAATAATAATAATAATAATAATAATAATAATGTACTTCTTTTTGTAATTTTGTAAGCCCATGTTTTCCTTAACGGAGATTTAGGCGCTCTCCCTCTACAGGGAAGTATCTGAACCATACTAATTTAGTTACACTTGTTTTCGTATAGATGTCATTTGAGTGGTCCGTGATCAGCGTTCCGCCTCATACTGACAACTAGAAAACCAAGGTAGTACAAGGACGGGAAAATTCGGTGTATTTTGCATAGAAGACTTTTCATTCAGACTTAAGGATCTTTTACGAGCCTGGAAATCTTCAGACTCGGGACCCACGGCTTAAAGTCCCTCCCGGAGGACTTGCTCCTTGGATTTTTCCGTCCTAAAAAATCCATCGATCACGGCCTGGTTTGAACCCGCGACCCTCGGGACCACAGGCAAGGAGTATAACCACTAGTCCACCGCGGCCGATTAATAATAATAATACTAATATTAATGAAAATATTAATACGAATAATAATAATAATAATCATCATCATCATCATCATCAACAACAACAACAAGGATTAGGCCCAATGGCCAGTTCCGATCTCATTATAGGTCGAATTGGTCCTTCCATCTCTTCAATGGTCTTCCCAGCGTTCTTCTCCCTTTTGGTTTATAATTATACATTCTTCTTGGTATGCGCTGTTCATTCATTCGTAATACGTGCTGAAGATAAGCATTTTGGTAATATGTTATTCTTTCACAGAGATTAAATATATTAAGTTCTGTTCCTATATCTTTGTTTTTCTTTTTATCGGTCCTTGGGTATCTTGCTATTGCTCTCAACTTCTTCATTTCAGCAGCCTCTAATTGTTTACTATCTGCCTTTGTTAATGTCCAGGTTTCACATCCATATATAAGGGATGGAACTGCCAATACTTTGTAAAACTTCAAAATAGTTTAATAATAATAATAATAATAATAATAATAATAATAATAATATCACTCAGCTGTAGATGAAAAATACTGTACATATAAGATGTTTGATGTACGTACTGGTCCAGATTTAGAAATGGAATTACACCGATTTTCTGGAAAGAATTCTTTTTTTCGAAATTCTGATCATGTGAGTTCCTGATATGCTAGAATAAGTAGACATGAATATGTGGAAAATGTTCACTGTGCACCATATGCTCTATAAAACTATCATAAGTAATGCCACGAGTGATTTCCAAATTATCGATAAATTCACGACTCACAAAGTGACGAGTGAATTTATCTAGACTATTTAACTCATGCCACAAATGCCAGTCAATGACCAATCACGTTTCAATTAATGTTGTTTTACAACCAATGACAGCCGTGTTTCACCTCGCTCTTTATCGATTTCTGTTTATAAGCTCCTGCTTTTGATAAAGAAAGCTCCTCCTTTTTAATGTTCTGAACAAGTCAAAGCATTATTTTTCTCCAACAAATACATTGAATATAGCAAATAATGAAAGGATTCCTTGATTTTACTGAGTTGTTTACTAAAAAAATAAATTCATAACCCGTAATGTATATTATGATATATAGTTTGATGTGTTTCATTATTTCTCCACTTGGGTGCACTCTTACAATATTGCGATCTTATTTGGCAATAAATAATATGATCAAGCAGCAGTGAATGAACATAACCTCACATTTCTGATTTGTTTTCAAACATCACCGTTTACATTAAATATATAAATATTTTAAAATAACTATAGTTAAACAATGATTTGCAAATAAACATCTTAATTTTATTCGTTAAATAGTCCTAACAAATGCCACTCTTGATTTCCAAATTCTCTACATAAATTCACTCCTCACTTCGTGAGTCGTGAATTTATCGATAATTTGGAAATCACTCGTGAATCACTTATGACAACTTGGAAATCAAGAGTGGCATTTGTTAGGACTATTTAACGAATAAAATTAAGCTGTATACTCACAAATCATTATTTAACTTTAGTTATTTTAAAATATTTATATATTTAATGTAAACGGCGATGTTTTAAAGCAAATGAGAAACGATTGGAACGCTTCATTTACTTATTTTGTTCTATCACTGCAACCAGATCATATTGCCAAAAGATCACAATGTTGTAAGAATGCACCCTAGTGGAGAAATTTATAACCAACGTTATAGATATTAATTAATTTCTGATGTCTTATGATGTAAATATGTCAATTATATTTTTCTGCGTAATTTCCTGGAAAATAATTCGTTTAAGAAAGTGCAAACAGTTTTTTTTTGTGGTATAATCGTCATCATCATCGTCCTTTCAAGTATTAGGCCCAGTGGCCCGTTACGGTCTCCCGCCATCTCCGAAAAGGTCGACCCACAGATCTTCTGCCTCGAGGAATGTAGTGAAGAATTTGTTTTGGTATTCTGTGACGATCCATACGCTGAATATGGGCTAGCCAATTGTTTCTATATTCTTGGAGGTATTCAGATATAGGTACGATGTTTAACTCTCTGGCTATTGTTGAATTTCTTTGGTGGTCTAGAAGGCTATAACTTGCAGTTGGTCGCAGAAATTTCATCTCCGTGGCTGTAATATGACGATCATCCTGAGTTCTGATGGTCCAAGCTTCACTGCCATAACAGATTATGGGTCTAGCGAGAATTTTATAGATTTTCATTCTTGTGTGTCTCTGCACTTTTGATGGTTTAAAAACTTGGTTGATAATTCTTAAAGCTTTATTATAGTTTTGTATTTTAAAGGATATATCACATTCCTCATTATAAGTTAGATTATATCCTAAGTATTTAAATGAATTAACTTGCCCTAATATTGAATTCTGAATACAAATTTTACTTCCTACTGGGAATTTCCCTTGAAAGGCTATAACTTTAGATTTTGTTGTTGATATTTCCATGATAAATCGTTGGGCTATTATATTAAGATGATGAGTGGAATATTGTAATTCATCTTCATTATTGCCGAAAAGAGCCTGATCATCTGCATATAAGAGTGTGTCTAAAATTGTGTGTTTTGGGAGAGGAATATTACCATGAACTGTCAATCTCCAGTGTCTGATGATAGCATTAATGTATACATTAAATAGAAGTGGTGATAGAGGGCATCCTTATCTGACTCCGCAATTTATATGTTTCCAATCTGACAATTATGTTCCTATTTGTGCTGCTATGATGTTATTTTTATACAGATTAAAAATTGTTTGGATCAGTTGATTTGGTGTTCCATCATCAGTTAAGATATCTAAAAGTTTTTGTCTGTCAACTCGATCAAATTCTTTGATAAAATCTATAAACGCTATACGTAGTTCTTTATTGAATTCTTTGTGCTTTTCGATAAGAAGTTTTAAGGTGAAATAACCATCGGCACAGGATCTTCCCTTACGAAAACCATTTTGTTCTTCCCCTAATAGGTTTTCATAGTGTTTTTGTAAATTAGAAGCTAGTGGTATAATCAATTGTTAGAAATGCTTTTGTATTATCTCTCGTATGCGCTACGTGTTGACATTCATGCACTATATATACAATCTGCTAGCCGTATTTCTTGGAGAGTCAGCCACTGCAAATAATGCTATGACCTATTCAGAATGTTAAAAAGGAGGTGCTTTCTTTATTATGATAAACTTTAGTTGGTAAATTTTAGGCGAAACACGACTGTGATTGGTTGTAAATAAAAAATCATTGAAATGTGATTGGTCATTGACTCCCAATTGGGACATGAGTTAAATGGTCACAAATAATTTGTCCGTCGTCAGAGTAGACGGTGGAATTCCTACCTTCCACCTAGGTGTCCCGGTATCAATTCATGGCCAGATAGGAGTTTTTTAAATATGCAGCTTGGACCTAGGTTATTGTTTTATGCTTGTGTGGAAAAGGAAAAATGAGTCGTTAGAAGCAAAGCGGTGTAAGTGGTTTTTTTTTTCTTAAAAACCAATTTGGTGCACGATTGCGTTCTTGAAGCATAATTTTATTTTGTAGCAAAGGGGTGTGCTATACTGTAAGTCTATGTGTTAGGAGTGGATAAAAAATTATTCTTGTAATTTTTAAATTCCTAAATAATGTCCATCCATAGTAATTCTGCTCGAGGGCAGGTCCTTCATTGCAATCATAGCATTTTCATGCTATGCTTGCAGCTTTACTAGGGAATTGTAGGTGTGGTAACTTCCCGTTGCTTTCCACACCGGTGAAGGATGATGATGATGATAATGGCCATATGATTTCGGGGACCATTTGGCCCTTAAAGTTTTCCTGACATTTGTCTGACAGGTGAGGAAAAACCCCGATAGAAACCTCACCCAGAAAAACTGCCCCGACCGGGGATCGAACACGGGTCCGCTGCGTGCCAAGGCAGCACGCTACCTCCAGATCACAGCGGTGGACTCCTAAATAGTAATTCTGCCCGAAGGTAGGTCCTTCACTGCAATCATAGCATTTTCATGATATGCTTACAGCTTTACTAGGGAATTGTAGGTGTGGTAGCTTCCCGTTGCTTTCCACACCGGTGAAGGATGATGATGATGATAAAGATAAGGATGATGATGATGGCCATATGATTTCGGGGACCGTTTGGGCCGTAAAGTTTTCCTGACATTTGTCTAACAGGTGAGGAAAAACCCCGAAAAAAACCTCACCCAGAAAACTGTCCTGACCGGGGATCGAACCCGGGCCCGCTGCGTGACAAGGCAACACACTACCTCGAGACCACAGCGGTGGACAATATATATATATATATATATAGGCCTATGTATAGTTGCAGTTGACCTAAATATGGATTAATAGTTAATAAATTGGTTACTCATTCATATGTATGTATATATATATATATATATATATATATGGTATGATAAGAAAAATAAATGCCTGGACGGGATTCGAACCCGGATCTCTGAGTCTGTACCTCAGCATGATATCCATTACACTACCAGGCGAATCCAATTCAAACACTTATTTTTCTTATATATGTATTATACTCTCCATTATTACTAGATGTCGCGAGAACACTGTCTTCACTGCCATCTAGTAGCTGACTATATCAAGTAAGCAAATTAAAGAGAATATTTATTTTACTTTATAGTAGTGACGCTTTATCGATGTTATAATTAAATCTTTAATATTGAGCAATGCAAGCTTAATATGGTATGATAAGAAAAATAAATGCCTGGACGGGATTCGAACCCGGATCTCTGAGTCTGTACCTCAGCATGATACCCATTACACTACCAGGCGAATCCAATTCAAACACTTATTATTCTTATATATTTATTATACTCTCCATTATTACAAGATGTCGCGAGAACACTGTCTTCACTGCCATCTAGTAGCTGACTATATCAAGTAAGCAAATTAAAGAGAATATTTATTTTACTTTATAGCAGTGACGCTTTATCGATGTTATAATTAAATATTTAACATTGAGCAATGCAAGCTTAATATGGTATGATAAGAAAAATAAATGCCTGGACGGGATTCGAACCCGGATCTCTGAGCCTGTACCTCAGCGTGATATCCATTACACTACCAGGCGAATCCAATTCAAACACTTATTTTTCTTATTTCTTATCATACCATATTAAGCTTGCATTGCTCAATGTTAAAGATTTAATTATAACATCGATAAAGCGTCACTGCTATAAAGTAAAATAAATATTCTCTTTAATTTGCTTACTTGATATAGTCAGCTACTAGATGGCAGTGAAGACAGTGTTCTCGCGACATCTAGTAATAATGGAGAGTATAATACATATATAAGAAAAATAAGTGTTTGAATTGGATTCGCCTGGTAGTGTAATGGATATCACGCTGAGGTACAGACTCAGAGATCCGGGTTCGAATCCCGTCCAGGCATTTATTTTTCTTATCATACCATATTAAGCTTGCATTGCTCAATGTTAAAGATTTAATTATAACATCGATAAAGCGTCACTGCTATAAAGTAAAATAAATATTCTCTTTAATTTGCTTACTTGATATAGTCAGCTACTAGATGGCAGTCAAGACAGTGTTCTCGCGACATCTAGTAATAATGGAGAGTATAATACATATATAATAAAAAATAAGTGTTTGAATTGGATTCGCCTGGTAGTGTAATGGATATCACGCTGAGGTACAGACTCAGATATCCGGGTTCGAATCCCGTCCAGGAATTTATTTTTCTTATCATACCATATTAAGCTTGCATTGCTCAATGTTAAAGATTTAATTATAACATCGATAAAGCGTCACTGCTATAAAGTAAAATAAATATTCTCTTTAATTTGCTTACTTGATATAGTCAGCTACTAGATGGCAGTGAAGACAGTGTTCTCGCGACATCTAGTAATAATGGAGAGTATAATACATATATAAGAAAAATAAGTGTTTGAATTGGATTCGCCTGGTAGTGTAATGGATATCACGCTGAGGTACAGACTCAGAGATCCGGGTTCGAATCCCGTCCAGGCATTTATTTTTCTTATCATACCATATTAAGCTTGCATTGCTCAATGTTAAAGATTTAATTATAACATATATATATATATATATGCACCAAATTACATAATAAAGGATTGTCAGACAAATTGCAACGTGTCCATAATATGTGTATCACATTCATATTATTTAATGTCCGAAAATACGATCACATTTCTCCATTATTCCACGAATTGTCATGGCTACATCTAAAAGAGAGAAGAAAATTCAGTCTAATTCTCTTATTTAAGATCCTACATACTTCGACTCCCAATTATTTATCCTCTTGTTTCCAGTACCTATCCTCCAACTATAACTTAAACACAAGATCACAACATAGTCTCTTGCTTAATATACCGCAACATAGGACACCACATCACTCCATGTCACATACCATCTTCACTTCTCGCAACTGGAATTCCCTACCACAATAAATAAGGGGCTGCCGGACACTGGCATCTTTTAAAAGAAATCTAAATTTTTATTTGCTCTAACCTCAACTTCATCGTTACCCAGTATATGGTAATACATTAAGTGGTGTTTCTCGAACAATTTATCACATTTATACTATTATTATTATTATTATTATTATTATTATTATTATTATTATCGTAAGTATTATTATTTATATTTATGTAGACAATCATCTTTAAAAATATAGAATGGCTTTTTCAATCATAAAGATATCCATAAATACACATGGGAACGTCCAACAATAAATCAAAAATCATTATCGATTACATAATTACAAAACAAAATTCAAAAATGAAAATACAAGATATCAGAGCTTATAGAGGATCAAGTTGTGGGACAGATCATAAATTAGTAATTGGAAAATTTGTATTTCCTTGCATTCTTAATAAAGAAAACTACCAGGCAGAAAAATAAGAAAATGTTAGAACAGAAACGGAAAGTAAATATAATGTAGAAAGCCTACAAAACGAAAGTGTAAAGCATTTATATCAACAAAGATTGAATAAAAAATTAACACAGAGTGAATTCAGAGATATAGAAGAAATGTATCAGTACCTAAAAAGGCGCATTCATGAAGCCGCCTATGAAGCATTGGGTGAGAAAGACGACTATAGAGGAAGGACAGCACTGTTTTGGAACGATGAAATAGAGAACGAAATACAGAATAAGAAACAGTTATTTTTAAAATGGCTTAGTACAAAGAACCAGAACGACAAAATACAATATCAAAAAGCACAAGCAAAAGTGAGAAGAATGGTTACTAACACAGAAACGAGATTTGGAATAAGAAATGTATAGAAATACAAACATACTTATGAAGCAAGAAGAGTTCTGAATCATGGAAATTTATAAAAATATATACGTTCATCGAATATAAATACGAATCTTCTCAACCTAATAGGGATACATGAATGGGAAGAATATTACAAAAAACGTTTAGTAGAGGACCGAAAAGAATTTTTGGGTGAAAATTACGATTTATCAGAGATGGAAACAGGAAACATAATCGAAATTTATATAAATACTGTAATAAAGGAAATTATGAGAATGAAAAATGGTAGTAATGCCGGCCCAGGAAACATTGCTATATAATTGTTTAAAAGTGGCAGTCAGAAGTTATTCGAAATGATCACTATACTGTTTAATAAAATAATAAATGGCGAAGAAGTGCCAGAAGAGTGGAAAGTCGCTATTATAACATCGATACATAGGAAGGGAGACAAGAGAAAGTGTGAAAATTATAGAGGCATATCAGTAACGAGTACATTAAGTAGAATAAATGGACGTATACTAAGTAAAATGGTTGATATAGAATACCAGGATAAAGAAATGGAAGAACAGTCTGGTTTTAGAAGTGATAGGTCATGCACAGAAAATATATTTTGCATAACACAAATGATAGAAAAAAAAGAGCTGCTAACAGAGATTTACATTTGCTTTTTGTCGATTTAACCAAAGCATATGATAGTATTCCCCAAAAAATGTTATGGGAAACTTTAGACGATTCTAACATTATCAAAAAATTAGTAGAATCTATAAAAGCATTATACAAAGGATCTATTTCGAAAATAAAAGTTGGAAATCATATAACAAAGGGATTTACTATTACAAAAGGTTTAAGGCAAGGTTGCAGTTTATCTCCAACTCTATTTAAAGTTTACCTCGAAAGAGCACTAAGAGACTGGAGGAAAAAATGTCAAAAAATGGGCATACCCATCCAATATACGCATGTATATTCACTAAAGTTTGCATATGACCAGGTATTAAAAGCACAGGACCCAATGACATAGAATATATGGCTAAAAAACTAAAAGAAGAATATGAAAAATGGGGACTTTATACAAACATTGAGAAAACTAAATACCTGTGTATAGGAGAAGAAATGGAAAATATAAATTTCAACAATGGAGAAGAACTAAAACCTAGTATTGAATGCACTTATTTAGGAACAAAATTAGACCATTTAGGCGATAACACAGTGGAAATTAAAAATAGAATCGCACAAACAAAACAAGCAATACATGCTTTAAACTCTGTTTGGTGAAACAAAAATATTACAAAAAATAGAAAATTACAAATATATCAAACCATAATTCGGAGCATTTTAACATATGGTGCTGAAGTCCTGCAAATTCCTAACAGGGAAATGAAAAGAATTTTAAGTACAGAAATGGATGTTTTAAGAAGATCAGCTGGAAAATCTACAATGGATAGAATACGAAATAAAGAAATAAGGGAAATTATGGGTGTACAAGAGGATCCGGAGATCATAGACATTATAGAAAGGTAAAGATTGCAGTGGTATGGTCATGTCAAAAGAATGCCAGAGCAAAGATTGCCAAAAATTGTTATGGAATGGATCCCAATGGAAAGGAGGAAGGCAGGAAAACTGAAGAAAACTTGGATAGAAGGGGTACAAGCAGCTATGAATATCAGATGAATGGAGGAAGATCAATGGATGGACAGAGAGGAATGACGTTTGGTTTCCGGAAGACGGCGGCAGCTGCCATGATACCGGATGATGATGATGATTATCATCGTATAAAATGTTGTTTGTATATGAAATTTACATTGCAACATTTAATTTATTTTAACTATTTTTTATTGCATACACCTTTCCTCTTTAGAGGATTGCCTCAAGGACAAAGTGATACAAAAAATTAACTTTCGAAATTGATGAAATGCATTTTGTAAACACATTAAAAAGATTCAAATTGTAATTGAAGTATACGTACTATAAAGTAGATATTTTGTAAAGTTGGTTTCTTAAAATTGAAATTGAACATCTAATGGCAGTCATCTAATGGCAGCGATGGCAATTTAGAATCTATATTGTCCAATGTTTATTTGTATTTGTGCTGATAGAGTGGAAAAGAAGAAGAAGGCCTCATGACCTAAACTCTGCCAGAATAAATAATACATATAATATATATATATATATATATATATATACATACACACACAAAAGAATATTACTTATAGAAGTTCAGCTTTAAACTCGTTTTTCTGAACACTGCAAAAACTTGCACTTACACCGTTTTGCTTCTAACCGCCTCAAATGGTAGACATTTTAAAAAGGTAAACATTGTAAAAAAGGTAAACATTGTGAAAGCAAGAAAGGGGGAGGGAGGGAGAGAGGGAGGGAGGGAGGGAGAGAGGGAGGGAGGGAGGGAGGGAGAGAGAGAGAGAGAGAGAGAGAGAGAGAGAGAGAGAGAGAGGAGGGAGAGAGAGAGAGAATATATTACGGCCCGTCGAATTCCCTATCTAAGACTACACATCTAGAGTCAGTGACAATTTAGTGAACAAGTTGTTCTATGCTACACACTTTGCCTCCTATTTGTGTTCAGCTCGTGTTTGCTTTTGCATTGTAAAAACTGAAGCTATGTTTCGTATAAAATAAATTCACTGCCCTAGATAAGGTGGAGAGGGGATACACAGCCAAAAATGTAACTTCATATGATACAGTCTATAAAATTGTTCATCTATAGTTCAGTCGTACGAAAGCTTCAACAGATGTTCAATATATAAATGTAAACCTTCATAAGGTCTAACACATTCTATTTCGGTGAAAACAATTTTCACGTAAATTCTCATTATTTTTTTAAGCTTTAACTGTTTGTGTTTTCATTTTTAATCGAATTCTAATGTTTTCCATTAAAAAATTTAAAATTTGTTGCATGTCCTTGGATACGGAATTTTGCCGGCCGTCCAAAACTTTGTTTTAATTTCATGGACCCGTGGGCGGGTGCACAATTTTGCTATGTAATACCGTAGTATATTATGTCAAACGTACTCATCAAAAGTAGCAAAAATATTCATTCCAGTAGGCTGGTTAAGTTCTAGGTCAAAAGCAGTACATTGCAGTATATTAAAACACGATTCAATTGTTCTCTTTTTTTCTCCGATCTGGGCCTACATTTTAGGTTTTGAATGTTTAATTTTCATCATCATCAACAATCACGGATTAAGCCCATATGGCTTGTTCCGGTCTCATAGATTCTCATTCAAAAGTAGGATCCATCTCTTCTTCGGTCTACCAACATTCCTGCGTCCTTTTGGTTTGTATTTAAGTATAATTTTGGGAATGCGATCATCTTCCATTCTTTGAACATGTTCTTCCCATTTTTTCTAGATTATTTTATTTTATCTAAGAGTTTAAAGATATTTAGCTCATTTCTAATATCTTCACTTCTTCTCTTATCTAGAAGTTTGCAACCAGCCACACTTCTCAGAAATTTCAATTAAATCTTATTTAATTTTCATGTATTAGGAAGTTTTGTCGGGTGCAATGCCAAGAGATAAGATGAAGCTGTTATTGAAGGTATATAATATATAGGGATGCCTGCTGACTATGTATTTCGCACCATCACAAGGGTAGATATAATGAAATGGAACGAAATGGACGAAACTAATGTGGAGAAGTGGTAGAATGAAGTTTTTTGCTCAGAAAAAACGGAAAAATCGCGAGAGAAACCTGCTCTGGATCTGATCATCCATCATGAACCTCGCACGGAATGATCGATATGTCAACTCAGAACCCAGCGGTGGAGGATGAGTGTCTAACCATTTCGTCTCTCATATGTTTAATTAGACTAATATAGTTTTGTTTTTTTTTTTATACAATACACGGTGGGTTAGTGACGTTTAAGATGGGTATCGGACTTCAAATGGTTTAAAATCACTGCCTTAAACTAAGTAAAGTAAAGTAAGCCCCCTTCAGGCCTCAGGAGGCTCTTGGGGTAGTAGGAGGTTAAGGCTCCCACTTTTTCTGGACAATCGGCACTTGATGTCAGCCGGATTGTCAGCCCTGCGTGACGGCCGTCTTTACCCCCAGAACAAGTGTTTGGTATTAATTTGCGTTAGAGGCTGAGTCGACCCCAATGTCATAGTGCCGCCAGAAGGTTTGGGTCAGTTTAAAAATCCTGACCTCACCGGGACTTGAACCCTCGACCTTCCGGCTTGTAGGGCAATGTGTTAACCACTACGCTACGGCGTACGAGAAAATATTTAACCTTTTTCATTTTTATTAAAACATAAAGCCGAATTATAAATTAAATTAATTTCCTATAAAACTAGGCAACCTTCTTTGGCAAACACTTATTAGGTCTCTCAAAATTTGAGGAAAAGTATATGATCTAAACGTAAATATTATTATTCAAATTCATTGTTTAAAATAATAACAACACGATAAAATTTTCCTTCAATCAATCCGATTCTTTTTTTAATTTCAAACAGCTTATTTTGATATCTGTTGTAAAATGAAACGTTTGTAACTAATTAGATTTGTAAGCCTAAAAGTAATAATTTATTTCTCTCTCTTTACCTTAGTTCATCCTCTCACTTTGTGGATTCTTATACGTGCCCCATGCCACGTGGGAGTAATAAAGACACGACTTGTCGGGAGAGGGTTCCTAAACACACTAACGCCTTCCACCACATAAAGAATGGAGAGTTTCCCCGGATGAATGATCAGCTGAATGCTAGAGCCGCGTCCGAGGCAACACGAACATTTAGGACAAGACACACTATTCATTCATACATTGTTATGAAACAAAGCGAATATGATATCGGTGATTGTGATGGCCAGATGATGTTCGTGGACCATTCGGGCCTTAAACTCAGGAAACGTGTCCAGACCGGGAATCGACCACAGGTCCGCTGCGTATGAAGAAACAACTGTACCCCGAGACCACAGCTGTGGACAGTAGTTCTTTATTCAACATGTTGAATCATTGGCATCAGGAAAGAAAACTGAACCGGAAAGGGTCGACGAATATTACTCAAAATCACTTATTTCACGTTCAATATATTTTATGTGCCGTAAATCTATGGACGGATCTCGGATTTATTAACCTCCTGATGGAAGTCATAAACAGAGTTTTTACACACTAAGAGTCCATCGGTAACGAACTGGATTTGAAACTACGATCCTCGGAAGAAGAGGTAAGTCTGATTGTATCGAAAACACTAAAAATGGATATGAACTAATTGAAACTAGCAGGAATTGCTATGATAGCAGTAGTATTGTCTGACCAATGTTGTGTCCCTTTAAGATATGCGAACTGAACGCTAATTCCTTTTCTACCTCCGTAAATCATTCCCCCTTGCATTCCTATTTCTCCCTTTTCTCTCTCACCGTTTTTCCGCCTTCCGCTACTCACAATTTTATACCTCCTTGCGGGACAGATTATTTGCACCTGCAGTCCAGTGTAGCACGAATTGGTGAATGGTATATTATTAGTAAATAATAAAAATCAAGCAGCCTCATTAAACGAACTTAAATATGAAGAACTAGTAATTAACCTTATATGAATCGATATTGAAGATCCACGACACTTTTTGGGGGGACGTTTGACAACATCCCTACTCGAAATGTTACCGTAGCTGCTGTTTGACATGGTGGGAAGGATGCGCGTGGAATGGAGTGGGTACACAGGCGTTAACTTTTCTAAGAACGACTGCAGCGCTTAAGGAGCACAGATCCGTTGGTTCGACAATAGTAGTAGCAGCAGTAGTGATAGTGTTGGTATAGTAGTAGTGATAGTGACAGAAGTAGTGATTCTCAGGCAGCGATACAAAGCTGAAAATGAAACGGTTTAAAAAAAATATTCAAAATTCTTATTTTAGGCTTGACATTTTTAAGGTGTAATTATTTAATACCACATACACGGCTTTATATCCCATCTAAAGGAAAACTAGTTTATTAACCAAATTATTCTATCCCGGCCGGATTTGAATCCTTACATCTCTGACCACATGGCCAGTACCGAAGATTCTAAGCCGACTGTGAAGTAACTATAATTGATCAACCACTAAATAATAAATAGCGAAAAGTGACATGAAATGTACTTACCTTCCTATAGCCACTGCTAAATTCTGTAAATCCTTGTCCACAGTATACAATCTCTGTGATATTGGTAGACAATGTTTCATTCACTTGTTCCAGCATCGTACTGTTAACCTCCATCTTGAATATTTCTTAACTACAGCAATTGTATAACTTCCTTTCAAATCACAGTTACTACTATCCTAGCTTCTATTGTCAGCCTCCCATGATTTGCGCAAAATAAATTACCATCACTTCAATTCAATACATTTATTCTCAAAATATAATTGCACATATTGAAAAGCGTATCCATTAATATGTTTCTACTGTTTTGGCCTTTTTAACACTTTTTCAAACAATTTCCTGAAATTACCTAACAGAAATGCAGCAGAAAATATAATAAATGTATATATTATTCCTAGGATAAAGTTTTTGTTTTGTAATATACTATGAACATAAAATCTTTTTCATTTCCACATAAAATATTTAACATGAAATTAAACATTAGCTTATGTTTTTAGAGTTAATTTTATACAAAATTTAATTAGTATTTCAGGTAGAGGTGTTCGACAGTAACTACAGTTATGGTTTTAATTCTGATTTCTAAATATACTTTTAACTTGTCCTTTTTTACAAAACACAGATTGGAAGTCTTAAAATCGAGGTAGTAATTTATATCCACAGTTTAATGTACAAGATTAAGTCATTGATGTATTAAAATTAGCGCTATCGTACTAAACAAAAAATCCACTGTCAATCACATAAAAAATCATGATTTATAGGTTTATTTAAATAATTTGGAAGAGTTTTAAAAATAGTATTTACAGTCATTTTCGTACGTAAACCGACTCACAGTGGTAACATATTCTGACACATGTTGAAACGTTGCATATGTTAAACACAGTATGTTACGAAATCTATGACGCATGAGTTAACCGAATTAAACACAAAATTACCATCTGTTACACGAACGTGTTCACAATAGATGTGTTTATAACTGAACACAAACAACACGAATTAGTTTACTTAAAATTAAATGTAATTAAATAATGCACTTATAAAAATTATATTCCATTGAACGCTGCACTGCCTATAAAGTTTCGGAAAATTAAAAAAAAAATTGGTGTGTTTCAAAAGTTCATGGCATTGAGTTATTCATTATTGTCGCTTGTTAGTCTCTGTTAGGAGTATAAATGAACGTCGAACGACGCATAATCTTAAAGAAAATTATTAAAGCTTCAAGAATGATGATCTCTTTTTTTTATGTAACAGGAGACAGATTTTTTTAGAGATGATGAACAAAGGAAGATTGATTCACTTGTTGCTTACTGCATCCGATCCAAACTTCCGGCACAAATTTCTTCGCCTCGAAAGTAGTCACTTCCAGCAACCTGGTAAACAAAAGAATGCACATTATATAATTATACATTAATATTAAATTGATTTGTTTTATTTATCTTATATATAAAAATTAATGTTTCTTTGTATGTTTGTTTGTTGCTCGTACTTTATGCACGGCCATACCGTTGATCCGATTGCGATGCGGTTTTTTGTAAAATTTTCAGGAGATTCCCGGAATGAATATAGGCTATAAGAGAGTTGTGACACTCAAATACTACACCCTTAAAAATCGTCTTTTGTAGTGGAAAACGTGAAAAAAGTAGCTATTTGGACTCTTAAATGGCTTACGCTGCCTAAACCATAAGAAATACACAAAATGAATTTACACAGAATTGAATAACTCGAACAGCTCTACAAAAAAGTCCGCGACAGCATATGTTTATCTCATACGGATAACTCACAATAACCATTTTTGTCTTTCATTGATACCAAGAGAATAATGCCCATTCGGGTGAACCTTTCATCTTTATTATAGATACGAAGAGTCCCGCGCCGTAGCCGAGTGGTTAAGGCAAGAAGTCTTGGCGCATGACTACGGGACATACACTGGTTCGAGTCTCCATGGGGGGAAATTTTTTATCGTGGAATTTCGACCAGTATGGGACCAGTGCACAGTGGGCCAGAAATGAAATCTAGCTGGAAAATTACTAATTTCACTCACCCTCATCAATTTATCTTTTTTTTTTCACTCTAATATAATTGTTATACGAGGATTCTTAACTTATCTGCAAAGGAGGGTACAAGTATAATGTGAAAAAAGTAGCTCTTTGGACGCTTAAATGGCTTACGCTGACTACACCATAAGAAATACACAAAATTAATGCACACAGAATTGAATATCTCAAAAAGCTCTACAAAAAAGTCCGGGACAGCATATATTTATCTCTTACGGATAACTCACAATAACCATTTTTATCTTTCATTTAAACCAAGAGTCCCGCGCCGTAGCAGAGTGGTTAAGGCAAGACGTCTTGGCGCAGAACTACGGGACTTACGCTGGTTCGAGTTTTCGATGGGGGAATAAATTTTTCTCATGGAATTTCGGCCAGTATGGGACCGGTGCACACTGAGCCAGAAGTGAAATCTAGCTGAAAAAAAACTATTTTCACTCACCCTCATCAATTTATCTTTTTTTTCTTTCATTCTAATATAATTGTTGTAAGACGGTTCTTAACTTATATGCAAAGGAGGGTACAATTCTAATGTTTATGAAGACAATAAAAACATCGGAAGTTGCCGATGGTTGAGAACTCATCTGGTCTATTTCCCAGTTGTGTTATTAGCGTTGTGTGTTCAAGTTCAGTGAGCCATTCTTCTTATTCTAAATGAATACTTCACTTCAAGGTTTGTAATTTTATTGATAATTTTACGTTTTTCTATATAACCACCAGATATTATGTTAAATGCATGTGGAATCATACCTTCGATGCACTATAAATTTATACAATCGTCTTATTTTGAATTGGGGTACAAAGAAAACAGTTATGAACAGTAGTACAAATTTTAGTTACAATATAGAGTGATTTATGGACTTTAATTCCCGCACAATAACATATGTGCAAATTATTGCGTTTTTTAAATTGGCTCTCTCATTACAGGAGGTAGCCAGCAACTTAGGCCTACCGTTGCGCGCAGAGAATAATTGTTTGATTTAATATGGAAAGAAATGTTAGATGGAGGCAATAAGTTATAATTTAGTAACAAAATTAGGAGTATGGAGATGTTAGCAGAATGTTTTAAATGATATTAAATATCAATAATTTTTTGAAAGCGATTTTCTCAAACGTACGTTGTTGTGCGCAAGAAAGAAAGTTCTAATGAAATATTCTGATTAGCTTGGAGTGGATGTTAACTTTCCCGTTATGAAGAATTAATTTAGAACAATGACAGTTGGATAATTCTGTTCCATCTGCTCATGGAATTGGAGACCCAAAATAACTTTCGAAGAGGCTGGATGTAAAGAAATGTTCACTTAAGCAGGAATTCTCTCGCGATGAACTTGCTCTTGCAACAGAAATATCACTTTCATCATATGGTAAACGGGATACTGCTGATGTTTTAAAGACATTACAGTACTCAAAAACCACAACAAATAGCTTCAAAATAATAATAAACATTACAAATCATCCCGCTCAACTCCCCTATCTTCTATGTCGGACGAAGCATTGTCTTTTTTGACAATAAAGTGTCAATATGTCGAGATATTAACATGAGACTAGGTGCCAAAAAGAGAGGTTGTGATATTTTATCCACCCTATAATGCTTCTAGGGAAGGAAATTTGTTATGCTATCTTCCCAAGACAGGCATTTCAGCAGAAATGACTTTTTTTTTTATATTCCAGCCTCTTCGAAAGATATTTTGAGTCTTACAATTCCACAAGCAGATGAAAGAGGATTTTCCAACGACTATCAGTGTTGTAAATTCTTAATAATGGGAAAGTTTACATTTACTTTTAACCAATCAGTATATTTCAGCAGAAATCTAGCTTTTTTTTTCTCTCTCTCCGCACAACTTCCTATGTTTTAGGAAATCGCTTTTAAAACAAGTTTTTAATTTTTTTAAATATTCTCCGAACATCCCCTAACTGTAATTTATTAATAGAGGATAACTTATTGCCTCTATCGATCACCTTCCTTCATGTATGAAATCACACAATTCTCTGCACGCGAAGATAGGCCTCAGCTACCGGCCGCCTCCTCTAATAAAAAAGCTAATTGCAAAAAACTCAATAATTTGCACACATGTTATTGTGTGGGAACTGAAGTCCATAAATCACTCAATATTCTAACTAAAATTTGTAATACTGTTCAGAAATGTTTTTTTTTTTTTGTAGCTCAATTTAAAGTAAAACGATTGTGTAAATTTTTTAGTGTTTCGAAGGTATGATTGCACGTGTATTTAACACAATCTGGTTGTATAGAAACATGTTAAATATATCAATGAAAAGTACAAACCTTGAGGAAAAGTATACATATAGAATAAGAAGAAGAACTCACTGAACTTTAATGAAAAATATATTTATTTCTACAGCTCGGTACACAACTGGAATGCCGACCAGATGATTTCTTAACTATCGGCAACTTCCCATGTTTATATTGTTTACATACATTTTAGAATTCTGACCTCCTTTGCAGATAAGTGAAGAACAGTCATCTGGCAATAATTTTAGAGTGAAGAAAGATGAATTGGCTAGATTTAGTAAAATACTTTTTTTTTTTCCGGCTAGATTTCGTATCTGGCCCACTGTTCGGTACCCACCCAGCATCTTGAGGCATTTATGTAGCTACAATAAGTAGCGATTAGCTATAACGGCTGGAGAATTCGACATGCTGACCACATGTCACCCCTACACTGGCTAGATGATCGTCTACCTCTGTGATTAACGCATGTGGATGTGAGGCCAATAGCCGGCTGTCGCGCTTCGAGTTTTTTTTATACCAAGAAGATCGGAATAAGTAGATTCCCGGGCAAGCGTGCTCTGTCATTCCGTTCATCCGATTGAGATGGGGCTTTTTGAAAAATGTTCAGGAGATTCCGGGAATGAACATAGGCTATAAGAGGGTTGTAATACTCAACCACTTCACCCCTAAAAATTGCCCTTTGTAGTGAAAAACGTGAAATAAAGTCCCTATTTTGACGCATAAATGGCTCACGCTGCCTAAACTATAACAAATACACAAATTGGTGTACACAGAATTGAACATCTATGAACACTCTACAAAAAGTAGAGTATAACAGCGCAAGGCTGGTGGTAAAAACAGATTAATATTTATTTAGGAATAGCAGCGCACGCCGGGTATTAGCTAGTGTATTATATAACATCTAAGGTCTATGGCGTTCAGGATCTTTAGATTTCATTCATTAGCTAAGTTTTTTAAATATTTTTTAACCAAATACGCTCTATTGTTCTGGTTGCCGCAATTCAAATCTGAGCTTGAAAGGTCCGATATAGTTTGCTAATACGGAGCTTTTTCAGGCTAGAGGTTATTTTACGTGTCGTAAATGTACCACACCGGTATCACAGCTTTAGTTCCATTCCGAAGGAACCTATGGTCAGGATATTTAAGTACTGAAAATCCATCGACACTGTTAGATCGCTTTGAACTCGTAAAACTCGGAATAAAAATGGAAGTTGAGCATCATCATTGATAACTTACATAATTTCTGTAGCACTACCTTGATTCAATTTACGTTTCATCTTCATTATTTATAATGACACACTTTCCCTCAATGCTCTATTTAGTTATTTAAAATGATTGGGAAATCAGTACATAATATTTGGT
This sequence comes from Diploptera punctata, assembly GCA_030220185.1. Lineage (NCBI taxonomy): Eukaryota > Metazoa > Arthropoda > Insecta > Blattodea > Blaberidae > Diploptera > Diploptera punctata. Next base: position 103,889 of record JASPKZ010007520.1, on the reverse strand, counting down.
CAATGTTTTTAGTAAGAAAATGAATTAAAATGTAGTATTTTTTAACAGTAATCAATTTTTAATAACCAACTTATTATCCTTCTTTTTCTCAGTTTAACTTCTCACATTAAATGTACTTAGTATATGTCACACGCCACTCGGGAACATGTCGGGAGAGGGATTTTAAACTGTAAATTACATACATACTTTTTTGATCACGCAAGAACATGTAGGGCCGTTCCGAATGAGTGATCAGCTTAAGAAAATAATTGTGAAGAATATTGTATTATGTTAGTTTAGAGGTAAGAAGTCGAGTCACTTAAAGATAATATAAAGTTTTAATGAAGACGCGAAAGTAACACCCTTTCAGGTAAGAGACAAAAGTTGATATAAAATGTATATTTATAAAAGGAGAATATTAAATGGACAGGAAATTTGGGTAGCATATGTCGTGTTAAAAGAATCTCACACTTATTAAAATAATCAAAAGCTTTCTGTAACGGGTGTTAAATAGTATGAGTTATCGGAAGATTTTCAAAATAAATATATAATATAATCTACAAATAATATTAATTAAGTCCTTTTTCATGAATATGTTTAAATTAAAAACACATATTCAAATTACTTTCGAAAACACCTAAAAACAAGTGAATGGCAAAATGACGAAAAAAGTTAAAATGTTATCCAGAAAAATTAGGGCAATATTTAGAATGAAGAAAAGAATGAGACAAAGGGGAGAGATTAAAATTTAAGGATGCAGTAGATAATAGCAAGAAACGGTTAGAAGGAAATAGAAACAAGATTCAAGTGAGAATTCATTAAATGACAACTGTTTAGGTAAATTTAAAAAACAAATTTGTACTATCCAATAATTGTTTCAATGAAGAATGACCATAATTTAGTAGAGTAATGGAACGTTTTCTGCTAGTGATAATGACAAAGGCACTGTCATTGGCATCGTTTGGGAATGCAAATTATTCTCTATGTATAGGTTTGAAGTCTAGCAGAGTTGTTATTCCTGAAGCAGAAGAATTTCATGCTTATATCTAAAATCATATCAAGTATATCAAAAGTAATTTCTTGACAAAGAAAAAAATTAGAAAGTAATTGGAAATTAAAGAAAGATAGCCGCAAAAATGCTCACCATATATAATAATAATAATAATAATAATAATAATAATAATAATAATAATAATAATGATAATAATTACTTACTTACTCACTTACACTATCGAACCCGTAGGTTCATGGCCGCGTGGACATACGCTATCCATATATCCCTATTCTGAGCTAATGCTTTCCAATCATTCCCTGTATAATCAACTTCCCTTAAATCATAGTTAATGTTATTCTCCCACCTCATTCTTGGTCTACCAACTGGGCGTTTTCCCGCTGGCTTTCCTATAAGAAGCTTCCATGCAAGTCTTTCATTCCCCATACGTGCAACATGTCCTGCCCATCGCAGTTTACGAGACTTAAGTGTTATTATATCTGGCTTCCTATAAAGACCATGTAATTCATTGTTATGTAGTCTTCTCCATTCACCTGTCTGTTCATCTCTATTTGGTCCAAAAATTTTCCTAAGTACTTTATTCTCAAATAATTGTAATCTCCTTTCCTCCCTTAAAGTAAGAGTCCATGTTTCGCACCCATATAATGTAACTGGTAGAATAATAGTTTTATATATTTTCAGTTTAACGTTTTTTGAAAGGAGTTGGGGCATCAAGAGTATAATAATAATAATAATAATAATAATAATAATAATAATAATAATAATAATAATAATAATAATAATAATAGTTATTATTATTGTTTATTATTATTATTATTATTATTAGTATTATGGGGATGTCATCACTTCAGGCTATATGACAAGAAAGGTCCCAATCATATAACTTATGGTGAAAATAAACATTTTTCCTGAGGATGTTCAATATATCTGATTCTGAAAAGGAGCTGGATCAATATGAAGTAGATTTAAATAAGCTTGATGTAAATACAGGAATATTTATGTGTGGACGTGATAGCTGAAAGTAAGAAGGATAAAATAAATATGAAACAATACTCATATGTCAGAGTGCTGCAGATGAAAATAGTTTTTTGCAAGTTTGGGGGAGTGAAAAAACGTAATATTAAACCTATAAAAAAATATATGTATTTTGTAGAATTCAGTATTATAATTGCTAATTTTCTCGTGCTATAAATTTAAATGAAACGTGACATATTTTTACGAATTTAACAAAAAAGTTTTATGTTTTTGAAAAATAGTGTTAATTTCCATTAATCTAATTCTTTAAACCATAAAATGGTCCTTTACTTCTTTTAAAACTCTGAAGTGTTGGTATTAATTTAACAAATCAAGTGAATCTGCTGTCCAAACTATTGTATTGTGTAACACTCGTTTAATAGAATTATTATTTTTACACGCTTCATATTAGCTTAACCTGTATCTATCTATCTATCTATGTAACTGAATTTTTCAACGCGTTTTTCGCCCACTCAAAATAATTGGATCGACTTGAAATTTTGTATACTTGTAAAGGACCCGTGACAATACAATAATTTCATATTTATTTTCTAAAATCCTGGCCAGAATCATAAGAAAATCAAAAAAAGTGTCTTTGTATTTATTTAACGGAATCTTTGAACACGATTTTCACCCACTTAGAAACATAGGATAGACTTGAAACGTTGTATACTTGTAAAGGAATCGTGACAATACAATAATTTCATATTTATTTTCTAAAATCCTGGCCAGAATCATAAGAAAATAAAAAAAAGTGTCTTTGTATTTATTTAACGGAATCTTTGAACACGATTTTCACCCACTTAGAAACATAGGATAGACTTGAAACGTTGTATACTTGTAAAGGAATCGTGACAATACAATAATTTCATATTCGTTTTCTAAAATCCTAGCCAGAATCATAAGAAAATCAAAAGAAGTGTCTTTGTATTTATGTAACGGAATTTTTGAACACGATTTTAACCCACTTAGAGACATTGGATCGACTTGAAACTTTGTATACTTGTAAAGAACCCGTGACAATACAATAATGTCATATTTAATTTTCTAAAATCCTGGCCAGAATCATCAGAAAATCAAAAGAAGTGTCTTTGTATTTATGTAACGGAATCTTCGAACACAATTTTCACCCACTTAGAGACATTGGATCGACTTGAAACTTTGTACACTTGTAAAGGACCCGTGAAACTACAATAATTTCATATTTTATTTCTAAATTCCTAGCCAGAATCATCAGAAAATCAAAAATATTAAAACTGGTACATTAGGTTACGGACTTGTCGACTTTTTAGTCAATCGTTGTAAGAGCTCAGATGGTAGAGCGGTGAACTAGTGGTATATAATTTCAGTAATACATAGGTCGCTGGTTCGAATCCGGCTGGGGAGGAGTATTTTTTAAGAGTAATACGTTTAGCTCATACTGCAATAGTATGGAATTTAAAGATATTTGCATTCTTATCTTATTCTGTAAAATATTAAAACTAAAAAATAAAAAAAATAATAGTTTTAAAAAACTAAAACAGCACGTTTTATTAGAAAACCGAACTCAAAAATGAAAAATAAATTTAATTTCCAACACGCTTGGGATAAATTTAAAGTGGCCAACAAAAAAATCATCTCCAACACATATAGAATAAAACTAGAATTATCAACAAAAAGAAAATAATGTTACATCAAAAGCGTGGGGTGCTTTTTATGATTTTTACATATTCTTCTTAGAGACTTTACTTTTACCAATATCTGTTTATTATCAAATATATTAATTGATATAGAGCACCCCACGCTTTTGATGGTAAAATTATTTTCTTTTTGTTGATAATTCTAGTTTTATTCTATATGTGTTGGAGATGATTTTTTTGTTGACCACTTTAAATTTATCCCAAGCTCTGTTGGAAATTAAATTTATTTTTCATTTTTGAGTTCGGTTTTCTAATAAAGCGTGCTGTTTTAGTTTTTTAAAATTATTATTTATTTATATTGTGTGTTACAATGCTTTTTACACGCTTTATATTAACTTGACTTGTATTTATCTATGTAACTGAATTTTTAACGCGATTTTCGCCCACTTAAAATCATTGGATCGACTTAAAACTTTGTATACTTGTAACAGACCCGTGGCAATACAATAATTTCATATTTTGTTTCTAAAATCATGGCCAAAATCATCAGAAAATCAAAAAAAGTGTCTTTGTAACTATGTAACGGAATTTTTGAACAGGATTTTCACCCATTTAGAAACATTTGATCGACTTGAAACTTTGTATACGTGTAAAGGACCCGTGACAATATAATAAATTCGTATTTATTTTCTAAAATCCTGGCCAGAATTATCAGAAAATCAAAAAAAGTGTCTTTGTATCTATAAAACAGAATTTTTGAACACGATTTTCACCCACTTAGAAACATTGGATCGCCTTGAAACTTTGTGTACTTGTAAAAGCTCCGTGGCAATACAATAATTTCATATTTTGTTTCTAAAATCCTGGCCGGAATTATCAGAGAATCAAAACAATGAAAACTGGTATAATAAGTTGCGGACTTGTCGACTTTTTAGTCAATCGTTGTAACAACCCAGATGGTAGAGCGGTTAACTCTAATGGTATATAATTTCAGTAATCCATAGGTCGCTGGTTCAAATCCGGCTGGGAGGTTTTTTTTAGAATAGTACTTTTAGCTCATACTACAATAGTATCGAATTTAAAGATATTTACATTTTTATCTTATTGTATAAAATATTAAAACTAAAAAATAAAAAATAAATAATAGTTTTAAAAAACTAAGAACAACACGCTGTACTAGAAAACCGAACTAAAAAATTGAAAAATAATTTTAATTTCCAACACGCTTGGGATAAATAATTTTACCATCAAAAAGAGTGGGGTGATTTTTACATTTTCTTCTTACAGACTTTACTTTTACCAATATCTGTTTATTATCAAATATATTAATTGATGAAGAGCACCCCACGCTTTTGATGGTAAAATTATTTATCCCAAGCATGTTGGAAATTAAAATTATTTTTCATTTTTTTAGTTCGGTTTTCTAATAAAGCGTGTTGGTTTAGTTTCTTTAACTATTATTTATTATAATTGATTATAAACATAGATATTTTTGTTCATTCCCTATAATTGAATACTCTTTTGAAAGCAATTGGAGTGCAAATATCACACAACCTTTTACATCCCACATGCACTTACAGATCCATTTAATGTAACACCCGTTACATTCGCTTTTTCAAATATATCAATGTATCAGCAGTTTACGTACCAAAACTTAATTGTACAAGTCATATCGCACTTATTCATTTAATTTAATTTAATTTAATTTAATTTTTTCTCATAAATTACAAGATTATATGCTTTTAAATGTACAAATGTAACACCCATTACCATGGAATGCCTGTAATAAAGAAATTATCTTGGTGTATCTATTAGGGAATAATTTTAAAAATATATAGGGTCTAAGGGATATTCCTTGTGGTATTATTACTCAGTATTGAATAAAACTGTGTGAATGAGAACTTGAAATTGGATGGTGATTCAGGCATATTGATAAATTCATAGGCATAAAGAAAATTTTATACTTTATGTTAGTCTATGCTTTATAGTTCAGAGTTTCTGCTCTCTATTTTATTGTTAATCCGCCCAAGATATCATATCACATAGGAGTGTACTCTTAAAAAAAGGAAAGAGCTAAATAAATTGAAAAAAAAAGTAAATTCATTAATTAATTTTGGGTGCACTTGTGTTAACATATTGCTAATGAAAATTATATTAATGTTATTATTAATAACAATATAATAATAAACTTAGGATTTGAATAAATTATTGATTAGATAATGAAAGTACAAAATATAAAATAACAAATTATTCCTAAAAATCGGTTGCGATGTTGAATGACTGAAAGAAAAATCACCAGGATAACTCACAATCCAGTTCTATGAGTTATTTCTGGCATCGCAATTGAAACCCACGAAATATAAAAATTATACGAATATATTAAAATAATTCTGCCATCTCTAAAAATTACACTGAGAATATTTTATCGTATTATAGAAAAATAAAGCAATTTGATATTCACACATTAATGCTATATGCATTAAAATTTTCACTAAATACTAGTAAAACCTAACTGAACCTAGATATTGATTATGATAGGTGAAATAAAGTCGGTAGATAATGATTAATGACCAACACCACTGGAGTTAGGTTATGAAATCAATGTGAGTGCTGTACATGACCAGCGCGGATCGAATATAAATTACTTGAGAGTCTTGTACAGAGTGATTGATGATCCGCAAAATGGTACCGACTTGTCCTCATCAGTGTTACCGACATTGATTAACTTACTGCTGCATAATCGATTTTTTCTCATACTATGCATGTATAAATGTATTATTATTAATATTATTGCAATAAATGCTTTAAACTCTGTTAGGTGGAGCAACAATATTACAAAAAATAGAAAATTACAAATATATCAAACCATAATTCAGAGCATTTTAATATATGGTGCTGTAGTCTGGCAAATTCCTACCAGGGAAATGAAAAGAATTTTAAGTACTGAAATGGATGTTTTAAGAAGATCAGCTGGAAAATTTAGAATGGACAGAATACGAAATAAAGAAATAAGGGAAATTATGAGTGTACAAGAGGAGCCGGACATCATAGACATTATAGAAAAGAAAAGATTGCAGTGGTATGGCCATGTCAAAAGAATACCAGAGCAAAGATTGCCAAAAATTGTTATAGAATGGATCCCAATGGAAAGGAGGAAGACCGAAGACAAATTGGATAGAAGGTGTACAAGCAGCTATAAATATCAGAGGAATGGAGGAAGATCAATAGATGGACAGAGAGGAATGGCGTTTGGTTTGCGGAAGACGGCGGCAAGCTGCCATGATACCGGATGATGATGATGATTAATATTATTATTGTAATTTTGTGGAATTATTATCATATACAGTAGCAATAATAATGATCATAATGATGATGATAAAAATAAAAATAATAATAATAATAATAATAATAATGGTAACTGACAAACTTGTGTGAACTATAACAATGTTATACCTAAAAAATTGCTGAAAGAAAACCAGTAAACTAAGTAAAAAAAAGGTAAAGTGAGCCCACTACTGGCCATAGGAGACCCTTAGAGTAGTAGATGGTTAAGGCTCCCACTTTTTATAGACAATCGGCACTTTAAGTCAGGGCCCCTTTACCCCCAGAGCAACCGCCTGGACTCATTTTCGTTAGAGGCTGAGTCGACTCCAGGACCATGGTGCCACCAGAATGTTTCGAACAGTTTTTAAAAAATGAATCCACTGGGACTCAAACCCTCGATCTCCCGGTTTGTAGCGTATTTCCTTAACCAACTACGGTATGGCGTGCCTCCGTTGTAACAAAGTACAAAAATAAAATAGTAGTAGGTTATTTAAAATTGAATAGCGAGAGAGCAATCAGTTAACAAATATTAATTTGCTTCTTGGGTCAAATGAAGCACAAAGGAAAATTTGAAAATTTGAAAAAAAAAAAAAAACACGAGACGGGATAAAACTAGATTTTAAAGAATGTAAGTTAATTATAGAATTTTGAGGGAGAAGATTAACGAATTGAAATAAACGCGAAAAATTGGAACATCAGATAGGCCTACTGATTTCAGGGAATTAGGATGGAAGGAAAGGTTTCAGGTTAGAATAAATATCATTAGGAATTAATATGGGGTTATGATCGTGGATTCCACGAATATATGGATACGTTACCTTAATCAGCTATTAAATGCATATACAGAACAGACTATTGATGAGGATGCTTTATAAACAGCATGAATATTTCTCATAAAGCCGAGTGCGTTAGAAGGTTGAAATTCGGGAGCAGAGGAAAATTACCTGTGCAGTGACGTTCAGAAGATATGCCGGGACTTTGTAAAAGTAGTAGGAGACGAGGATTGATTGGACAAGATAACCCGTGGGCTTAATATGATGTAGGAAAAAGAAGAGGCTCTTCCAGATCAATCGGCTGAATCAGTTATCGTAAAAATACATAATAAAGAAAGTAAAATTGATTTCAACACTGCAGGAGCATTTAGTTACTTCCATTTTCGTACATAATTCTAACAAATATGTTAGGTTTACTCCTTATAATGACACTATAATAGTTGACATTCAAGTTGATTTAGATGAAATCTACTATCCATCCATCCATAGTAATTCTGCCCGAAGGCAGGTCCTTCACTGCAATCATAGCATTTTCATGCTATGCTTGCAGCTTTACTGGGGGATTGTAGGTGTGGTAGCTTCCCCTTGCTTTCCACACCGGTGAAGGATGATGATGATAATGATAAGGATGATGATGATGATGGCCATATGATTTCGGGGATCCTTTGGGCCTTAACGTTTTCCTGACATTTGTCTTACAGGTGAGAAAAAAACCCCGATAAAAACCTCAGCCGAACCCGGACCCGCTACGTGACAAGGCAGCACGCTACCTCGAGACCACAACGGTGGACTACTATAGACCAGATTTTTTATATAAGATAAATTCTAGAAAATAATGAGAATATGATGCCACTACACATCGTAGACCTCAAAAATAAATACGATTCAATTAAGAAGGATAAGTTGTATAGTAACCTGGTAGAATTCAGAATTCCTAAAAAACAAATTAGACTTACTCGAATGTGTCTAAGTGGCATATGGAGTAGGATACTGGTAGGCGAACAGTTTTCAGATATTTTGTAAATTCATACTGGGTTAAAGCAAAGGGATGAAGTATCTCCTCTTCTATTCAATTTTGTACTAGAGCATGCAATAAAATATTCAAAGGATAAAGAGGACGTACTCTACAAGCTGTTTGATATTTCATGATAATGTAATATTGACGATATATTATTCGGTAACTGTGAGAAAAAAAAAACTGAAGGGTGAATATACACATTTTAATAAGAAACTGGGACTAGAAGTAAATATCAGTAAGACCAATATGTTGTCACAGGTAAAAATGTATTAAATAGGAATGGATACATAACAATATGAGACTAAACTTTGGGAACGCATGCTATTATGCAATTTAGGACACTTGTTATTCCTACTTCTATAAAAATGTTAAACTAATAATATTTGAAACGTATATACTTGCATGAATACGAAACACGGACTCTAACTTTAAGATAATAGAACGATTGCGAGTATTTGAAAATAAAGTTCTAGAGAAAATGTTGGACCAGAGAGAGACCAAAAGACAGGTAAATGGAGAAAACTACATAGTAATGAGCTATATGATATTTATGGAAAATCAAAATAATGAGAATGATGATCTTGAAGTAGGTTTTTGGGTTGTAGGCCGTGGTCGTGAGGCTTGTAGGGAAGCTACAAGCCTCACGACCACGGCCTACAGCCCGAAAACCTTCTTCGAGATCATCATAGCAACTCTGGCCGTGAAAGTCTACGTCAGTACATACTGAGAATGGTTCACTTTTGTTGACTGGAATGGTATGAACGGGAAATGGAAGTACAGCATAAAAACATCTTGTGGGATAGCTAGAGTGCAAGTGGCAAGTCTAGAATGAGGCGGTAGCATAATATTAAACATGATTTGAGACAGGTGAATTATACAGGGTAAGATTGGAAAATAATTTTTAGTTCTGTCTTAGTACAGGTTAAGTCAGCGTAGCCATGAACCCCCTGTTAAAATAGTGCCAGTGAGTTAGTTATGATTATGGTTGATGCTGAAATAGATCATTATTCAAATACTAGAGGAGAAATTCTCTGCATATAGGACTAAAATAGTTCAACGTGTATCTCGAATGACAACCCGTAGGATATCCCAACAATATCACTCCGATGTCACCCTCAGGGACGACAACGACGACCAGTGCGTTATCTGGTTGTCTAGAGGAACCGAAACGGATCAATAATGGTCTAGCTTCGTGTCAAGAGTATTTTATTATTATCACTCTTATTATTATTATTATTATTATCATTATTATCATTATTATCATCATTATTATCATCATTATTATCATCATTATTATCATCATTATTATCATCATTATTATCATTATTATTATCATTATTATCATTATTATTATCATTATTATCATTATTATTATCATTATTATCATTATTATCATTATTATTATCATTATTATCATTATTATCATTATTATTATCATTATTATCATTATTATTATCATTATTATAATTATTATTATCATTATTATCATTATTATTATCATTATTATCATTATTATTATCATTATCATTATTATCATTATTATTAACATTATTATTATCATTATTAACATTATTATTATCATTATTATCATTATTATTATCATTATTATTATTTTTATTATTTTTATAATTATAATAATAATAATAATAATAATAATAATTATTATTATTTTAATGACTTTTTAACAGCTAAGGTCATCAGCGTTACAATTAATATCTGTGCGTAAGCGGGCCGACCAGAAGCTCTTTTTTCAGGAATGAGATTATTTATTGTCCTGTAAATCTATGTCACGGGACCCACGGCTTCAGTTTCCTATCCAATGAAACCATATTCAGGATTGTTATGTCCTTAAAAATGCATCGACCCCGTCAGGTTTGAACACGCGAATCTTGGAGGCGAGCATGGTAAGCACTAATCCACCGACGATTCCTATTTATCATTATCATTATTATTATTATTATTATTATTATTATTATTATTGTTATTATTATTATTATTGTCCACCGCTGTGGTCTCGAGGTAGCGTGCTGCCTTGTCACGTAGCGGGCCCGGGTTCGATCCCCGGTCGGGACAGTTTTTCTGGGTGAGGTTTTTATCGGGGTTTTTCCTCACCTGTAAGACAAATGTCAGGAAAACTTTAAGGCCCAAACGGTCCCCGAAATCATATGGCCATCATCTTCATCATCATCATCATCATCCTTATCATCATCATCATCACCATCGTCCTTCACCGGTGTGGAAAGCAACGGGAAGCTACCACACCTACACAATTCCCTAGTAAAGCTGCAATCATAGCATGAAAATGCTATGATTGCAGTGAAGGACCTGCCTCCGGGCAGAATTACTATGGATGGATGGATATTATTATTATTATTATTATTATTATTATTATTATTATTATTATTATTATTATTATTATTATTATTATTATTATTATTATAACTATTGCTATTATATTTTAATGCTATATATCTACTGGTGCGGCTGAGACAATGTATCTCCATTGACGCTTCTGTCGCTTTATAGAATTTCGATACCTTCTCTAGTTCTACGATTCGCGTGTTTAAACTTGACCAGGGTCGATGGATTTTACAGAGCGTAAAACTCCTGAAGACCATTATGGGTTCCTTCGGTAGGAAACTAAAGCCGTGATTCATATATCGTAAATTTACGATATATGTAAAATAACGTGAAAAAAATAGATATCTGGGCAAAATATTGCAGCCCTTTCATGCTCAGCATTCAATTGACCTTACCTGTTAAAGAGCGTCTTAAATAAAACTATAAAAATAGCTTTGCTGATTTATCCAGTACTTTGGTGTCTCGTTGTATCCCGAGAATTAGGTTAAGAAGTTAGAAAACTTGTTTTTGTATTTTGTGAAAACCCATTTATATATGACAACTGATGGCTATTTTATCAACTCTCATGATTTACTTTTCTGGCATCCTGTGACATGATTTTGATACACGCCACCTAATTATATTTGCGGGGCAATACACTAGTATGTAGTGCAATGTGTCTGCACTGATATTGCACTTAACAATCTCTCCTTCGTGACCTGGATACCTGTTAAAACACTCATTCGTCATACACTCAAATGTTATGAATTTAGTAATAACTGATTATGACTCATACCTTTAATATAAGTCTCTCCAACTGATGGCTATTTTATCAACTCTCATGATTTACTTTTCTGGCATCCTGTGACATGATTTTGATAACACGCCACCTAATTATATTTGCGGGGCAATACACTAGTATGTAGTGCAATGTGTCTGCACTGATATTGCACTTAACAATCTCTCCTTCGTGACCTGAATACCTGCTAAAACACTCATTCGTCATACACTCAAATGTTATGAATTTAGTAATAACTGATTATGACTCATACCTTTAATATAAGTCTCTCCAACTGATGGCTATTTTATCAACTCTCATGATTTACTTTTCTGGCATCCTGTGACATGATTTTGATACACGCCACCTAATTATATTTGCGGGGCAATACACTAGTATGTAGTGCAATGTGTCTGCACTGATATTGCACTTAACAATCTCTCCTTCGTGACCTGAATACCTGCTAAAACACTCATTCGTCATACACTCAAATGTTATGAATTTAGTAATAACTGATTATGACTCATACCTTTAATATAAGTCTCTCCAACTGATGGCTATTTTATCAACTCTCATGATTTACTTTTCTGGCATCCTGTGACATGATTTTGATACACGCCACCTAATTATATTTGCGGGGCAATACACTAGTATGTAGTGCAATGTGTCTGCACTGATATTGCACTTAACAATCTCTCCTTCGTGACCTGAATACCTGCTAAAACACTCATTCGTCATACACTCAAATGTTATGAATTTAGTAATAACTGATTATGACTCATACCTTTAATATAAGTCTCTCCAGAACGTTCATATTGCTAAAGATATGCTGCAGCAGTCACAGAGAATATTTTTAAAATTTCATAAGATTTTATTAAAAACTGGAATTTCATTTCCTAGCTAGAGACATGCATACATTTATTATATCAAGGATATATTTTATTTACTTTTATTAATGAGTACACCGCTTTGGTCTCGAGATAGCGTGCTGCCTTGTCACGCAGCGGGCCTGGGTTCGATCCCCGGTCGGGGCAGTTTTTTTGGGTGAGGTTTTTATCGGGGTTTTTCCTCACCTGTAAGACAAGTGTTAGGAAAACGTTCAGGCCCAAACGGTCCCCGAAATCATATGATCATCATCATCATCATCATGCTTATCATTATCATCATCATCCTTCACCGGTGTGGAAAGCAACGGGAAGCTACCACACCTACAATTCCCTAGTAAAGCTGCAAAACATAGCATGCAAATGCTATGATTGCAGTGAAAGACCTGCCCTCGGGCAGAATTACTATGGATGGATGGATGGATGGATTATTAATGAATTATTATAACGAATCTCCAGATTATATCGATAAATTGAGGAGTAACTTTATTGCATGTGAATTTATTTTGAGAAAATCTGGAGTAAGAGCTGTCAATTTGACCATTAAAAATAACACTCAAAGTAGATCAATTCATAATAAAATAAATACTCAAAAAAACAGTAAAATTCTGGATAATATTCCATTCATAATAATTCTGCCCGAAGGCAGGTCCTTCACTGCAATCATAGCATTTTCATGGTATACTTGCAGCTTTACTAGGGAATTGAAGGTGTGGTAGCTTCCCGTTGCTTTCCACGCCGGTGAAGGATGATGATAATGATGATAATGATAAGGGTGATGATGATGGCCATATGATGTTCGGGGACCGTTTGGGCCTTAAAGTTTTCCTGACATTTGTCTTACAGGTGAGGAAGAACCCCGATAGAAACCTCACCCAGAAAAACTGCCCGACCGGGGTCGAACCCGGGCCCGCTGCGTGACAAGGCAGCACGCTACCTCGAGACCACAGCGGTGGACTAGATAATGTGAAATAAATAAATCCTAAATAACAAATTGACATAAACTTCACAATTTAGCATGTTAAATAATATATTCATAAAATGCTTTTTAATACATTAATATTGATGGTTATTAATTATCTGTGCACCATTTTAATAAAAACATCTGTAATGGTAATATAACCTCTCTATTGTGATTGTTAAAAATATATTAATATATTATTATATAGTACATGCCTACAAACCTAAAGGCACCCGAGATGTGGGCAGACCTAGAAAGAGATGGGCTGAAGTCGGAACGGGTCAACAGACCTAATCCATGAATGAAGATGATGATGATAGTACATGCCATACTGGAGAAGACTACATAACAGTTAGCTACATGATCTTTAAAGGAAACCAGTCATAAGAACAATTAAGCCTCCTGGCTTCGATGGGCAGGACATGTGGCACGAATGGGGAATAGAGAAGGACATGGGGGCTTATTGTAGGAAAATCAGAGGGAAAACGCCCAGTTGGTGAATCAAGAATGGAGGCGGGAAAATAACATTAACTATAATTTGAGGGAAGTAGATTATACAGGGGACGATCGGAAAACATAAGCTCAGAATAGGGATGTATGGAGTGCTTACGTCCGCACTGCCATGGACCCACGGGTTCGATATTGCCAGTGAGTTGGTTGGCTGACACCGGGAAATGAACGAGCTGATAAACTTACCAAGTCAGCAGCTGTATCTAATTTACGTGATTCTTATTCTAAATGTCCAATTTCGTCTAAGAAGTGCATATAAAGGCAAAAAGTATAATGCAATCCAATGTACATTTGAGAAAAAATACTTTTTAAATTCATGGTAAACCACCGTTGAGAATATTATCTAAAAGGTTAAAACTTAAACTAAAACAAATTTCAGTTTAAAAACTGAAATATCAGATAGGAATTTTAAGATTTAAACATTTCATTGAAGAAATAGCATTAAAGCGACTTTAACATATTTAATATTATTTTCAACAGTTTTGAATCGTATACAAAGGACATTTTTTCATCCAATTATATTTTTATACAAATTGTCTCTCGACATAGCAAATTTGATTCATATTCTGAAAAATATATAAATGTTGAAAACAGTTCAATCTATACATGTGGTGAAACTCAAGCTGCACTGTCCGTCATTGCTCTACATTTTTTAGACAAAACTGTATCTTAAAATCATACTTTGAAGAAAAAGCAACATGGATTGCAGTGTTCTTCTCTTTAGATTATTTCTTACAAGGGAACTGTCAACCTTTGCTCGCCGAAACCTTCCTTGAAATTTCTCTCAGAAAAGCGTTGTGATGTACCAAGACTGTGTCCAAATATTTATCTGCCGTTCTAATGTGCAAGGACAGAAATCGGAATCCAATAATGCAGTCCAATGTGCGGAGCAGATGCACAACCCTGCATGAGTTAAACACAGAATGGAGTGAGGCGGGACGTGGTTCGTTCGGCGGGTAGGGAGGGTATTCCAGTCTGTCAATACAGGAGTTATAATACTTCCCTATATTTTAAATGAAAGATTTGGCGCTTGATTTTAGTATCTTGCAGTAAAAATGGCAGATAATTGTTTGGTCTTCGTTCATCAGAACGCTTCTCTGAAGAAATTTCAGTAGGTTTCGGGATGCAATGGTTGACAGTTCCCCTTTATGTATAAATTGTTTTTACATATTTTTAGAACATTATAATGTTTAATCGTAGACTACATTGTATTATGTTTAGTTGTAAACTATAGCGCTAACATAACTTAGGTGAAATAGACTTAAATGTAAAATTTAGAGAAATGAAAATACATTAATATTATATATTATATAGAATATATGGAATTTATTGCCTTTTTTTTCAGAATAAAGAAAATACATATGCATTTACATTGCGCACGGGCCTGCTTGGCCGTACGTGCATTATTTCTCCATGAATAAAAAAATAAAACTAATAAATTAAACCAATACCTACAAATACACCTGTATCAAAAAACAATAACAGGCTACATATAAGTAAAATCTATGTCTGCACTAAATCAAAATAATACATATCTACATTCATCCACATTCCGTACATTAATATTAAAAAAAAATGCTAGAAAACAAATTAGAAACAAAAAAAGCACACACACATACACCCACACACCCCCACACATATACACACCGCACGCTCATACCCCCCTCCCCCCGTCCCTGCAGACATTAAGTGCACTATCAGACTATTCAACTTATCAGACTACTTATTATATAACATGATTAAAGATCGAAAACAAAGACCATATTGAGATTCTTCTTATTGTTAATACATATATCCTTAATCTACAATTTTGTTATATCTCAATTTTCTTACTGTACCCAAAAATTTGCATGTTTTTGATTCACTCTCGATCCGTCCTAAAAGATCCCAACACACCACTCTCCCTCGATCCGACCTGAGAAATCTCTCCGGCAGCATAAGACATATATCATGACCTATGGACCAGAAGTGATTTGGAGGAACCTAAATGAGGCAAACCTAGAGGAAATAGAGAAAGTCAAAGCACATTTTTTAAAGAGAGCGCTTAGCGTATCAAAATACACGCCTTCACGCCTCACATACATACTGACTAAGGAACCCTTCTTCATAGAAGAGCTCCACCTGGACCTTCTCCTACCGGCAACAGATACCTACAAAGAACTGCTGAGGGAACTAAACGAGAAAAGAGAACAGATTTGGCCTGAGTTCTACGCAACGGATGCGATGATCTACAGGGAATGGACAGCAGCCAGATACGACCTCAGACACATCGTGACGAGAATCGCGGTCCATGGTTTCCACCACAGGATATGCACAACAGTGAAGCGCCTTAACCCAGAAGAAAAGTACAAGTGCGACCGATATCACCTATTACAGTGTAAAAACATAGGAACATCGATAACAGACTTCTGTAAGACATGAAAATAATTCTTTCTACATGGCCATTGGCTGCAATAATACCGATTATTATACAAAACATATACCTATGTTTAATTATAGAATTTTAAACTTTTGTCAATTTTTTACTGATTTCAGTCTGTATTTTCCCATTTGCATTTATCACCGTTCCTAAATATATATATATTTTTTTCAATTTTTGTAGATTTATGCCTGATAACTTAATATTCCAATCATCGTTCTGGTTTCTACATATTTTGATGACTGTCATTTTCTCGATATTTGTTTTTAAACCATATTCTTTTGAAACTGTTTTCCAATGTTGACGTCTATGTGCTATGGTATTTTTTAATTTCCCCATATAATTACATCGTCTGCGAAGACGAAGGTTTTCATGTCTGGTTTTTGCCTTCCCTACATACTTTACTTGTAATTTCTTTCATTATGGCGTTGGACAAAACAGGCGATAACACACACCCTTGTCTAACTCCAACATTTGTCTCAAACCATTATGTAATTCCAACTGGAGACTTAATGCAATTTTCGCATTTACTGTATGTGTTTCTATTTTTGTTTAATTAAAATCTTTGGCATCTTTAAATTTGGTAAAGCTTCCCATATTTTTCTATGTATATCACTATCGTACGGCTTTTCGAAATCAATAAATGCAGCTGAGATTTGAGCAGAACACATGCTACCGAAATGAAATACTTACGTGGAATGGTAAATAAAACAAGGAGAGATAGAATAAGGAATGACAAAATCAGGGAGACATTAAGTGTAGAAAAATTATCAACAGACAAACAAAAAAAAGTAGACAAGAATAGTTTGGACATTTAAAAAGGAATGGGAAAGGAAAGACTACCATAAAAGGCTGTTAAATGTCAAGATACAAGGAAAACGACCATGAGGTAGACCACGAGAAAGATGGATTAATCAAGTGAAGAAAAGGAGAGAGGATACGACTGGGTAAAACTAAAAAGAAGCAAAGCATGGGAAGATAGAGATGGTTGGAGGCGTATTTGGAATCGACCTTCTGAAAGGAGGACACGATAAGAGGATGATGATGATGATGATGATGATATAACGAAACGTTATGTCATTGTGAAATTTTAAGAAGTGCTAATTCATTAATATTGTATATTATATAATACACTGTACATCAGCTGTACGTAGACTTCAAAAAGGCATATGATTCGCTTGAGAGGGAGACGTTATATTGTGTCCTGCTGGAGTTCGGAAATCCTAAAAAGTTAGTTAGACTTATACGAATATGCCTAATTGGTACAAACACTAGGGTGCGGTTAGGCAAACAGTTTTCGGATACTTTTGAAATCCACGGTGAGTTGAAGCAAGGAGATGCACTATATCCTCTACTACTCAATTTTGTACTAAAGCATGCCATCAAATCGTTAGAAGATGAAGAAGGCCTAAACTCAATAGTATTAATAAGCTGTTAGTTTATGCTGATGAATAGCACAAGACCACGATGACATAGAATATATGGTTAAAAAACTAAAAGAAGAATATGAAAAATGGGGACTTTATATAAACATTGAGAAAACTAAATATCTGTGTATAGGAGAAGAAATGGAAAATATAACTTTCAACTATGGAGAACTAAAACCTAGTATTGAATGCACTTATTTAGGAATACAATTAGACCATTCAGGCGATAACACAGTGGAAATTAAAAATAGAATCGCACAAACAAAACAAGCAATAAATGCTTTAAACTCTGTTTGGCGGAGCACAAATATTACAAAAAATAGAAAATTACAAATATATCAAACCTTAGCATTTTAACATATGGTGCTGTAGTCTGGCAAGTTCCTACCAGGGAAATGAAAAGAATTTTAAGTGCAGAAATGGATGTTTTAAGAAGATCAGCTGGAAAATCTATATTTGATAGAATACGAAATAAAGAAATAAGGGAAATTATGGGTGTACAAGAGGAGCCAGACATCATAGACATTATAGAAAAGAAAAGATTACAGTAGTATGGCCATGTCAAAAGAATGCCAGAGCAAAGATTGCCTAAAATTGTTATGGAATGGATCCCAACAGAAAGGAGGAAGACCGAAGAAAACTTGGATAGAAGGAGTACAAGCAGCTATGAATATCAGAGGATTGGAGGAATATCAATGGATGGACAGAGAGGAATGGCGTTTGGTTTCCGGAAGACGGCGGAATCTGCCATGATACCGGATGATGATGATTATGCAGTACTATTGGGCGATAGCGAAGAGATATTTAAGGCCAACATGCACAAACTATTGAATAACACTAAGATATTGGGACTGGAAGTAAACATCTAATTAACTAACTCACTGGCACTATCGAACCCGTAGGTTCTTCGCCGCGCGGATATAAGCTCTCCATACATCCCTATCCTGAGCTAATGTTTTCCAATCATTCCCTGTATAGTCTACTTCCCTCAAATCATATTTCATGTTATTCTCCCACCTCATTCTTGGTCTACCAACTGGGCGTTTTCTCTCTGGTTTTCCTACAAGAAGCTTCCATGCACGTTTTTCATTCCCCATTCGTTTCACATGATCTGTCCATCGCAGTCTACGAGACAACTGTTCTTATTATATCTGGCATCAATTAAACTATGTACTTCACCCTTATGTAGTTTTCTCCATTTACCTGTCTGTTCATCTCTCTTTCGTAGAATTTTTTTCCTAAAACTTTATTCTCAAATACAATACAACTAAATATATGGTCACACATATAAATACATTATATAATGGAAGCGGACAGCTAATGACAAACGAGGAAAATTTTGAGGAACTGGCTGAATTCAAATACCTAGGTATAATAATCACAAATAGGAATGAGAAGCCCAAAGAAATTAAACATAGGCTCAATTCTGGAAATGCGTCCTATTATGTATTACACAGACTCTTGGCGTCCCAACTCATTTCAAAATATGTTAAACTGAAAATATATAAAACCATTATTCTACAGTTATATTATATGGAAGCGAAACACGGACTCCTACTTAAGGGAGGAAAGGAGATTACGAGTATTTGAGAATAAAGTAAGGAAAATGTTTGTACCAAGGAGAAATGAACAAACAGGTGAATGGAGAAGACTACATAACAGTGAACTACATGGTCTTTATAGGAAGCCTGACATAATAAGAACAGTTAAGTCTCGTAGCCTGCGATGGGCAGGGCATGTGGCACGAATGGGGAATGAAAGACGTGCATGGAAGCTTCTTGTAGAAAAACCAGAGAGAAAACGCCCAGTTGGTAGACCGAGAATGAGATGGGAGAATAACATTAACTATGATTTGAGGGAAGTAGATTATACAGGGAATGATTGAAAATATTAGCTCAGAATAGGGATATATGGCTAGCTTATATCAGCGCGGCCATGAACCTATGGGTTCGATAGTGCCAGTGAGCTAGTTAATAAATATTGTTATGAATACATAGAGTATTTTACATAGATATTTAATTATTTCATAGATTATTTTAATTATTCCAAATGAAAACAGTTGTTGAAATAAAGCACTCAGACATATTATATTTCGGGACAGAGTTTCCATTATGGCAGGTCAAAGATTGCAACGCTAACTGTAAAATCTCTGCATTTAGACTATAGGAAAGTTGTAGTACAGTTAGGTTACCTGTAGGTCAGATGTTTAGTGTATAAACCAAAAAAATTATGAAACTCGGGCTGTCTGTGGAAGCAAGGGTTCTGATGGGTAAGTCTGCATACCATTTTTCTTAATATAATGTACCTAGGACTTTTGGAAAGGGAATCAAGTAGATTAAATATTTTAATACTATATTTCAAAGGGATATTAGATAATTATAAAAATATAAATTAGGGTAGATTTATAAACCCCTATATCCCCCTCTCTCAAATCCCAAGAAAGTTGGAATGTAGGTTTTCTTAATATAAGCTTAGATTAATTATTTAGGGTTAGAATACTTAGGGTTATTGTAATCATTATTCTCTAGAAATAAAATAGATAAAATTAAGAATCAATTTATTTATGTTCGAAAACACGTATGCTTTTATAACTAATACATCCACATACTAACGCTCGGCTAGAACCTCATGCTACCATAATTCCAAGTTCCGAAGGTCCTTTAAGCCCTAAGAAAACCACGTTTGTAATACATATATAACGAAACAGTATGCCACATGTATAGCTATAAAAGTTGAAGTGACTGAACTCTCCAACAATACAGATATTCCAAGTTCCACTTGAGATCACGGTGCTGTTACATGATGCATGCGCTTGTTAGAGTAGTTTCAGAACAATGTCGTTTAATGAGCAGTTATCCAACATCTATCTTTCAGGGAACACTAGCAAAGAGCTCGGTTAATGATTCGAAGTTTTTAATTTCGAATCTAGTTTAAGTTTTCAAATTATATGTTATCGTTTTTTGGTGATATACCGGTATATAATATAAATAATAGTTTTCATATGATATAGTTGAATAATACAAATGTTAATTTTCTTCTTATATTACTCATTTACATTTAAAAATTGGTTATTTAATAGTTCTATAAAATATTTTAACATTAAGTCAAATTTGTAGTTGTACTAGCAGCTACGAGTAGTACATTTAACTTAACCAAAGCAATGATTAAGAAATTATTTTGTGGATACAGCTGTTCTCAACGCAGTAACAGTATTAGTAACAGTAGTAGTAACAGTAGTGGTAACAGTAGTGGTAACAGTAGTGGTAACAGTAGTGGTAACAGTAGTGGTAACAGTAGTGGTAACAGTAGTGTACTACTGGTACTACTGGTAGTACTGGCAGTGGCAGTGGCAGTGGCAGTGGCAGTGGCAGTGGCAGTGGCAGTAGCAGTAGCAGTAGCAGTAGCAGTGGCAGTAGCAGTAGCAGTAGCAGTAGCAGTAGCAGCAGCAGCAGCAGTAGCAGTAGCAGTAGCAGTAGCAGTAGTAGTAGTAGCAGTAGCAGTAGTAGTAGTAGTAGGACTTTATTAGACAAAAAGTAAGATATTTACAATATTATTTACAAAAATGGGTCGCACGGGCAGTAAGCCGTACGTGCTGTTGACAGTCCGTTACAATAAAGTAATAATTGGTAATTGTATAAAGAAAAACAAAAAAAAATGGCATTACAGTTACATAAAGAAAACACAATAATACAATAGCATTATACACTAATTAAGTTATGTATAATTATTAAGAATTAATGGTATTGCATTTTGATAACATATTTGAATGAGTGTTGTTCTTATTTTCCGCGTTTTGTCCAGACATTTACCCAAGTTCATCCAATTTTCTGGATTTACCATTAACTCGTAGCATGCCAATCTTTCCCGATTTGAATTTAGAAATCTTTACGGTAATAACTGACGTCTCCAATATTCTAAATCATGACATGTTTATAATATATGTATCTCATCTTCAAAGTTCCCGCACATTGGACATATTCGCATATCGTGTTCGTCGCTAATAGTAAAAATTGAACTCTGAGGTCCAGATTATGATCTATAAATAAATAAATAAATAAATAATTTAGTTAATTAAGATTTAATGTCTGTAATTATTACAATTGTTAATAAGAATCGAAAAATTATCATAAGTAATGCCACGAGTGATTTCCAAATTATCGATAAATTCACGACTCACGAAGTGAGGAGTGAATTTATCTGGAGAATTTGGAAATCAAGAGAGACATTTGTTAGGACTATTTAAGGAATAAAATTAAGCTGTTTACTGACAAATCATTATTTAAATATGGTTACTTTAAAATATTTATATATTTAATGTAAACGGCGATGTTTGAAGACAAATGAGAAACGATTGCTAGGCTTCATTTGCTTCTTTTGTTCGTCACTGCAACTAAATCATATTATTTATTGCCAAAGGAACGCAATATTGTAAGAATGCACTATAGTGGAGAAAAAATGAAACACATCAACTGTATATTAATTCATTTCTGATGTCCTATGATGTAAATATGACAATTATATTTTTCTGGGAAGAAATACATTTAAGAAAGTGCAAACAGTGGTTTCTTTTTTTGGTGGTATAATCAACTGCTACAATTTTTTTTATATTAACTCCCGCATGCGTTACGTGTTGGCGTTCATGAACTATTTATACAATCTGGTAGCCGTATTCCTTAGAGAGTCAGTCACTGCAAAATAATGATATGACCTATTCAGAACGTTAAAAAGGAGGCGCTTTCTTTATTAAGATAAACTTTAGTTGGTAAATTCTAGACGAAACACGACTGTGATTGGTTGTAAATCAAAAATCATTGTAACGTGATTGGTCATTGACTCCCATTTGTATTTGTATTTCTAAAATATGTATTTTTATCATAACGAGAGTTTGGTTATTCAATTAAGACCTAGGTAGAGACTAAGTTATAGAAAACCACGTCGCCATTTCCACCAGACACATAACATATTGAAAGAAAGAAAGAAAGTGTAATTTGTGCTGTGATTCAAATAGATTTTTCTTCATGCGAGACAGGCATTTCGAATTTTCATGAATGAATAATTCGGAAATTTGGGCAACATTATGGATGTTTGGAAATCTTTTGCAAAAAATGGGATAGTAGAAGCAAATTTCAACACTGACGCCAGATAAGTGGGAGTGATTGAAAGGTTTATTTTTCATATCCGTCCTACTTTGATGGCAATTAATAATTTTCCTGCCCACAACCAGACCGTGAGAAATAGTTTAATGTCTGCCAATTTGAGATCTCGACAAGCCATTCTTAGAGAAGTTCTTAAGGAGGAACATATGAAAAAGCATTTCGTGTCTGTAGAGGTAAATGGTGATCGGGATTGGAAACGATTAAACTTTTATGATGAAGCCATATTTTCTACTAAAAATGAAGGGCTCTATTTTATATGTATTTCTCCTTACATGCGATTCCAATATAGGTACGCTGCCATTCTGCTATTCATGCCCAAAATGGTAGAGTGTCTGTGTCGTGATAGGGACTGTTATCTCTTCTTGGACTGGACACGATCCATCGGAAATATCGATGGTTGCTGAAATGCTGTATGATTCGCTGCGCTAGGTTATTACATCCTAATGCAATTCATACATTTCAGCCTGACAATCATCTTACATCTCAATTGATTCGGACTGGTTTGCGAGGAGACAGAACAGCAAACTGATGGACCAACTTCATCCCTCTCCGAACGTGAAAACAATTGAGAATATGTGAGCACAAAGAATGAACTATATGCAGAAAAATCGTCCCAATTCTCCTCCAAGTGTCCTGAAGATTTGTGGAAGCTCGTGAAGAATGGGTGGAATGTCGTGGCTGAGGACAGTGTTACATTAAGAAATAGTCGATTCTATGGTCCATTGATTGCAAGATGTAATCGAATTGGAAACAATCATCGTATCCAGGCTCTTCTTAATTTTAATTGTTAGAATTTTCAAAGCATTCCGCAGGTGTTTGCCATGAAGTATAAATTATTGTTTAGAATATGAAGGATGTTGGCTAGCCCCTCTCATTTTCAAAAGGGACTTATGATACACAGGTTTAATGAAGGCACACATACACCATGTATATATTCAATTTAACGAACAGAACGCCAATATTATCATGAATACGATTATAAATACATATCAATAAAATTATAGTTATTAAGAATGAAGTCGTGGTGTTATACATTAAAATGTGTTTCTTCATCTGAAAAAGTTATTGGGAGTAAATAGGAACTTCCAGCGTGTAGGCAAACAATACAAGAAGGAGTAAGCTTGTTTTGAAAACTGTGAAAAACACAGCATGAAATAGAAAATTAAAAAGAGAGATTTATGGTTTTCACATTACACAAACAGCCTTTAGAAATATACCATAAATAATGAGTAACAGTTTTAGAACTGTGGTTTTGATTATTTTAGGTTTTGTATTTCTTTATTTAGCCTGGCCGAGTTAAAGTCATATGACCTCCTCTTCCACTCACCAGGACAAAAATCTGATACAGTACAATCACAAGTAACTCCAATATTAAATACTAAATGAAGATTTGATCATTACTCGTAAGATATCTAAAAGATTATGATCGATAACATCTTCTTCTTCTTCACTTCACGGGCTAGGCAAATTGCCTGTTCCGCCTCACAGTTGTTCTGTCCATCTTTTCACTGGCCTTCCTACATTCGTTGAACCTCTTGGCTTGTAGTTGAATGCTGCTCTTGGTAATCTTGTTACATTCATTCTTTCCACATGTGTAAACCATTTCTCTCTATATTCTCTGATTTTCTCATCCAATGGATATATAATTAACTCTGTTCTTATATCTTCATTCCTTATCCGATCCAATCTTGTGCAGCCTTTTGTTCTTCTGCGCTTTGTATTCACTTCGAAATTTTTTGAACATTGCCCAAGTTTCGCTCCCATAATGTAATGCAGGAACTGCCAATGTTTTATAAAACTTCAATCTAGTATCTCTTCTTGTTTTATTCTTTAATTTTTTGTGTATAGTTCCGCATATCATTTGAAATTTCGACAGTTTCATATGTATGTCTCTTTCAGTTTTTGTGTTTATAGTAAAATTACAACCCGAATAATTAAAATTTGTTACTTGTTCCAGAGGTTTGTTGTCTATTACGATTTTTGATCTTATATGTTCGTTTCCCCAAAATGCCATTATTTTTGTCTTTTCTTTTGATATTTTAAAATTATATTCTTGGTATAACTGATTTAATTCATGTAAAGAGTACTGCAAATTATTTTCATTTTCTTGAATAATAACCACATCGTCAGCATACATTAAAACGTTTAATATTTTAAAACGGTCCATTCTTACACCTATATTAACAATACTTTTCCAATTTTGGATGATGTCATTAATATGTAGATTAAATAGGGTAGGTGATAAACCACACCCTTGTCTTACACATCTATTTATTAAAATAATAATAAGAATGATAATTAAAATTAAAACTGAAATCAATAATAAAACGTTTACAAGGGAGAAAAATTGAAATTGTTTGGTAGACTGTCCCTATCTAATGTTCATGAAAAAAAATAATAAACTAATTTGTTGGTTACACAATATTTAAAACAAACAAATGAAAATATTTGTTAATATTAATACTATTTTTTTGCGCGATAGTGCGTTTTGTCTTGCTTACAGCAATGGCGATCCTGATTGAAAGTTGAACTTCCTATATTTCGGGGTTCCCAACCTAAATACGTAACTATACTGTAATAGAATAACTTTACTCTAATATTGCATATTACAAACCGCGTGTGGAAGTAAAATCATTGCCCTCTATGTATACTACATTCAATGTATATACAAAAAATTTCCAAAACGTATTGTTAATATACATTGTACGAAACAAACCACTGCATTTTAAATGAATTGAACTCTATTTGAAACAATATAAATCAATAATACGTGTACGTACTAGCTGCCATTTCATCACTGATTAGATCAAACGGCCTCCTGTAGTTTCAACTAATAAACATTGCCCACACTTTTAAAGTTAGTAAATTGTTTATATAATGAACGCAAATATTTTCAGAAAGATATTATTTTCCTATCATTTATTATTTTGAAAACACCATCGCGCAAAAAAATAATCTACAACGCAAGTTTGTGAAGTGTTTTACAGAATCTCGGAAAATAAAAACCTCGCTGCCACTCGGTTTTTAAATTTTCCTCGCTTCTATAAAAACCACTTCCCAACCTCGCATCGTAATATACTATTCGTATTTATTAATTGTTAAAATAATACTGTCAGTGAAGTGTATAATAGGATGGGCCGAAAAAACTCTTTTTTTATTTCGAAGTTGTAAGAGCACGGAAAAGTTGCGAATTGTATAGACAAAAAAAAAGAAAAACATTATCAAAACCTGTTGACATCATTCGATCGCGCAAAGGCTCTAAAGTTTGACAAACTATGAAAACAACTTCATTTTGCAATTATTCTTTTAATTCTTGAATCAGATGTTTTCGTAATGTAACAGTTTGTAACGTCTTCAAACAGAGCCTAAAAATATTGTATTTTAATTTGGTTTAGATCAGTTGATATCTTTCAGTCGCGCATGGGGCCTAAAATTTACCAAATTTTGAAAATTACACATTTTTATGAGTTTTTTATATCTTTAATACAGCTTTTTAAACATAATAGTTACAGTATTTTTAATCATAAGAACATTGTGTTTTACTATGGCGTGAATAAATAGCTTCCGGCCGAGCAATGATCCCAAATACTATAGAAAAACAGAACCCGAAGAAAGATAGTTAAGCCTACGACATGATGGATGATAACAGTAACAATGGGCATGGTACTTTTCGATTTGCTCTATATTTAAAGAGCTTAAGTATTTAAGTTACAATATAGTTTTTAACAATAAACTTGCTTTTATTAAAAAGAAAAACAGAGTTCTGAATAAATAGTCCATGTTATTTGAACCTGTCCATTAGTACTGTTCTCTATTTTGTAGCCGAAGGTACTTTGAAGACTGATTTGGTGGTGACGTTAGGCATGGATTATCTGGACAGCTGAGTGGTTCTTATAAATCCGTCTTGAGATTCTGCTCTACAAACTTTTCCTGAGGCTTCCGTGACGAGTTTTACACAGCGTTCAACAGCCTGCGTGTGAACTGGGAATTGCTTGAAAGTAATGTTCCAATCAGGGATTGAGTCATCGTCGATGTGCGATTTGATCTCGTCGTCACTGATTTCTGCAAACAATGGGGGAGATGATAATTCATAGTCCATCCAGTTGATCATTTCTGAGTATTATTGGGCATTGAAATTGATTTTTGGTGATGTTCTTACTGTTTTCCTTCTTGCATCTATCTGACTGCCGAAGAATTATCTTTGAAGTCCGAGCTCTCTTATGTATTTCTTGTCATCATGAGCCTTGGCTAACAGTAAGTGTTCTAAATTTAAAACAGAATGTGGGCATGAGGTTTTGAAACATCTTCTACATGTAAATGACTGTCACGTAACTTCCTTTCAAATGCTTTGTTACGCTTGTTTGTTTCTCTTTTGTCTTCCGCTCCTATATTTCCTATTCCGTTTTTGACAGTTTTTTTTTCTACCTCATTATCAGTTCGTGTGAAAAAATGCTACGGTTATTACATTCAAATACTAATTATTTATCAAACACCAAAAGTGCGTAAAAAAGTAACTTTTTCATTATTTTGGCAAAATTTGGGGCTTAGGTACGACCAGAAGATATCAACTGATCTTAACCAAATTAAAACACGATGTTTTTAGGCTCTATTTGAATACGTTACAAACTATTACATTACGAAAACGGTCCACTGCTGTGGTCTCGAGGTAGCGTGCTGCCTTCTTGTCACGCAGCGGGCCCGGGTTCGATCCCCGGTCGGGACAGTTTTTCTGGGTGAGGTTTTTATCGGGGTTTTTCCTCACCTGTAAGACAAATGTCAGGAAAACTTTAAGGCCCAAACGGTCCCCGAAATCATATGGCCATCGCAAACATCATAATTCATATTCATCTTAGGTTAAGCTTAGGATTAGGGACTCTCCTGGCGCACCGTTATCATCATCACCCATCATATCACCGGGGCAACGTAACACCGCCTTCCGGGCGCCCCAACCTCAGAAGTGTGTTACAAGTACGCCATGCCAGGAAAGAAACCAGGAATGTCGAAAGACAAACCTGGGGCATTTGAAAAGAAAAAAAAACTTACGAAAACATCTAATTAAAAAATTTAAGAAATAATCGCAAAAATAAACTTTTTTCATATTTTGTCAAACTTTAGAGCCTTTGCGCGACCGGAAGATGTCAACCGACTTTTATAATTTTTTCTTCCTTTTTTTTTGTCGCAACTTTTCAGCGCTATTATAACTTCGAAACAAAACAAAAATTGAGTTTTTTTCGGCCCACCGTAGTGTATAAGTTAGTTTCTCGTTAAGTAACTATTCAGTTTTTCAGCAATGCTATAGTTGGGACTGTCAGACTCTGACGTAGGGCGAAAGCGAATTCCATGTTCTCCATACCACAAATAAATCTTCGAAGAAATTGGATATAAAAATGTATGATTTCAAAATTCCTAGAATAACAAACTTTCTCAAACTGTGAGAAAGTTAAAAGTTTTATGAACTACTTTAAACAGATTGGAAATCTCCATAGAATTGTATGTACCCGCCTACAGTCAAAAGGGTGAAAGAATGAGATGTTTGTGGACCAATTGTTAACGAGACAGACATTCGAGTAACTTACAGCGAGACACGATCCGAGGTTTTCTGGTTAGTTGTAGATGTTCTGTAACTTGTTCTTCAAACTCGTCTCTGGGAAACTTTCCTCCGAGTTAACTCGCCTCCCGGCCATGACGCGCAACATTAGCACAAGTCAACACTTATAAATTCAAGTAAAATAACTCATAAAATTTTACAGCAAATCAAGTCGTAGATGAAACTTCCAAAATAATGTACTCGCAAATCATCATCAAGGATTAGAACTTAATGTCTGTTCCGACCTCTTGTTAAATTTGGTCTGTCCATATTTTACTGGGTCTTCCAACATTTCTTCGTCCTGATGGTTTGTAATGAAGAATATGTTTCGGAATCCTATTGTTATCCATTCTATTAATGTGGTGCATCCATTCATCTATGTATTATGCAATTCTTTCTAATAGTTTGGATGTACTCGTATTTACTTATCTTTGTACATTTTCATTTCATTTTCGATCTGTTATTGTATAACCAGCCTTACTCCTCAGAAATCACATTTCTGACGTTTCTATTCTTCGTTCCTACTTTTTGTTAAGACCCACTGATCCGATCCATATAGCAGCGTTGGAACCGCCATTTCTTTATAAAATTTCATAATAAACTCGCGAAAGATAAGGTAGTTAAAACTATATTTTCAACAATGCAACTAAAGATTTGTTAGGGTCCACAGCTGTGGTCTTCGGATAGCGTGCTGCCTTGTCAAGCAGCAGGCCCGGGTTCGATCCCCGGTCGGGACAGTTTCCTACCTGAGGTTTTTATCGTGTTTTTCCTCGCCTGTAAGACAAATGTCAGGAAACGTTACGGCCCAAACGGTCCCCGAACATCATATGGCCATTGCAATCATTCATATTAATCTTAGATTAACCTTAGATTAAGCTTAGGATTAAGGACTCTCCTGGCGCACCACTATCATCATCATATCATCGGGGCAATGTAACCGCGCCTTCCAGGAGCCCCAACCTCAAAAGTGGGTTACAATTACGCCAATGCCAGGAGAGAACACCAGAAATGTCCAAAAAGGACAAACTGGGGCATTAAAAAAAGTATGTATTAGATCGCTATTCTGAAATTAGTTAAATAATTAACCAGTTTTTCAATAATTAATTTACATTGGGGTGCGTCAGGACTGGTCGGCCGGCACCCCGTCGTTCACAGACCTCTATAAATATAGGGGCTTCATCTCATCTCATTCCTCTACCCGACCCTGTGTTGGACACGAGTTGAGGATATTTATTATTTATTGATTTGCATTGATAATATATTCGACTCTGTTTCGTAAAGGTAAAGAAAGTGTATGTAAAAAGCTAACCTGAGCAGTCAACATCTTCCTACGCAACTCTGTTATCTATGTTGTTATCTGGGTTATTTCTTGTCTTTTTTGTAGGCAGTCGTGGAAAATTCCAGGCTGCAGTACTAGGTTTCTGCGGAGATTTTGGTTTCTGTGGGATTAGAGGCGTGAACTTTTCCTACCATAAGTTGTAATTATATTGACCGCTTGAGCTACAACAGAACATACAAACTATATATAATTCTGATAAAAATTTAGATTGATATAATCTTACTATTAAAAGGATGTGATTACAGAAAATCACTTTCTTAAATTTTATTTAACCACAAAGGATTAAAGACTAATTAATGTTTTCTTAGGTACAGAAACGTTTCTGCGCAACTGCAGAATTGTTTGTCTCTCTCGCTATGCATATATCTCTCTCGCACAATAACTGTCCAGTAATTGAGGTTCTTCTAATCAGGAATTCAAAGGAGAACCGAAGGGATAGCTCACCGCTGGTCATCAATTTGGCTAGGCCACAGTTATATCTACAGGCCGTCCAGTTATCCTGCATCAGGTCTAACAGTTAACGCTTCTTCCTCGATAAACGTACAAGCAGTCTCTCTTAAGTTGGGGCATGTTTATAACGAGCATTATGGTATAGTGAATAGGTTACTTCCAGAAGACGCATGAAATTTACTATTTAATTACGTTCATATTGGGAAACTATTTATATGGGAACATTAATAGCATTCATGATGAAGTTCCGTTGAGGTATTATTCAAAATTAAAATTATGAAATATTTATCTAAAAGGTCCGTCTCCTCAACGCTATTAGTTATTTATTTGAAGATCTTCAGTGAAACACCAGTATTGAATCCTGCTGATGATGGGAGTAATCCCGAAAGCGCTACAGATAAATAACCAATAGAGTTGAGGAGACAGACCTTTTAGATAAATATTTCATAATTTTATATTTTAATATTTATATGTGACAAAACGCGAATTAGGTCTGTTAGAATATTTTCAAAGTCTGTGTTGAAACCGAAATAAACAGCTAGTAATTGATTTTTATTCACAGAGAGTTTTACTTGTGATCGTTATCCACACAATGTTGTAAGTAGAAGTAGTAATAATAATAATAATAATAATAATAATAATAATAATAATAATAATAATAATAATAATAAACTAACTCACTGGCAACTATCGAACCCGTAGGTTCATGGCCGCACTGACATAAGCTCTCCATACAATCCTATCATGAGCAAATATTTTTCAATCATTCCCTGTTTCATCTATTTTCCTTAAATCATAGTTCATGTTATTCTCCCATCTCATTCTTGATCTGCCAACTGCGCGTTTTCCATCTGGTTTTCCTACAAGAAGTTTCCATACCCATCTTTCATTCCCTATTCGTGCCACATGTCCTGCCCATCGCAGTATACGAGATTTAATTCTTATTATAACTGGTTTCCTATAAAGATCACGTATTTCACTTTTAGAATTCTTCTCCATTGGCCTGTCTGGTTCATCTCTCTTTGGTTTAAATCTTTTCCTAAGAACTTTTTTCTCAAATCTCGTAATATTTTATTTTCCCTTTAACGTAATGTCCATGTTTCGTAGACATATAATAGAACTGGAAGAATAACAGTTTTATATCTCTTCGATTTAATGTTTTGTGGGAGGAGTTGTAACAACAGTAGTCCCTGTAATGCATAACAACACGAATTTACAGAACTGAATCTATGCTTCATTTCTTCATGCATATAATTGCTATTTGTAATTACTTTTCCCATGTATTTGCATTCAGCCACTTCTTCAAAATTTATCTCATTGATCATTAAATGTCCATTTCCATTATATAATGTATCTCTGTGTGTGGACATACATTTAGTTTAATTGATATTTACTCTAGTCAATATTTCATAGTGTTGTGTGTGTAGGCCCTTAGTATCTCCTCGCTATCGCCTAATAATACCACATCATCTGCATATAATAACAGTTTATTAATACCATTAAGTTTTATGCTATCCTCGTTCTCCAAAGATTTGATGGCATCTCTGGTACAAAATTGAGTAATACAGGAGGATTAACAATAATTAATAATAATAATAATAATAATTATTATTATTATTATTATTATTATTATTATTATAACAACAGGAATAATAATAAATACCCTCGGATATACAGCTCCTGTAGTTTAGCTGCACCTCCCTCAGAATAATAATTTATTCATTGCTATCTAATGCTTTTTCTCTCTCTTCTTTATTCCCTAACACACTTCCACGCATCCAAAACATTTCAATTCAGGCCATCTTCTGAGCCTTGATCGTTAAAAGTAGATCTCCTTAATTTTCATATTTGGTGTAAATATTTCTAATTCACAATGGACTTAAGTCACATTAGCTCTTTATCTGTTTCTCAAGTAATACAATGTAAGGTTGTTAATACTGTTATTGTAAAAAAAAGTTTTGTTAGGTTGTTTGTGAACATATTATAAAATAAATTATATAATAATGTGCTCAACTCATGTCGAACTCAGACTCAGATAGGGGAATGAGATGAAATGAAACCCCTATATTTATTTTGTCTTTGAACGACAAGGCTGCCGTCCGATCACGTCTGTCGCACCGTCACAGAGGCAGATGAATATGGATGAAATGAGTATGGAGAAATAGTGGAATGAAATTTGTGGCAGCAGAAAACGTGATAAACCCTAACAAAAACCTGTCCAAGCTCCGTTTCGTCCATAGAGAAACTTCGAATAGAGGGAAAACTGAGTACAGTGACATCTAAAAAAATTCGGTCGTTTACGATGAACTACAATGAGCAAACTACAATGCTAGCGTGTTTCGTAGTAACAGAATATGTAACTAAATAAAACAAATGCAAGGTACACGGCGTCGTGCACGGCGTATTCACTCGGAATTATGGGAAATTAGCCATTCTGTAAATTTAAATATTTAACTGTTATCCTTTCGTTCTATGTAGACGGTACTGTAAAAATTATATATTATCGAAAGATAAAATCAATACTTAGATTTTATACTACTCTAATTTGTAAGTAAATTCAAGCTTGTTTACGTTTTATTGTGAATCAATTTTCAAAGCTAAACCTACTAGAAGTGATAAAATTCTAAGATTTGTTAGGTTAGGAAGAGCGATGTTAGTGTACAGCCATTTCTAATGTGACTTTATAATGGACTTCAGATGTACGACACAGCTAAGGTTCTTTAATATATATTGTATAAAATATGTATGTGAGAATAAGGGGGTAGGTCAATTGTACATATTTATTAAAAGAGCTGATAATGCACGTTTTTAAATTTTAATAAACGAAAATAAATTAAAATGTTTTATTTATTTCCATTCTTCCCTTCTGTTAAAATTAAAGAAACTCTTTCGGTCTGTGATGCTGGGTGCAAACAATTCCATAATTTAAGATTAATTAATACATTATTTCTATAAAAGTTCAATTTCATGATTATCCACCAGATTGTGTTATATAATTTTACCACCAGGCGGTGCTGAATTTCATATTAATACTTACTTACTCTTACTTACTCACTGGCACTATCGAACCCGCAGGTTCATGGCCGCACGGACATAAGCTCTCCATACATCCCTATCCTGAGCTAATGCTTTCCAATCATTCCCTGTATAATCTACTTCCCTCAAATCATAGTTAATGTTGTTCTCCCACCTCATTCTTGGTCTACCAACTGGGCGTTTTCCTTCTGGCTTTCCTACAAGAAGTTTCCATGCACGTCTTTCATTCCCCATACGCGCAACATGTCCTGCCCATCGCAGTCTACGGGACTTAACTGTTCTTATTATATCTGGCTTCCTATAAAGACCATGTAGTTCATTGTTATGTAGTCTTCTCCATTCACCTATCTGTTCATCTCTCTTTGGTCCAAAATTTTCCTAAGAACTTTATTCTCAAATACTCTTAATCTCCTTTCCTCCCTTAAAGTAAGAGTCCATGTTTCACACCCATATAATATAACTGGTAGAATAATAGTCTTATATATTTTCAGCTGAACGTTTTTTGAAAGGAGTTGGGTCATCAAAAGTCTCTGCAATGCATAATAGCATGCATTTCCAGAATTGAGCCTGTGTTTAATTTCTTTGTGCATCTCATTCCTATTTGTGATTATTGTTCCTAGGTATTTGAATTCAGCCAATTCCTCAAAATTTCCCTCATTTGTCATTAGCTGTCCATTTCCATTATATAATGTATTTCTACTTGTGACCATATATTTAGTTTTACTAATATTTACTTCCAGTCCTAATTTCTTAGTGTTACTCAAAAGTGTGTGCGTGTTGGCCTTTAGTATCTCCTCGCTATCGGCCAGTAGTACTACATCATCAGCATAAACTAACAGCTTATTAATACCATTCAGTTGTAAGCCTTCCTCATTGTCTAAAGATTTAATGGCATGCTCTAGTACAAAATTAAATAGTAGAGGAGATAGTGCATCTCCTTGCTTCAACCCATTCTGGATTTCAAAAGTGTCTGAAAACTGTTTGCCTAGAATTTCATATTAATACCAGAAAAAAACGAAAAAATTAGATATCGTTATTTGTTCTACACTAGCACCGCTTGTGGCATGTACGCGAAACTTGTCCACTTTCTTCTCTGGTACTCTGTGCGTTTCGTCCACTATGAAATCCACATGGAGTCACCAAGACTCGCTCTCGAGACTACAACGGTGAGAGGTGAATGTCTTATACCACGGTGAAAACTGTGGTCAGATTAACAGATTTATTTACAACAAATTAACAAACTAACTAACTAACTCACTGGCACTATCGAACCCGTAGGTTCATGGCCGTGCGGACATAAGCTTTCCATACATCCCTATCCTGAGCTAATGCTTTCCAATCATTCCCTGTATAATCTACTTCCCTCAAATCATAGTTAATGTAATTCTCCCACCTCATTCTTTGTCTATCAACTGAGGGTTTTCCCTCTGGTGTCCCTACATGAAGCTTCTATGCAAGTCTTTCATTCCCCATTCGTGCCACATGACTTGCCCATCGCAGTCTACGACACTTAACTGTTCTCATTATATCTGGCTTCCTACAAAGATCATGTAATTCACTGTTATGCAGTCTTCTCCATTCACCTGTCTGTTCATCTCTCTTTGGTCCAAAATTTTTCCTAAGAACTTTATTCTCAAATAGGCCTACTCGTAATCTCCTTTCTTGCCTTAAAATAAGAGTCCATGTTCCGCATCCATATAATATAACTGGTAGAATAATAGTTTTATATATTTTTAGTTTAACATTTTTTTAAATGAGTTGGTAAGTCAAGAGCCTCTGTAATGCATAATAGTACGCATTTCCAGAATTGAGCCTATGTTTAATTTCCTTGTGAATGACATTCATGTTTGTGATTATTGTTCCTAGGTATTTGAATTCAGCCACCTCCTCAAAATTTTCCTCATTTGGCATTAGCTGTCCATTTCCATTATATAATGTATTTCTATGTGTGACCATATATCTAGTATTATTGATATTTATTTCCAGTCCCAATTTCTTAGTGTTACTCAGTAGTGTGTGCGTATTGGCCTGTAGTATCTCCTCGCTATCGCCCAATAGTACTACGTCATCAGCATGAACTAACAGCTTATTAAGATCATTGAGTTGTAGGCCTTCTTCATCCTCTAAAGATTTGATGGCATGCTCCAGTACAAAATTAAATAGTAGAAGAGATAGTGCATCTCCTTGCTTAAACCCATTCTGGATTTCAAACCTATCCGAAAACTGTTTGCGTACACGCACCCTACTCTTTGTGCCATTTAGACACATTCGTATAAGTCTAACTAACTTTTTAGGAATTCCGAACTCTAGCGGGATAGTATATAACTTTAATAATAATAATAATAATAATAATAATAATAATAATAATAATAATAATAATAATAATAATATAATATTAATAATAATAATAATAAGAATAAGAATAATAATAATAATAATAATAATAAAATCTTATTTATACTTCATTGGTGCAGAGTAAACTATTTTTGGGTGCGTAAACGTAGATATTATGCAGGGAGCAAGCACATAAAATATTGGTGACAGAGAAGGACCATAAGGGAAGAGCTTCTAGAGATTCAAGAAGAGACAAATTAGGAGTACTAAGATCAAATAAAAAAATGGATGTTCAAAAAGGTGTTCTACAAGTTATTGAAGAAAGAAAACTAAAATGAATTGGCCACGTAAAGAGGATGTAAGGTAATAGGATACCTAAGATGATATTAAATGTTGAAGCGAAGAGCAAGAGAAGAAAGGGGAGACCAAACGAACAGTGGGTTCAAAGAGTGGCGAGAAATATAGTGTCGAGATGATTAACATCAAGTAATGAAGAGAATGTGGATGTATGGACTAAAATTTACAATGGACTGTAGTAAAACTACTGCATTGGAGAGAAATTTCTAATAAAATATTATTATTAAACATTGTAATACCTTTCAGAACTTCACGGAATGACCATTATACAACCCACATAATAAAAATAAATATTTATTATTATTAATTATTATTATTATTATTATTACTTTATAAAAATTCATGATATGTTTTATTGATATCAACAGACAAAACACGCGTTCCCGGAGGCTCTAACAAGTATAAAAATATAATTCTATGAAGTTTATATATATAGGCTACACACACATTGATCGAACACTTTTTTTAATCATATTGTAAAAATGAACAAACATCGACATTCAACAGAATAATATTTTCCTTCTTTTCATGTACAAATATTATTTCTCTCTGCAGCAAAAAAAAAAGTGGTGCATGAATATGCTTTATGTTCGGTTACATCTGCTTTAATAGATTTTTTTAAAACAAACTTTTATGTGCGTATGTTTTATTTGAATTTTAATGAGGACAATGCGCGACCTTATAAATCCGCAGCTAATTTGATAGAGTTTGAGCACGAGTCTGTTTAAATGGCAACCCTGCATCTCCATCCATTCGGTGTTTAATTTCCATAAGTGGTTCAGGTTTATCGCACCATAGGCTGATAATCGGGGCAGAAATTTACATGTAGATGCCATAGTTGTTTCTTGAATTTTCGCCAAATGAACAGATTTAGTGTTTAATTTCAAATGATATTTTTAATTACCTAATTATTAACAACAAAAGCCAAACCTAATCCACGTGTTTCGAGACTCATTAATGGAGTCGTATGGCGTTTTCTAGGGCGTAAAATTCCGTGATGGCATAATAAGGACAGTATTTTCAAATATAGAATCGCAACACAAATGTATATAAACATATAACTATCTCTTTCAGTAACATTGCACATTTTTACTTCCACAAACATGTTATATTGTAGTTTCTTTTGTCAAAAGGCAGTCTTTCTTAGCAAACTCAGTATTCTCAATCCTTTTGTAAATTTTTCCTTTTCTCTTCAAGCCTGCATACTTTTAGTTTGTCGTTTCGTTGCTTCTATCTTATATCTCCTTTTTTTCCCGACATTTATTTGTCCATTATTCCTTCAAGCTCATTCTTCAATGAGTAGTTTTTTCTTAGACAGTGAGCAAGTAATTTGTTTTCCTCTTTTACATCATTACCATTATAATTATTCTTTCACTCTCTGATTTTAATGTAATATTTATTTTTGTTTTTTGTCCAGCGGGGATATCGATGACCGTCGTCGTCGTTTTGTGACGGCACTTGGTGCTGTCCACTGTGCCGTATTGTGGGACTTTTTTTGTCAATTGATGGATAATCATGTAGATGCAATCAGTATGGGGCCCAACTAGATGACCGTACCTCTTACGGCGGTTTTCGAGAAATTTTGTATTTTGTAATGGAAATTTGAAAACGAAGGTTTGTAGGACTCGCTAGAGTGGGGCAACGTAAATTGTGTCACTGAACAGTCTGGCTCAATTCAGTGACAGAATGAGCCACTCCACTCCGCGCTGACTTCTCATTTATTTGATTTCTCCTTGTTGAAACCTATGGGTGATATATGTTACTAAATACGAGTATGTTTTGGCTAGTACGTAATTGCGGAAAGTGATCTATACTGCGCACAATTGGGTTATCATTCTCCTGGATAATCTATGGTATACTTTTCACACGTTTTATACTCTTGTTCATAATCATGTTTCTATGTTCTAATCATCTCTCTACAACATGAATTTTATATTATAATATTTATAATTATATATTTATAATTATATTGTTGAAGTTTTACAAAGTATTGGCAGTATCTATGGATGTGAAACCTGGACATTAACAAAGGCAAATAGTAAACAATTAGAGGCTGCTGAAATGAAGATGTTGAGAGCAGTAGCAGGATACCAAAGAACCGATAAAAAGAAAAACGAAGATATAAGAACAGAACTTAATATATTTAATATCTATGAAAGAAAAAAATATTATCAAAATGCTTATGTTCAGCACGTATTACGAATGAATGAACAGCGCATACCAAGAAGAATGTATAATTATAAACCAAAATGGAGAAGAACGTTGGGAAGACCATTGAAGATATGGAAGGACCTATTCGACCTATAATGAGATCGGAACAGGCCATTGGGCTTAATCCTTTTTGTTGATGATGATGATGATTATATTGGTACGGCAGGTGAGCCGCAGTATTACGCTACTCTGGGTGAGTTTAGAAAACGTAAAAAAACTCATAAGATTAGTGAGTGAAAGATGGACAACAGAACATGTAAGGTATGAGAACATAATGAAATATCAGAAATTTGTTATACTTCAACATGTTTAAAATAATTCGATTCATTCTCCTGCTTATTATTGAGTAGACTGTAATCTTGGGAAACGTTATTTGGGAAACAGGTATTCAGAATGTAAACACTATTTTTATAAAGTCATTGCAAGTACTTGCTCATGCATATGACACAAATATTATAGGAAAAACAGAAAACTCTGATTTTACTGTTATAAAGAATGCTGGTAAAAATGTGTTCGATTCCAAATAAAAATCTAATAAAACTAGCCATTTCAAATGAAATAGAGATATCATAGGGATAAAGTTATGGGATGTAAATTGGAAAAATAAACAGTTTTCTTTATATATGATCCACACTCACTGAAATAATATATCCCAAAAATTAAGCTAAATAACACAAAATTCAAAGAGATAATATTAAGTAATCTTAAGATATTAAAATTTTATGCTGCAGCCACTGATTCTCCTGCCTTGACGTTTTCAGGACAGTGTTGCCGATATGGATATTCAGTGGGAGTGACCGCTTTATGTATGCGGTTAGCAGACGTACAGCTGACAACATCTCAGCAAATTCGAACCTTACCAGCGCGCTATACCTGCGTCAAGAGCAGTGATTGGTCGTGGCATATATCTACTCCCACTACAACCATATCGTTATTGGCAGTAGAGGGTGAATTCTCCCTTTACCCCTCGCATAACCTAAACTTCAAAGCCTGAGATATGACGGCTCGGGTATAATCGAGATTACTTTCCTACAATACAGATTTACATTGTACAAAGCATTAATAAAATCTTTTTTAATATATAGTCACCTTTCATTACAAAAACGCCAATTATCAAAAAGTGAAGTTCACGGGAGAGAAGAAATGGTAATCTAATATAAAAAATGAATGTTTGTTTGTTTGTGTGTTCGTACTTTATGCGCGGCCATACCGTTGATCCGATTGTCACGAGGCTTTTTGCAAAATGTTCAGGAGATTCCTGGGATGAACATAGACTATAAGAGAGTTGTAATACTCAACTCCTACACCTTTAAAAATCGCCCTTGGCGGTGGAAACTGTGAAAAAAAAATTAACTCTTTGGACGCTTAAATGGCTTACGCTGCCTAAACCATAACAGATACACAAAATTAATGTACACAGAATTAAATATCTCAAAAAGCTCTATGTATCTCTTAAGTATAACTCACAATAACCATTTTTGTCTTTTATTGATGCCTAGAAGATCGAGAGAAGTACGTAGATTCCTGTGTAAGCATATCAGCACATGGCGGGTATTATTTTATGGATAACTCACAATAAGGAATTTTGTCTTTTAGCTCATTTATGCCAACAAGATCGAAATAAGTAGATTGCCGGGCAACACCCGGTAATCAGCACGAGGTCTCTTAAAATAATTACGATATACATTTATAATTATTTTTCATTTTACTTATTTCAACTAAAGATAAGAAGTACATTAATTTTCGTCTTTCAGCTCATTTATGTCAAAAATATCGGAATGAGTAAGTTCCCGGACAACGCCGGGTAAACAGCACGGGGTATCTAAAAAGAATTACGATATAAATTGTTCCATTTACTTATTTAACTAAACATAAAACACATTAATTTTCGTATTTCAGCTCATTTATGTCAAGAAGGTCGGGATAAGTAGATTCCCGAGCAACGCCGGGTAATCAGCACGGGGTATCTAAAAATATAAATGTATAGGCCTAATTATGTTTCGGTTTACTTATTCAATCAAACATAAAAGCACATTAATTATCATTAATTTAGGCGTAGCAGCGCACACTGAGTATTAGCTAGTCTAATATATATATATAATTGAATGTTTGTTTGTTCGTATTTTATGCGCTGCCAAACCGTTCATCCGATTGTGATGGGACTTTTTGTAAAATGTTCAGGAGATTCGCGGGATGAACTCGAGTTGTTATACTCAACTCCTACACCCTTAAAAATCACCCTTTGTAGTGGAAAAGTTGAAAAAAGTAGCTCTTTGGGCGCTTAAATGGCTTACGCCGTGTAAACAATAACAAATACACAAAATTAATGTACACAGAAATGAATATCTCAAAAAGCTCTACAAGAAAGTCCGGGATAGCATATGTTTATCTCTTACGGATAACTCGCAATAACCATTTTTGTCTTTCATTGATGACAAGAAGATCGGGATAAGTAGGCTCCCGGGAAACACCGGGTAATCAGCACAGGGAATCTTAAAATAATTACGATATACGTTTATAATTATTCTTCTCTTTACTTATTCAACTAAGCATACGAAGTACATTAATTTTCGTCTAAACATAAAAGCACATTATTTTAAATTTATTTAGTCGTAGGAGCGCACGCCGCGCCGGGTATTAGCTAGTGATTTACAGTATACATTCTTGTCATTTTGACTTCATTCTTTAGGGAAGCGTCAGTAAGCTGTGATTTTTATTTACAAATATATATATATATATATATATATATATATATATATATATATACACACACACACATTCATACTAGTGTGAGTGTTATGTTGTACGTATGTTTATTAATATTATTTCTGTATAGATGATCAAGGATAGCATTATTTTCTTCGTTAAATTAATTATTTATTCGTTTATTTTCAATGTTATATCTGACTATACTGTTTGACTCGCATTAAAACTTTAGTTGTTTGTTTTAAGTAATTTTTGCCTATTCATTTAGTAGGTAGCATATGTCAGATATGAAAGTAAAAATTCCAAAGCTTACTCAAGCGTGTGTGAGTTCCTCTTTCCTTAAAGCTTCCACGATTATAGCTTGTAGCTCACTGCACATTACATGTTTGAAAATTTATTAAGGAAAGCTGAATTAATATTTGCCTTTTATGGGCCCGGTCTATGTTTTCTAATCAAAATAGTTATCAACAATAACGGTTTGATCCAGCACCAATACGGTGCAAATATATATATTGAGTGTACTGATGAATATAGACCTGTACCTATTATACATTTGTTAAATAAGCATTTAGAGGAAGATACATGGAACAGTTAATGACATTGGAACGTAGATAATAATATAACAACTAAATAACGTGTACAAATAACCTGATATAGTTAAAATAAGTAGATTAAAATGGCAGGACATATTCAGAGGATTAATAAGTAAAGGAGTGTTGAAAATTTACAGACTGTAAAATTGAAGGCATACGAAGAGTTGAAAAACCAAATTCTTGCTTGATTGATGAAGTTCTGGGGGGTGTTAGGATAATTAGATAAAAAATGATGGAATGTGGCCAGAGAGAGATCGGCTTGGAACAGAATCTTAAAAGAGGCAACTGCTCATGCTGCGTTACAATGTTATTTATTATGTGGTGTTTATTGAGATTTGTAATGCAAGAAATAAATAGATCAATACATTTTGAGCATCTTTTTTAAATATAATAAATAGCAATTAAGATTGCATACTTATTTATTTTGAAGAGACTCTATTTGATGGTACCATAAAGTATCACATTCTTAAAGATTGGTCCCGGAATTTCAAAGTTTTGAACCACTGTTAATCAAGTAGACAAGTAATTAGACGACGGTAATTAATTTTCTTAGTAATTTATTTTCATGAGACTGTATTTGAAGGGTACCGTAAAGTTTCAAAATACTCGAGGAAATTCTCGGAATATGAAGTTGAGAGCAACTTGTTTTGGTTTGTT
The DNA here is from genome assembly GCA_030220185.1 of Diploptera punctata. Classification (NCBI taxonomy): domain Eukaryota; kingdom Metazoa; phylum Arthropoda; class Insecta; order Blattodea; family Blaberidae; genus Diploptera; species Diploptera punctata. The sequence goes on along the minus strand of JASPKZ010007520.1, from coordinate 61,405 downwards.
GTAAAGTTGGAAAACGTCTCATGTGCTGTATTTATGCACACCAAACACTCGAAGTAGGACAAACAATTCTAAGCTTATTTCAGAGAGACATAAAAGAACCGAACAAATTATATTGGACTTTTTTAAATATTTTTCTTCATATTGTTAATACATTCTCGCTAATAAAATAAAATTATTATATAGAATCTATACAATTTTTCCAGGTGGTTGTGATATTGCAATCACATAATTCTGTGTACATCAAAATCTGAGGAACTGTCAAAGATTAGACGTCATCAAATTATGTTTCTGCGTGATAGTGCGATTTGTCGTACTTACAGCAATGGCGACCATGATTGAAAGTTCAACTTCCTACATTGCAGATTTGCCAACCTAAATAACTATACTGTAATAAAATAACTATACTGTAGTATTTACTAAATTGATGAAACGGCCTCCTGTACTTTCAACTAATCAACATTGACCATACTATTAACGTTAATCAGACTCAAATATTTCCAACAATGATATTATTTTACTATTCTTTATTATTTTGAAAACATCATCGCGCTAAAAAAATGTACGACGCACGTTTATGAAGTATGTATTTCACGAAATCTCGGAAATTAAAGTCCTCGCTATCGTTCTGTTTTTAAATGTTTTCCTCGCGTCTGTAAAAACCACTTCCCAACCTCGCATCGTAATATACTATATTGTTAATCAATTTCTTTCTTATGGTTACAAAATATTATGCTATAAACTTAAGCTCTTTTGGAGGAGTTTGTTGTTTAAAAATTATTAATTTTAAATTATCTAGAAGAACCACTAATCAAACAGCAAAACGCTCTATATTAAAATCATATTAGCCTTACGAAATTCACATCATAAAACTACCCGTGATCCACTGGAAGATTATTTCACTTACACAGTGCACAAAATCATGGACCTACGTTCATTTTATTCATATTACCAAATATTATTATAATATGATACATTATTGGAACTGTGTTAAAATAACGGTATTGGAAAGTGTTAAATAACATCGTTTACTACTTATAAAAGTGGTGGTGTAAAATTCTCAAATATAGATACTTCTAAACGAAGCCGGCCTTTGGCGATGGTAATGACACCTACCTGTCAACGGACGAAACAAGAATTATAGATTTGTATGTGTGGAAGGAATTTTTAATGCTTGTGCCAAGTCTAGAATGGTGTAGTGGGCTGCACACTAGTGCGGAGAACTAGAGGTCCACTGTTCTATTCCAAGTTCAGACATTAATTTCTTCTTTTCATAATATCATTATAATATTTGTAATTAATGTTTATAAAATATACATTATTATTACTACTACTATTAAAACTCATTTATAGTTCTTTGCTGGAGAGTATACAATTTTACGGTGCGGAAAGGTGGGCATTAAGCAGAGAGCAAGCACATAAACTGTTAGTGACATAGATGGATTTCTGGAGGAGAGCTTCTAGAAATTCAAGAAGAGACAAAATTAGAAGTAATAAAATTGGAGAAAAAATGGATGTTCAAAAAGATGTTCTATAAGTTCTTGAAGAAAGAAGACTGAAATTGTTTGGTCACGTAAAGAGGATGTCAGATGACAGGATATCTAAGATGATTTTAAATTTTGAAAGAGTGGACAATAGAAGAAATAGGAAACAAAAAGAACAAACAGTGGATTCAAGACGTGCATTGGAATATGTTGTCGAAAGGAATGACAGGGAGTGATGCAGATAATAGGGACGTATGGAGGAGTAAAATTTACAATGTTGTTGTAGGAAAACTACTATATTATAGATAAACTAATAACAAAACTTAATAATAATAATAATAATAATAATAATACTATTATTATTATTATTCTTATTATTATTATTACTATTACTATTACTATTATTATTATTATTATTACTATTACTATTATTATTATTACTATTATTATAATTACTATTATTATTATTATTATTATTATTATTATTATTATTATTATTATTATTATTATTATCAGCATAATCAAGGATTAGACCTGCTGGTCTGCTCCGATCTCATGTTAGAATTGGTCTATCCATCTTTTACTGGGTCTTCCAACATTTCATCGTCCTAGTTAGGTTGTCAACTGTTGAATCTGCCGGCATTTTTTAACATGAGACTTGAAAGTATATTATTACTATTATTATTATTATTATTATTATTATTATTATTATTATTATTATTATTATTATTATTATTATTATTATTATTAAACTATTAAATAATCTCACAAGACATCAGCGTTAAATTTTAAGCTGAGAAACAGACAAACAAATGAAATTCTTCATAAAGGTAACTCCATTCATAGGATACACATTTTGATTAATTGTACACTGACTTGCAAAGTACGGGGAAGAACCAAATTAATTATTCGGTTAGTTAGGCAACGTGGAAGTTTTTCACAGATTATGCCTGTCAGAGTTAAAGGGTGACGACTAAAAGCAGTCATTCTACAACATTTTACAGTTAAGGTTGTAAATCTACAATCTAATCTTACAAAAATGAAAATTGAATAAACATAATGCATAAGATATTTCATCTTATCACAGATAAAGTGAAGGCAACTAATTTTTATACATATAGGAAAATGACACTGCAAAAGAGACTATGGTCGTTTTTAACCGTCAGTCTTCAGTTTGTTAGCTTAGGTTGGGTAGTTTAAATATGATGTTAGTGATAAGTTTGTTACGTTATAAGACAGGGTGATTTATTCAATTGTAGTCTGGATTCTTCATCATCATCATCATCAAAAATCATGGATTAAGCCCATGTGGCTTGTTCCGGTCTCATAGATTCTCATTCAAAAAGTTTAATCCATCTCTTTTTCGATCTACCAACATTCCTGTCTCCTCTTGGTTTGTAATTAAGTATAAGTTTTGGAATCCGATCATCTTTCATTCTTTGAACATGTTCTTTCCAGTTTTTTCAATATTATTTTATTTTATCTAAAAGTGTAAGAATATTTAGCTCATTTCTAATATCTTCACTTCTTCTTTTATCTAGAAGTTTGCAGCCAGCCACACTTCTCAGAAATTTCATTTCAGCTGCTTCGATGATCTTCTCATTGGATCCTTAACAATATTTATATTTTATCAACATAGTTTCTGATAATTAAATAGTCTAATGCACGTAATATAAAATTCCTATATAATTTAAAGATATAAATTAATTAAACCCAAAAAGAAACTATTTGAGAGTCGAACTTCGAGGTATCAAAAAATATACCTCTCAGAGTTATTAGTAGATAAAGTGGTTTGAATTTGATACTCATAGTACAGTATTAAATTTAGATTAGAGTAAAGTGGAATGGCTTCACGTAGGCCTATATATATATATATATATATATATATGGAGCTCAAAAGTAATACACTAAGATCCAAAAAACCGTACTTAAAAAACGCAGTAAACTAGTGGTTATGTTTTTTGACTCTGGTCTCGAGGGTCGCGGGTGCAAAACCCGGCCACGATGATGGATTGTTTGGGATGGAAAAATTCAAGGAGTAAGTTCACCGATAGGGACTTCAAGTTGTGGGTTTCGAGTCTGAAGATTTTCAGGCTCATACAAGATTCTTAAGCCTGAATAAAGACGCCTTTGAGCAAATTTTCCCGACCTCCTTCATCCTAGTGATACGTCAGTTGATTGTTTCACTGGCTCGGTATGTTGAACTAATACCATTCATAACAACTGTAGGGAAATGAGAGTAACTAAATTAACTTGGTCTAGTATCTCATATCAAAAGGGGAGGCTAAGGCCCAACATTGGGCTATTACGTCATTGTAGACTGTAGAGCTATTAAATTACAAGTGGGCACCCTGAAACGCAAAGAGCAGCTTCTAGTAGCTATTTCAGACTGTTCAGTGTACAGTAACTTGATAGATATTGAGTCGTCAATCTGTTTTTTAAAATAATTACTCAATGTTTGTCGATAATTTTATATAAACTTTAAATGTTACATTTTTAAAATATGGTGACTAGTTCTCAATAGTTGAGGTTCTTTGAGCGCCGAAAACTCACACCATTTCAGAGGCAGTACTGGTGTTTAATTTTAATACCACAGTATTTACTCAAATGCAGACAACTTTAACAACTAATAACTCACGTACATTTTGTCTGATATCCTGAGATCTCCATCTCATCCTGTTTGTCAGAAACCCCTCTACAACCAAGTAAAATCTCTCCATTAATTACTTTATATAATATATGGCATATGTATAAAATGAGTGTCTGCTAGTCTGTCACTCTATGATTATTGGACTCAAAAAACTGTATGCCCGATTTGAATGGGGTTTTTATCATCAGACATTTATTGGGGCAATTAACATATATAACCTACTTACTATAGGACCAGAGCTAAAGAAAAAGTTAATAGCTGCAGTAAAAAAGTAGTTTTTTGGACGCTTAAATGGCTTACGTTGCCTAAACCATAACACAATACTCCAAATTAATGGACACAGAACTGAACATCTAAAACAAATTCTACAAAAAATGCTATGAGAGCATGTCTATCTTTTAAGGATAACTCACAATAACAATTTCTGCTTTCAGCACATTGATGCCAAGAAGTTCGAGATATGTAGATTCCCGGGAAACGTTGAGCAATCAACACGTGGTTTCTAAAAATAATTAAGATACAAATTTATAACTGTTTTTATTTTTTCTTATTCAAGTAAACTTAAAAACACATTCCATTCATTCAGGCGTAGCAGCGCACCCTGGGTATTAGTTAATTTATAATATACAAACTACTGTAATACCCGGCATGCGCTGCTATGCCTAAACAAATGAAAATTAATGTGCTTTTAGGTTTAGTTTAATAAGTAAAAGGAAAACTATTATAAATTTATATTTCTTAGATATCCCAATCTTCTTGTTATAAATGAAGTGAAATACGAACATTAATGTTTTTTTTTTATTTTTAGTTAAATGAGTAAAAGGAAAAAATGACATCGTAATTATTTTTTAGATACCCCATGCTGTTTACCCGGCGTTGTTCGAAAATCTACTCATCCCGATATTCTTAGCACAAATAAGCTGAACAACAGAAATTAATGTACTTCTTATGATTAGTTGATTAAGTAAAAATAAAATACTATAAATGTATATCGTAATTATTTTAAGATTACTCGGTGTTGCCGGGGAATCTACTTATCTCGATCTTCTTGGCATAAATGAGTTAAAGACAAAATTGCTTATTGTGCGTTATCCGTAAAAGAATACCCGCCATGTGCTACTATGCTTGACTCGATCTTCTTGGCATCAATGAAAAACAAAAATTATTATACTGAGTTATCCGTAAGAGATAAACATATACTGTCGAGGACTCTTTATAGAGCTTTTTGAGATATTCATTTCTGTGTACATTAATGTTGTGTATTTGTTATGGTTTAGGCAGCGTAAGTCATTTAAGCGTCCAAAGAACAATTTTTTTTTCACGTGTTCCACTACAAAGTGCGATTTTGTACTAGAGCATTCCATTAAATCTTTAGAGAATGAGGAAGGCTTACAACTCAATGGTATTAATAAGCTGTTAGTTTATGCTGATGATGTAGTACTATTGGCCGATAGCGAGGAGATACTAAAGGACAACACGCACACATTATTGAGTAACACTAAGAAATTGGGACTGGAAGTAAATATCAATAAAACTAAATATATGGTCACACGTAGAAATGCATTATATAATGGAAATGGACAGCTAATGACGAATGAGGGAAGTTTTGGGGAAGTGCCTGAATTCAAGTACCTAGGAACAATAATTACAAATAGGAATGAGATGCACAAAGAAATTAAACATAGGCTCAATTCTGAAAATGCGTGCTATTATGCATTGCAGAGACTCTTGATGTCCCAGCTCATTTCAAAAAACGTTAAACTGAAAATACAGTATATAAAACTATTATTCTACCAGTTATATTATATGGTGCGAAACATGGACTCTTACTTTAAGGGAGGAAAGGAGATTACGAGTTTTTGAGAATAAAGTTCTTGGGAACATTTTTGGACCAAAGAGAGATGAACAGACAGGTGAGTGGAGAAGACTACATAACAATGAACTACATGGTCTTTATAGGAAGCCAGATATAATAAGAACAGTTAAGTCTCGTAGACTGCGATGGGCAGGACATGTTGCACGTATGGGGAATGAAAGACATGCATGGAAGCTTCTTGTAGGAAAGCCAGAGGGAAAACGCCCAGTTGGTATACCAAGAATGAGGTGGGAGAATAACATTAACTATGATTTGAGGGAAGTAGATTATATAGGGAATGATTGGAAAGCATTAGCTCGGGATAGGGATGTGTGGAGAGCTTATATCCGCGCGGCCATGAACCTCCGGGTTCGATAGTGCCAGTGAGTAAGTAAGTAAGTAATTGCAGTATTGTAAAAATATTTAAACACTATTAATAAAATAACATCTTTGTCCAAGGTTTATAGAACTGAAAATATGTATAGTTCTTCAATTACTTCTTAATAAGCTTATACAATTATTATCTTCGTTGCTGGGTCACCCTCATCGATATAAAATTATTTATCTCCTCATTTTCCAGCCTATTTTTCAACCTGACCAATTTTCTTAAAGCAGTTAGTTTCCGTTGATAGAAGTCCTTGCGTATTATTTACATGAATAAACCAACCTGCCATATTATATAATGGAAATGTACAGCTAATGATAAATGAGGGAAATTTTGAAGAAGTGGCTGAATTAAAATACTTAGGAACAACAATCACAAATAGGAATGAGCTGCACAAGGAAATTAAACATAGGCTCAATTCTGGAAATGCTTGCTATTATGCATTGCAGAGACTTTTGATGTCCCAACTCCTTTCAAAAAACGTTAAACTGATAATATATAGAACTATTATTCTACCGGTTATAATATATGGATCCGAAACATGGACTCTTACTTTAAGGGAGGAAAGGAGATTACGAGTGTTTGAGAATAAAGTACTTAGGAAAATGTTTGAACCAAAGAGAGATGAACAGACAGGTGAATGGAGAAGACTACAAAACAATGAACTACATGGTATTTATAGGAAGCCAGATATTAATAACATGTGGCACGAATGGGCAATGAAAGATGTGCATAGAAGCTTCTTATAGGAAAACCAGAGGGAAACGCCCAGTTGTTAGGCCAATAATGAGGTTGGAGAATAACATTAACTATGATTTGGGGAAAGTAGATTATACAGGGAATGATTGGAAAACATTAACTCATGATAGGGATATATAGAGAGCTTATGTCCGCGCGGCCATGAACCAACGGGGTTTGATAGTGCCAGTGAGTAAGTAACTAACTAATCTACCATATCTTGATCCTATATGATTTTTTATGTTTTATTTATTAAATAAAACTCTCAAAATATAGTATGATTTTCATAAATATTTATTTTATTCAACATTCGTAACAACTGTTTCAATGCACTTTTAATACAAATATTTATGAAAACCATATGAAGCTTTGGTAGTTTAATTTAGTAATTAAACATCATGGATTTTCATCAAGTAGAGACCAAATCAATCGATTATTATATTTTTGTTATCTATAAGTTTAATTGATTGATGTATTTAAGTTTTCAATCGACATTACGATTTTAGTTGTTAAAAAACTTTTTCGATCTATGTTTAATATATTATTTAAGGACCCATATTTCGCTAGCTTAGGTTTAGAAAAAGTCAAATCTATCAAAAATCAAATATAATATTCATGTGATTCCTTATGTCAAATGAAAGTTCTTTGGATTTTATTATTAATTATTTATCAGTTATTTTCAGATTTTGTTCTATATAATTCTTTGGCATAAAGAATGTTACCGTACTGACCAGTAGAGCTGCTTTATTAAAAAAGTTTGAAACAAATCTGTTTCATATGTAAATTTGGTGACATTTTACATACAAAGTATATGTATACCTTATTTTGCATTTATGAGATAGTCTTGTTTGGTAGGAAAAAGCAATAAAGTTACGTTTATGAAAGCAGCGATTTTTAGTGAAAGAACTCATAAACTTTGTCCCATAAGCAGTAAATTCCCTACCTTGCTTATAGTCAATTTCTAACGCTTTAAACATGACATTATATACTCAAGTGAAATATTGCTACCTGTTTTCGTGCAAACTTTGTTTTCTAAATTTCCCTCTACTCAAAGTGAAGGATTAGAGTATATAGCAGTTTCAAAGTTCTGACATTCATTTGTCATTTTAGAAGAATTGAAGTTTTAAAAATCCTCCCATATATGTGCGAAATAATTGTTTGACTTCAACATCCACCTGTGCACAATGAATTTATTAAAATAAAATTATATTCTTTTAATTCATATACAATATACAACGTTTTGCGAGTTTATTTAAAATTTAATGTTATTGCAGATGTATTAGTAATTCTGCAGTCCAGGAACATCGCAGTCTCGGATGTTTCGAAACCCGGCTGAGACAGTTAGATTTTCTTCATCTATAAAACAATTATCAAGATATCTTAAGCCCAAATTAGTCACTGAATGCCATATGGCCATTGTAACAATCATGTTAGTTTTGTTAAGTATGTGGTCTGAGCTTATTTTACAAAGTGTCCGCAGAAACATTCCTAGTACAGCGTAGTAGTCAGTTACTGGATATATATGAAACCGTGTTATTAGAAAGAGAAACTAAAAAAATTTAGTACCCTCTTAAAATACGCTCGATGTGTGCTCCATGTGTCACACTGCAGAGGGCAAGGCGATATTCACACTCATATCGCACATGCTCTAATATATTTATGGGGATGGATTCGATGGCGGTATTGATACGATGTCGGAGCTCTTGAAGATTTTGAGGTAGTGGAGGTATATACACGGGGTTCTTTATGTGACTCCATAAAAATAAGTGAGACGATTAAGTCAGGAGACCTCGAAGGCCAGTTGGAAAATGCATTAATTGGTTTCCAGTGACCACAACCCATATGTTCCAAGTCGTAGATTCACTGTAACCCTCTAAATGTTGCAGGACTTATACACATTTTATTATTTAATTTTTTAATGCCCCAGGTTTGTCTTTCGACGTTCCTGGTTTCTCTCCTGGCATGGCGTACTTGTAACCCGCTTCTGAGGTTGGGGCGCCTGGAAGACGGGGTTATGTTGCCCCGATGATATGATGGGTGATGATAATCGTGTGCCAGGAGAGTCCCTAATCCTAAGCTTTACCTAAGATGAATATGAATGATGATGATTGCGATGACCATATGATTTCGAGGACCGTTTGGGCCTTAAAGTTTTCCTGACATTTGTCTTACAGGTGAGGAAAAACCCCGATTAAAACCTCACCCAGAAAAACTGTCCCGACCGGGGATCGAACCCGGGCCCACGGCGCGACAAGGCAGCACGCTACCTCGAGACCACAGCGGTGGACTTATTATTTAATTTAACACAACTTATTTGTCTCCAACAATGCCTATATAACAAGCGAAATAGCGTGAAACAGCCTTTTTTTTTCTCTTCTGCTACCATCTCGTGTTTCTGCCAACATATCAATTAACAATTCCTTGAGTTACTCTCTCTAATGACTCCAGACTCGTATAAATCTCTCAACTTACTGTGACTCTATATCAAATTGTAACCGTGAAATGTTTCTACGGATACTCTTTATCTATGGAGGCCATCAATGTTCTAGTGTGGTCAAATGGTAAGTTTTCTATCCAGAATTAAAAATCCCTTCCTGAGAAGTTCGTGTCTCTATAAAACCTGAAATGCGTGAGGCAATCAAAAGTGCATAAATAAGAATCATCATCACCATAGTACATTCACGAATTTAGGCCATTCGTTGACCTGTTTCGGCCTCAAGAGAAATACCATCCAAAAAGTCTTTTGAGTGGACGTCCTGGTCTTCTTCTTACTGCAGGTTGATATCTTAACATTTGTTTGGGTATTCTGTGATCTTCCATTCGATGAACATGTTGCATCCACCTTGACTTATAATCAGAAATTGTGTTTTCTAAAGATTCCATGTGTAATTCTTCTAAGATGTCTTCATTTTTTTTTTGTGATCTAGTAGTGTGTATCCTGCAGTCCTCTGAAGATATCTCATTTCAGCAGATCTAAGTCTCTGTATATCCTTCTGTTTCAACGTCCATATTTCGCTACCATACAAAAAGAGTTGGAAGAGCCAGCGATAGGGAAAGAAAACAATACATATACATAATTAACTAAGGATATAAGTTTAATTATACAGTAAAAGTGTTTAATCCGGAACGTGAATAATGCGGAAATCTGTCCAATGTAAAGAAATGTATTGGTCCCGGCGAAATAATAGTAATTTTACGTGTATTTATTTTTCATAAAACGGAATCTGTCCAACGCGAAAACGGAAATATATTTCTACAAAATTCTTGAAAAAATTATAAAGCGAAATACAGAGAAATAAATTAGTTTCCACTTCATTATATTCCCGTTAGGCCAAAGAAAGTAATAAGAAATGATTCCTGCCGCCGGATGAATTAGAGATTCTACCTGCACCTGAAATTTTATTTCGGCCTCACTGCACACCCATTATGCGAAATACTGACACCTCTCTTACAAATAATCATTGCACTGTAAAATCTCAAATTAGTTTTAAGTTCTGAGACCGATCTTTCACGGGTAGCGTTTTGAATTTACGGAATAAAGATGGCTAAAACATATGTATAATATGTTGGAACACAATTCATAATTTGTTAACATGTCTGAAGAAGGTACAGTGTACCGAAACAGCTGTCACTGAATTATATAATAAATATGAAAATCAAATAAAACTACGTTTTATTTTTATTTAATTAATATGTATAATTGTCATTAAACGGACACGTGAAAGTGATTCCAAAATCAAGCTCTAGCTGTTGTTATATCCATAGGGAAGAACGATTTTAAGGTGTCTTTAGGTTGGCTGGACAGTTTTAAAAGACGATACTATGTAATGTGGAATGAATTTTGGGGGGAATCAAAGGATGTGGACGTAAGTGTAGTTAGTGACCGGAAACCGAAACTGCAGATTTTAATTTCAGGATACGCGCCTAAGAAATATTTCTAACACTGACGAAACGGTAGTTTTTTTCGCGTGTTATCGTCGAAGTCGCTCATACATACCGTACAGTAAAAATTCCTTATTCGCGGGGGGATATATTCCGCGAATATGCCGCGAATATGGAATGGTAATATTTATGGGTATATATGGGATATGTTCCATGTTTACAGAATAAAATTAAAATTATCAAAATAAAATCAAATAATGAGATTTTGAACAATTTCTCTTAATTATTACTGTCAGGTTTAGGCAAGGACTTAAATAACTTAGTAATTTGTTTCGTTTTGCCGCTTTTAAAAGTTCTTTCAATTAAGATTGATATTCAGCTGTTAATTATCGATAGAATTTGTTATTTTGTCTTCGGATTTCTTAATTCACTAACGTTGAAACAGCCTGATATACGAGTAGACGCAAACGACTCGCCAACGCGTATAAATGGCCAAGCATTTCTATTTTTACTTTAAACGGCAACTCTAATTTTTTTCTCTTCGGTACTCATTTTTCGTTCATTTTACTCGAATTTATAAACTGGGAACAAAGCACAAGAGACACGTGTTATTCAATCAAAATTATTGCAATGACAAATTGAAACAATAATATACTGATCGTGGCAAAGTACACATCGGAACGTGAAATACGACAACAGCTTTTAACAATGAACTTTAGGGTTAGTGTCAATGAGGTTTGTTTTGTTTTCATACTTATTTGTCCATTTGGTTTAAATCACTATTTGTAAAAGCAGCTTTATCACCTGCCTGTAGTTAAAAAAAACTGTTCATGGTTAGTAAAGGACACTAATCTTTCTAATATACCAATTGGATCCGCGAATAAATAATTTTAGCCGCAAATACAGCAACTGTGTCGCAATTTTTAAACCGCGAATAAAGGAACCGCGTATAAGGAGCTTTTACTGTGCTTCACTTTTCAAAGGCAGCGGAACTACAATTTAGTCCAAGATCCATAAAAAAGACATACACGGTACTTTATAATCCAATATTATTAAGAAGTTTTAGTTTTTTATAATGCGGAATTTTGTCTAATGTGGAAAAAAATTGGTACCATGCGATTCCGCTTTGAGCAAGTTTTACTGAACCTTTTTATTGTTTTTTTGTATACGCCTATATTATGTAATTTGTCCCTTGTAAGAGTAAGGTAAAATTCTAGTCATATCTTCATTAGATATTTTATATGATTATTATTATATCATCATCATCATTAGCAGCAGCAGGAAATTTCTATACGAATAATTTGTCACTAGGCATAAAGTAACTTTAAATGTGCAGAAGCATAGGCCTATATGTAACCTTGGCACTAATGGATTAGTAGATTAATTTGAAAATGAAATCTGGAAAATCATTTGACGAATCCCTGTAAGAAAGATCTTTTACAGACATAAAGGTTGTACTACTTTAAGTTCTGTAGAAATATCGATAAAACGTGAATATAAATGAGATAGCAATGTCTGAAGAGTTTGAGATCAGATTACAAGCACTTCGCATTACTGGAGCTTCACTTTAACTTCTCGTCCTTCAGAAAGACATTTACATTGAACTGTTGTGACCTTCTCATCACATGCAAATATAGATTACTGATTCTCTAGGAGAACCAATGTTCCCTGCTAAAAGCAATCAACACTTTCCCTTCAGTATTAGTTGTCCGCTGTCCATTCAACTTCTAAAGTTTCCTTGCCAACTTTTTTTATTCAATTCGACGAGGATTATATATCTACTATGCACAGTTTCTTTCCGAGGAAAACTAAAACTGTAAGTCCCATGTATTACATTTATTGCGAATCTTTGTAGATGAAAATGAGTGCTAATCTGTCGTTTGTCTGCCTGTTTTTCCTTTTGGAGTAGAACAATACTTGACCTACTTGAATGAGGTATATTCCATCATTTCGAAATGTACAAGAGTTTTAAGAAATCGAATTAAGATGGTATGGACATATAATGAGAAGAAGGGGCACAGAAACAAAGATAGAAGTATTAATTTATCGAATTAAATAAAGGTAAATCTTGCAGTTTTATGCGATTTTCATATTTATTAAAATATAATTTACTTACAGCTGTTTCGGTACTTTGTATCTTATTCAGACACGATAACAAATTAATGAATTTTGTTATTATTGAAATGGATACCTCCTGAAAAAGGGAAACGCGGTAGACCAAAGTCAACTTGGATAAAGGGAATTCAAGACATGAAGAAGAGAAATATGACAGAAACAGACACGGAAGACCGGGAAGCGTGAAAGAAAAAAATCTTATACTTTAGTTGAGAATACCTGTGTAAATAACATAAACAACCCTGAAATAAAAAAGAATAAAAAAATAATGTTTCTGGGACAATTAATATATATAACATATTACCCTAGGTACTATAGAGCTGGAGCTAAAAAAAAGTATCGATGCATTAAGATAGTCACTTTTTGTCGCTTGAATGGCTTACGCTGCCTAAAACATAATAAATGCATAAATTAATGTATATGACATTGAATAGGCCTATGTCAAAACAATCTACAAAAATGTCCGCGACAGCAAATATATATAGGCTATCTTCTATGTATAACTCACAATAACCATTTTTGTCTTTCACCACATCGATGCCAATAAGATTGGGATAAGTAGATTCCTGAGCAAGCGTAGCAGCGCACGGCGGGTATTCTTTTATGGATAACTCAGAACAACTATTTGCCTTTCGGCATATTTACACTAAGAAGATCGGGATAAGTACATTTCCGGCCATTTTCGGATAATCAGTACGGGGTATATGAAAGTAATTAGGATATAAATGTATAATTATGTTTACTTATTCAAATAAACATAAAAAAGAACATTTATTTAGGCTTGCAGCGCACGCCAGGTAATAGCTAGTTAGATATAAAGCATATGAGCAAAACTTTCGACCGTTCGAAGCCTACTTTTAATTTCAACCCTGATCGAATGGATAATAATAATAATAATAATAATAATAATAATAATAATACTTTATTTATTCTGGCAGAGTTAAGGCCATAAGGCCCTCTCTTCCACTCAACCAGTACAAATACAAATAAATATTCGACAAATATAGATATACACTATACTAATTATAAACACTTAAAGATACAATAAATGTAACAATGTAAATGTCATGTACAAACAACATTTTATAGGGTAATAACAATAATGATACGATAATAATAATAATAATAATAATAATAATAATAATAATAATAAAATATGATACATTATACGGGAAACACCAATGTAATATATATATATATATATATATATATCTTACACTGGATAATAATGAAGTCGAGTTTAGAGCAAATATAAATTTAGATTTCTTTTAAAAGATGCCAATGTCCGGCAGCCCCTTATTTCTTGTGGTAGGGAATTCCAGTTGCGAGAAGTGGAGATGGTATATGACATGGAGTGATGTGATGTCCTATGTTGCGGTATATTAAGTAAGAGACTATGTTGTGATCTTGTGTTTAAGTTATGGTTTGAGGATAGATACTGGAAACGGGATGATAAATAATTGGGAATCGAGGTATGTAGGATCTTAAATAGGAGAATTAGACAGTGCGATTTTCTTCTCTCTTTTAGATGTAGCCATGACAATTCGTGGAATAATGGAGAAATGTGATCGTATTTTCGAACATTAAATATGAATCTGATACACATATTATGGACACGCTGCAGTTTGTCCGACAATCCGTCACTTATGTCAGTTAGTAGAACGTCACAGTAGTCAAAATGCGGCATCACTAAAGTTTGGATTAAAATTCTTTTAAGAGTTGTAGGAAGAAAATGTTTAAGTCGCTTTAGGGAATGCATTATGGAGAAGATCCTTTTAGATGTTTGTTTTACTTGCTCATGCCATTTTAAATTAGAATCTAAGTAAAATCCCAAGTTTTTAACGACGTCGGTATAAGGAATTTGTTCATTATCTAATATGACAGCCGGCATATTGCCATTGTTTATGAGGTGTAATAGCCTTGGATGTCCGATAATTATTGCTTGCGTTTTGTTTACATTTAGTTTCAGCCCATATTGTCTGGACCATAAAGATATATGCCTGAGGTCAGTGTTTACTTTGTCAATACATTCATTAATTTCGTCAGGCCTAAAGTGTGTGTAAATCTGTAGGTCGTCGGCGTAAAGATGATGCTTGCAGTTTTGTAGTTTCTTGGTCACGTCATTAATATAAATCGAGAAGAGAAGAGGAGCGAGGACGCCGCCTTGAGGTACCCCTTTCCTCACCAAGCGCCAGGAAGAAATGCGATTATTAACAGAAACTGATTGCTGACGATTAGTGAGGTAAGATGCAAACCAATCAAGGCAGTTTTCCGACAGATGTAGTGTCTTTAGTCTCGCTAGCATTAAGTCTATATCTACTGTGTCAAAGGCTTTGCTGTAGTCGAGTAGGACTATTGCGGTGAGTTTGCTTTTGTCCATTGAGTCTCTTATGTCCTCTACAATGTCAAGTAGTGCAGTACTTGTGTGATGTCCTGTTCTAAAACCAGACTGATGTTCATCAAGTAAGTCGTGTGTGGTGAGGTAGTCTGTTAACTGTGAGTGTATTATGTGTTCCAGTGCTTTAGATAAACAGGGAAGAATACTAATTGGTCTATAATCATCGAGTGTTGTGGGAGTGTTTGATTTCGGTGTAGGACGAACTAGAGCCATTTTCCAGAGTCTGGGATAAGTCCCAGTCATTATAGAGGCATTAAAAATGTGGGTTATTGTTGGGAGAATAATGTCTATTATTTTTTGCAGGAGAGTTATTGTTATATTGTCTATTCCTTGTGCTTTAGATTTAATACGTAATACTGCTCTTTTGGCGTCATCAGGTGAGATATAGGAAAAAAAGAATTTGTCTCGGGTAGGTTGGGAATATGACATTAGTTCATCTATTGTCTGTCGTTTGTGTTGTGAGGTGTTGTCAGAAGGGAGGCGGGTAAAATGGTCATTCAACTCATCTAGTGGTAGGTCAGCTGTTTCTACCTGTAGTTTATTTTGACAGAGGCCTATTGATTTTAAATTTTTCCACATGTCAGCTGAGTTGGACATAGATTGTGTAATAATAGTATGGGCATATCTTAGTTTTGCATTCCTTATAGTCTGGTTGACTTTATTCCTCAGATGTTTGTATGTCTGTAAGTCTGTCAATTCTTTGTTCCTCCTGTATTTCCTGAATGCTACGTCTCTCTCAGTCATAAGCAAGCGGATATTATCAGACATCCAGGGTGCAGGTGGTCTGTTTATACGTCTAGTCTTGATAGGTGCGTGTTTGTCATACAATTGTAAAATCATGTCATTAAAATTTTCAACTTTCTCGTCTACAGTTCTAAGTGTCCATATGTTGTTCCAAGGTAGTTTTGCAGCGTCATCAATTAATTGCGCATAATTTATATGTTTCAAGTCTCTGTATGTTACAAGTCTAGGTCTACGTTTAGAGCAAAGGAGTGAATATTCAATGTATATTAAGTCATGTGCAGAGATGCCTGGAGCTTCTATCTGTCCACTAGTTATAACTTTTTGAGGATTATTTGTTATAATTAAGTCTAGTAGTGTGTCAGAATACCTAGTATGATGGGTTGGTTCTGAAGGCAGTATTGTCATATTGCATGACTGGAACATTGTCTGTAGTTGTATAGTGTTGTAAGAATTTGTGGCTAATAGGTTCGTGTTGAAGTCTCCTAGTACAATTACATGTTCATAAGATGGTATCAGATTTTGGAGAACTGTTTCAATGTCATGCAGGTGACCGACATTTGGGGGCTTATAAACTACTCCTAATAAACATTTCTGCATTTTCGCTCTAATTTCTATAAATAGGTATTCGGGTCGAGACGAGTATTCACTAGGCGAATGGGATACAATTTTCGGTTGTAGATCGGAACGTATATACATCGCCACGCCGCCTCCATTTTTCCCGAATCTGTCATTCCTAATCAAGATGTAATTTTGCATGTTTACAAGAGAAGAAGGAAGGGTATTTTTCAGCCATGTTTCAGAAATTAAAATGGCATGCAGATTTAGTGTTGAAAATATAGTTTGGAATTCTGAGAAGTGGGACAAGAGTGACTGTGCATTACAATGTGTTATTTTGAGTGTATTGCTGTTCAAAGAGAAACGTGATTTTAAAAGGTCTGAGGTGGAAGGGGTATGTTGAGATGGGGACAATGGAACTGTCAAAGACCGAAAAGGGGCTGCAGGTGCATTCCTTAAATCTATGGTTGAAATGTTGCTAACTAAAACAAGAAAACCGTAAATATGAAATATCAATTGGTGTTTAGTATATGAAGTACAAAATTAAATTAATAAAAAAATAGATTATACACGAAAAAATGAAAAAAAAATGAACACAGTAAATAATTAAATACTAATAGCAATAAATTACAAAAAGTAACGAGTTTCTGAGTTGATAATTATCACTCTGACCTGAGATCTGATATATGATTTATTCGCTTTTTTCTGTCTCCTACCTTAACAATGACAGAACCATCTTGGGTCCAGACATTGGTTACGCCATGAATATTTATAGCTTCGCGAAGTAACTGATGCCTAGCACTAGTAAGGTCCTCACGAATCGTAATTCCACTGCCTTTCAAATTCTTTTTATTTCGAAACACCTCACTTCGCTTACGGTAGGACACAAATTTAACAATGACAGCCCTAGGTCGTCCACCATCTGTTTTTCTACCTACACGATGACTACGGTCAATGTCACTGACCTGGAGACTAACACCAACTTTCTCTGCTACCTGCAAGGCGATGGCATCTGTGTCTTCATTTTCTTCCTCCGCAATGCCAAAAATACGCACACACTGACGCCTTTGGTATTGTTCTAAGCTATCAATCTTAGATTCCAAAGTCACTATCTTGTTATCACGGTCCTGAATAGATTTCTGGAGTTCACTGATTAAGGCGTGACTTTGCTCTAATGCCACTTTTAATTCTATAACCGCCGCAGCAACAGTCTCCTTTATTATGTTGGCAACACTTGTCAGCATGGTAGCATCTTGTAGCGACTCTTGTAAGACACGCTTCACCACCTCTTCTATTTCCATTGAGTTATTCTTCTTGGGGCCCATCTTATGAATTTAACTTAGCCAAATTGTTTTATATAACACAAACTATCAGTTATGATGTTTTAAGCGAATTAGAATGTGTTCACACCTTCAAAATAATATGTTGGTCACGAGCGATACACAACACGTCTAGTCACTTTCCGCCATTAAGAACAACAACCATTGTCATCTTGAAACGTAGTGCCGCGCGCCACCAATAATCACAACGGATGTTCACGTAAAACTTTTACAATAACTTTATTTGGTTCACATTGGTGCTTTACATACAACTTTCTGCAATAATTAAACGTATTTTACAGTTTATTTGCCGCACAATTATTTCCATTCTCTAATGAGTCCACTTGCCACAGTTTTTTATTATCTCAGTTCACTGTAGTCCCGCGCCGTAGCCGAGCGGTTAAGGTAGGAAGTCTTGGCGCAGAGCTACGGGACTTCCGCTGGTTCGAGTCTCCATGGGGGAAGAAATTTTCTCATGGTATTTCGGCCAGTATGGGACCGGTGCCCACCCAGCATCGTGAGGCAATTGGGTAGCTACAATAAGTAGCGGCTCCAGGTTGAGGAACCAGCTATAACGGCTGGGGGACTTGATATGCTAGCCACATGTCACCCCTACACTGGCTGTTGATCATCTACCTCTGTGATTGACACATGTGGATGTGAAGGGCCAGCAGCCGGCTGGTAAAAGGGCAACCGCTGAAAAGTGGAAAGACCCTCAATCGGAGTTCACTGTATCATTGTCACAACGCAACTCACTGACTCCGACCCTGTCCGTAGTTTATGTAAGCCGGGGAAGGACATTTCTCAGGTTCCAATAGAGACTTCTCTAGTATGAAAGATTCCGGAGTCGAAGCCTCTAAACAGGAGGGGTAGTATGCGTACATGATCTTCCGGATTTGGAGGTCTAGACGCATCGATCATTCTGCGTGGGGCTTTCAACTCACGATTTTTCCATCCAATAAACAATGCGAGGTTTGTATTCCCACCGTCTCCCGCGTAATTCAGACGCTACTATTCAATGCGTCACAATAGCTTTACCTGAAGAGTAAAATATACGTACCGTTGAGTGAACATTGTCCTTAGAATGACCTCATAGACCTTAGTAGTTTCGTTGCCATTCACTGTAACAATAGGACCTACAGAATACTACAATATTGCTGTCTATACCATTATTGAATTTCCGTCGCGTTTAACAGTAGTTACTAAGCAGTGTGAGTTTTAAGATTTTTTGGTGTTTTTCAGGCATATATAGTATATATAAATTAGTAATTTAATTATGATTAGTTCTAAGATGTAATATGTTTTCTCTGGAGAAGAGGAAAATTTGTATTCTCACATTGACATTCAAATCAGGTGGTAGATTCATTTACTTAAAATTATTTTTTATTACATTACCAGCAACAAAGTTTTCTAAAAGCACCTGATACATTAAAAAGTCCTAATTATTAATAGTTAAGTAGCATAATATAAAAAAGCTATTACAGTAGGATTAGTTTTGTCATTCCTTTAAGTAAATAAATTAAAATATATGTAACACTCGTATATTGTAATTCATTGACTTCACTTCATTATTAACTTTTAGTTTAAAAGTAGTCGAACATGTCCGAGGAGAAAATTTGGATTCAAGTTTTGTTACTTCCCTCCCGAGCCAAACCTTAAATTCATTTTGAATAGAATTTATATCAAGAGACCCTTTTGAAGCTTGAAAACTTGTGCCATTATTTTATCCTGAAAATTATAAAGAAAAAAGTTGATGCTAATTTCATCCATTTTATTAATGACTCATCATTAAAATATTATAGTTTCACTTCAGGCATTACCAATTATTTATTTACCTTGAACCAGCATTAACATCCCCTTCCCTCTAAAAAACATTTTGCGTCTGTTCCTTCAACTTACTACGTCTTCAATAATGATAAATATTGTTCTTTCCCACCTTCAAATAACAATAATTATTAATTTATAAAATTATAACTCTTGACTCACACAATAAATAACCCATTGTTGTCAGGTTATATCCACTAAATCGACAATGCGTACATCAAGGTGTTTGAAGTGTGCATTTTAATTAAGAAACAGGCAGGTGAAACGCACTGAGGGACTTAATGTGTTTTCTTAGTTGATATCCTAAAAATATCGACTTAGTGGTAACGAAAAATGATAAATATATTAAAAACTGTTTGAGAACGAATGAACTCAAATAGGCTTGCAAAACAGATACTGGAATTCTACGAAAACAGAAGTAAAGCTCCAGTGGATACTATGAACTGGGTTAATGAAGTCAAAAAAGGACTTAAAATTGGCAGGAATTACTAAAGAAGATATCCTAAACAGAGATATATTTAGAATTAAGGTGAATAAGTGGCAAGTTGACCAAGAGGACAAACCGAAGAAAAAAATTGGAACAACTTGGACAAATGATAGAAAACAAGCTCATAGCAAAAGAATGAAAGAAATTTGGGCTCAAAGGAAACGCCTCTAAGTACTTTGCGTAGTCCTACATGGGCTCATCCGCAATAAAAAAAACTGTTTGAGATAAGACTTAATGGACTTCACCAGACGAAAGAACGCGGAATTGTACATAAGGGACATGTAGATTCGAAATTACGATGAAATCTGACTTGGTGTGTTTCACTTGTAGGCCAACGATGCACACACACACACACACAGAAGTAGTGGGGAAACATCTAAATGTTAACTCATAGTTACAAATTTTCAGCAGTCCACATTGCATTTGTGTCTGTAATGAATAATTTTCTAATTGCTGCTTTATCATAGATATAATTTGTGCACCTCTCTCTTCACTCTTCTGCTATAAATTTCTTAATTTATTATTTAACTCTTCAGTAACTTTATCTGTAGTAGGTTTATGATTTTATGACACAATCCTCTTCAAAATTCTCTTGCATCTTTAATTTAGTTTCTGTTCGCAGCCATTCTTCCATTTTACAGAATATTATTTTTTTAGACATGTATGCAGACATGAACCTAGAAACTGTTATCCTTGAAACCTTTAATAATTCGCCCCAGGTTCATTCACTGTAGCTTCAGCTAACTGGACACTAACAATTTGTCAGTTTTGAAAGTCATTCACAACAGACATCATAAACCACAATTATAATTACAGTTCCGAGTTCAGAGTAAACATCTGAAAGAAAAAATACATTTCTGAAGAGACCTGGAGCAAGCTAATAAAAATAAACGTATCAGAAAATTTGGTGTTTCTAGTATTTTATTTAACCCCTGTATATGTGTTTTATGGTAAGTGAAGGATATATATGTTCAGGAAAAAAATTAGTATTTTCCGGAAATACATATTTCCCTGCCATCTGTTGTCATTTATTTCATACATAAGGTATATTACACTAATAAATCGATGAAAAAGAATTGTGAAAGTGTATATGGTCCCTTTTTTTACTAAATTGTTGAAATATTACGTATAAGGAAGGTTTATGCATTAGTAAATGAAAAACATTAAATTTTAATTGAAAATTTATATCACTATTGGTTAGTAAAATAAAGGATATAATTGTGATATCAATGCCTATATATCATTGAGACTACATCATTGTAGGCCTATTGGAGTCTGGGAACCTGACTTAAGCTCTTATAAGAGTGTTAAAAACATTTATTGAAGGTACAATATATTTATTTGTTTGCAATCCTGCTTTAACGATTCAGAAATTTGTGGTTGACAAATTAATTTTGTATGCAGTTCCCCCTAAGGTGGAATTTCTTTAGATGACATTCCTTGAGAAAATGTTTTGCGAAATGAGCAGTAAATTTAAAGAGAACAAACCACAGTAAGTAGAGAACATGGAACTAAGCACTTTTTCACGTAGCATCTGCAATAAAATGCATAATAGGCCTCCTCCCTGCACTGTTATTAATCCTCCTTGAGTAATACGAATGAAAGTGTTAATTTAATTTAGTTTCTTTTCATGTAATTTGGACTGAATCAATGTTTGAGATGCAAAACTAACGAAGGAAAAAAAAATTACCATTTTATGTCCCATATATGAAAATCATACTAATACTCACCATCATTATATAATATTACTAGTATTTATATATACAGGGTGTAAATGTATCAAACCGCACACATTTAACTGCTTACAGAGGTGTATTATACAAGTTATTTGAAATAGGGAACAAACGGCCTACGAGGGAAAAATGGGCTAGTTATAGGGAATAAAAGTAATCGACAATTAATACGGATAAATAGATAGAAGAACAAAGTAGAAGAGAAAATTATACTAGAATAACTCCAGATCTTGGTACTAATTCCTAGATCCCGATTGCTAATAATTCATCAACAACGATTATGACGTATTGGGTTATTAAATTCCTTAAAATGTTGAACGTAGTAGATGATTGCACGCCACTGCACTGGTTAAAGTAAAATCGGTACAATGAGAGCCTTAGCTCAGAGTAAAACACGCAGAATCTATATAGTTAACATGTGGCTGAATTATTAAAGCGATGAATTTGAGATTCGAACACTGATGGTTCAAATCCCACCATATGATTTCGGGGACCGTTTGGGCCTTAAAGTTTTCCTGACATTTGTCTTACAGGTGAGGGAAAACCCCGATGAAAACCTCACCCAGAAAAACTGCCCCGACCGGGGATCGTACCCGGGCCCGCTGCGTGACATAGCAGCACGCTACCTCGAGACCACAGCGGTTGACCTATAATATATATGGTGTGTGTGTTAAACCATGCATATAAGAAATCTGAGCAGTAAGGAAAAGCTCTTATGGTACAATATTGATTGTATATTCTCCAATTTGGTGTCGGTTTGCTGGATAATTTTCATGGTAATGGTCAATTTTTTTTAGCTAACTGAACTATTTGTTACACTGTGAAAATTCCTTCATTTTTTTCAGTAGAATGGACTAACTGGTCATAGGCCTATAACAAGAAATTAAATTAAATTTTTTTAAAAATTCTAAACATATATATTTTTTTGTTACTGAGATTGCTGAACTTGAAAAAAAAAGTAGCTACTTGATGTATAAAATTTACCTGAGGAGCGAGGAGATAGTATATCCTGGTATTTGTTGGCGTTTTTATATTTTTATTTAAATTTTATGTGTTATAAAGTTGTGACTCCAATAATACAAATTATACATATATAATCTCATAAATCACTACTCCCTTTGACACCACATGCAAGTCAGAAGTGCGATGTAGAAATCATGGCGATTGAAGTTTACTGATTCTGATTATATTCATGGAAATGACAGTTATTTGGATTAACATTTTATGGTCTACAAGAGCTGGGAACGCTTTAATAACTGTTATAAATATTCGCAGAGTGTAATTTCCTTGCCTTCATCGCCAGATGGCATTACTGTGAGGCTACATATTTTATTACTTCCTTCACATTTATTGCTAGTTTCCTTGCATAAAAATCCTGGTATATAAATAGTATATGTGTATTTTTACAAAGACTTATTGCACTTAAATTTACACTCGAAGTATAAACTTGACTGAAGCACCATGTGGAGTCACCTTCTTTCTTTCGTTTTCTAATAAAGACTTTCATTTTTCTCAGCGGGGAGTAGATACATCTGTTTCAGACCCAATATCACCTACTTATGATTTTTCTTAGAAAACTCAACATCTGACTATTTGCAGTGTGTACTAGGATGAAAATGAAATATTTTAACGAATTTTCGGTATTGTTCACTGATTGCTGGCTGAATGATTTCATATGACGAACCATGTACCCAATACGATAGTATATTAGTCATATTGGTGTTTATTATGTTCATCAGAAAATACGCTTTCATTGTTGTGTGTTAAGATCAAATCATTATCCAATGATTGTCTATTAATAGTTTTGTAATTTATTTTCCTCAGTCATTAAGGCAAATCTTGCGTTGAAATTCTATTATCATGGGCAATTTAATCATTAATAATAATTCCGTAGGATCACTAGATTTTTTTGTCCAATGCCACCTGGTTGTCTTTTATGACATTTCTGACTTTCTTCCCTGGCATTGGCAGAATTGTAATCCATTTTTTAGATTGGGCACCTGAAAGGCGGAGTTACATTACTCCGATGATCGGTGATAAATTATTAAATGATAATGAAGCTCCAGGAGAGTCCTTAACCTAAATTTTACCTAAATTCCATACCATGTGCAACCATAGGAATATCTCACGGATCACTAGAAATTAAACAGAAGGAATTCTATAAAAAATATATAGGCCTATATACTCAACAACGGAAATGCAAGTCTATTGTAAATCATATACATTTTAGACCAGAAGATATGAAATACAGCGCAGGAATTAAATGATCCTCATTTTTTCTAATCATTTCTATACTTAAATGATCAATTTAAAAATCTAAATGTATAACTCATATTGTTGGTTTTATAGTATCGAACACCGCTACATATAAATATCATGTAATAAAATTTAGCTTTGTTGGGTATTCTAGGAAATATCTGATGTCTAGTTGTTTGGTCTGAGGATGAAAAAGATATTTAGCAGAGTACCGTGGTATGACGGCCCGAAGTACATACGTAATTAATATTTCGTACATCAATGTTAAAATTATTCTGTAATAATTACGAGCAACCATTGGCTCCTTATGAAAAGTGCTCAAGACATTGCTGTGAAAACCCTCCGAAAGTATATTCTATTGCTAGAAATATTTAATACCCTGTCTCCTTGACATGGTCATATTCTACTCAAGTGGGCCATGTTCGGTTCCTGACGAGAAGGTGCATTTTTAATCTCCATCTGACAAAGGAACTGTCAAACATTGCTTGCTGAAACCTACCTTGAAATTTCTTCCAGAGAAGCGTTGTGATGTATCAAGGCCGTGTCCAAAAAATTATCTCCCGTTTTTAACTGCAAGGTATTAAACTCCATTGCCAAATCTCTAGTTTAAATTGTAGGGATGTAATACAACTCATGAATTAGTAAACTGGATAACCCTCACTTACTTGCCGTCCGCCCCACTCTTTCTCATGCAGGGAGTCCGTCTGCTCCGTACAATGGGATGTCATTGCTAGATTATAGCTTCGATTTTTTTTGTCTTGCAGTTAAAAAGGCGGACATTTTTTGGACACTGCCTAGGTATATCACACGGCTTCTCTAGGAGAAATTTAAAGGTAGGTTTCTGCATTCAATGATTGACAGTTCCCATGTTAGATTGTACTGAATTCTAGTGGTACTTCTTCGGATCAGATGTTAATTATATAATTTTTACCTGGTAAGTCAGTCGTCCTCAACTAAATTATTAAACTTCAAGTTATTCTAATATAGAGGCCTTTCGAAAACAATGTTTCATCTTCTGCGTTTTAATTGGAACTGGTTATATAGGTTGTATATAGGTTGTATAACGGATTTATGTCTGCGGTTAAGTTCTCATTGAGTATGTCTTTATTCCTTGCTTCTTTTAGAATCTCTATGTCTTCCAGGATGCTGATCCTGTTGTTATTATACTCTCTAGGGTAGTATTGACATTGAGAAAAAATCGATAACTCAATCTCAATACTACACAGAGAGTATAATAACGACAGGATCAGCATCCTTGTAGACATAGAGATTCTAAAAGAAGCAAGGAATAAAGACCTACTCAACGAGAACTTAACCACAGACATAAATCCGTTATACAACCTATATAACACCATCTGTTCCAATTAAAATGCAGAAGATGAAACACTGTTTTTGAAAGGCCTCCATATTAGAATAACTTGAAGTTTAATAATTTAGTTGAGGACGATTGACATACCAGGTAAAAATTATATAATTAACATCTTGTTACATAACCTCAACGGTGCTTTAATATGAATTTTAAAAGTGTTGATTCTTCGGAGGAGGTCCTAATATTTAGTTGAGCAGAGAGACCCGGCACCACTCTAATGCGTGTTTCTTTACATGGGAACCACCCTGGCTTGTAAGGAATGGAAATCTTACAGAAAAGAGAGTATAAAGGCAATTAAATGAAACCATATTTAATTCATTTACTTTTTTGTGATAGGATAACAGTTCGGAAATCATTTAAGTATTAATTAGATCTTGTTATTCGGAAACTGATTACTTAGCTTAGCTTTAGTTAAGGCAAATTTTTGAATAGATGTTGGCAGATTCTATTAAAACTGTAGTTGATAGACGTAAATTAGGTTAAAGTGTCAAAGAACAGCAGGCACGTTTTAAATTGATTGTAAACACACTACAAATCGATTAACGGAGTCAATTTCCGTTCCCATCTCAAATAAAACAGCTGGAGATGAAGTGCATTAATCTGACATTTTGTTTACTTGCATAAAAAAGTCATTAAAATAATACTAGAGAAATGTCACTTATTAAAATATTGACCTAAAATTATCCGTTATGACTACTGGGAATGCATACAGAGACTTTAAGAGTTTCGGCTTTTTATGTTTGATTTTAATATTAGGTTAATCTAATATATAAAAATGAATGTTTGTGTGTTCGTACTTTATGCGCGGCCATACCGTTGATCTGATTGTGATAGGGCTTTTCAAAATGTTCAGGGGATTCCAGGGATGAACATAGGCTATAAGAGAGTTGTGTCCTTTGTATCTCCTTGCTATCGGCCAATAGTACTACATCATCAGCATAAACTAACAGCTTATTAATACCATTGAGTTGTAAGCCTTCCTCAATCTCTAAAGATTTAATGGAATGCTGTAGTACAAAATTAAATAGTAGAGGAGATAGTGCATCTCCTTGCTTTGAAAGCCATTTACGCGTAAAAAAAGGGACTGTTTTCACGTTCTGCACGTTTTTAAGGCTGTGAGAGTTGAGATCATAACTCTTTTACAGCCTATGTTCATCCCGGGAATTTGCTGAACATTTTGCAAAAACCCCATGACAATCGGTTGAACGGTATGGCAGCGCATAAAATACGAACAAACAAACATGCATTTTTATATATTAGATTTGTATGTGTGAACTTATATTAAATTTATTGATTATTTCCAGTCCCAATTTCTTTGTGATACTGAATAGTGTTTGTGTGTGTGTGTGTGTGTGTGTTAGCCCTTCATATCTCCTCGCTATCGCCTAAAATACTACAGCAAGAGCATAAACTAACAGCTTATTAATACCTTTGAGTAGTACTGTAGGCTTTGAAGAGCAAGAACAGTTAACTACAATGGAAATTATTCTAATACATGTGCTCTGGCAACCAAAAATTGCGCAACCTGTCATAATATATTACCGTTGGTTTTCAATAACATTTATTTCTTCAAAACATCATAAACGTGGCGGCTTAAAATTGATAGTTGAATTTGGAACCCAGTTTGCACCAAGTGCGCATGGACGTGATTAAAACTCCAGACCAGAGTTCCCCAAACTTTCTTACCTCGAGAACACGTGCCAATTCTTTCTATTTTGGGTAGACCCCTGCCTTTATAATATTAAAATTTTATAAATTCATCCACATCAAATGAATGTTTGACATCTGACATAGTCCTATTCACTTTTATATGGACATCTTTCAGATCAGCGTCTACCCCTGTGAGTTGATACAAACTGCTTACGAGCAACTGAAAAAAATCTTATCGTATGGCTAATTTATTATAAATGTTCTTTAGACAGAGCGAAAAAGTAAATATCATAAGTTAGTTAATCCCATAACAAATAACAGAACATGAAATAATTAAAAACCTCGAAGTATGTATTACAGAAAATCTATGCATAAATTTAAAAATGTAGCCATAAAACATTATTAATAATATAAATGTGTTAATTTGCTTTTAGTTTATTTTATTGACTTTAATTTCTATTGTGTAATCTGTAGTAAACAAAATGAACAATTCCATTGGTCTAAGCCGAGACTGAAGCTAATGTTTTATGAAATCCTATATTAGTATGCATGTTTAAAATGACGTTTTTCCATTTCTTGTGATATATTACAGATATAAAAAAACATTTATAGACCAATATTATTGACATATTGCCTTATAAAATTGTTTGTAATGCGTAAAACGTTAATGGAACACATTGAATGAAGATGAATTTAACTTCTAATAGCCATATTTCGTTTTAGGTAGAGCAGGCAAAACGTGACACTGGCAAGGAATGTAATGTTATATCGACGTAAAATAGGAATTCTTACCAGACACTTTCTCCCAAGGAGGAGAAGTCACGTAAACTTCCAAGAAAGTTCCGTGAAAAGTCTGTAATACATTGTGCACTACAGATTTTATTTGAAACATACATATCGTTCTATATGAAGAGACAAGTAAGGAATTAATTGTGTACAACATATTTAACATAGGCCTACATACATATTATAACTTATAGTATGTTTAAACATAAGACAACGCAATCTATTGATGTATAGAGAGCGATCGGTTTATGACATGACCGGAAATTCACGGTTACGTTCGTTATGGGATACATAACTGTATACGGGTTTTAATGATTCTTAAATTAATTAATGAAAGATTTAGATGTTATTCCTTATTTAGGGATCGCCGGTTCAAATCCGGCCGATGTCGATGGATGCAGAAATCCAATAATCAAGTCCTCCGGGAGGGACTTTAAGCAGTGGGTCCCGAGTCTGAAGATTCTAAGCAACATTTACCGAATTTTCCCATCCTAGTACAACCTTGGTTTCCCAGATGTCACTAAGAGGCGGAACGCTGACCCCTGGCCACTCAATGACATATATCCGAAAACACGTAACTAAATTAGTAAGGTTGAATCTCCCCTGTAGGGGGAGAACGCCTAAGTCTCGTTGAAAGAGACAAGGGCTTACAATATATTATCTATAAAATTAAGATCGATAACATAACAATGTTAATGATATCTAAAATTAAGACTAAAACTAATAATACACCTAGATAATTATCATTTAACAAAATGTCATTGATATTGGCTACGACTGCGCTCACGAACCTCAGGTTTCGATACATAAACTTTGCTTCACTAACAACGAACCGACTTTCTTTTTGTTTATTCCCTTAATTTTATCAAACATGCGATTAACGCTATTGCGGTTCATTAAATACTTTATTTTTGTTAATTAATTGTTTCTTGCCTTGGTTAATTAACCGAAGTTTCGTCATTAAAATGTCGCCAAACGACTAGGCGGTTTCTAGAGCTAATTGACCTAGATTGTGCCTAACAAACGGGAGAAGACCCATCACTTTCTCTAGACTTTAATTCTAGTAACGAAATGGCCACATACATCACTGTAACGCCTGAATCTCTTATCTCTCGTTTTATGAACGCCAAACAAACTTTTAGTAACACACTTCACCATACCTCATTAAACTCCTCAGCGTCAAATTTATCACTTAAATCTTCTTCACTCTAATAGAAAGAGATCTTACACATAAAAACTTTATGAAAGTGCATTTTTTCAATATTTCCCCACAGCAGGTTTACGACACGAGTTGGTCTATGTTGTGTAATGGGCGATCATTTGTTCGAGTGATTCCTGGCAACCACCTTATTTTTTTAAAGTATGCAAACAAAATATTGATTATGCACAGGTTTTAACATTTATAAACTAATAATATGCACCAAACAAGAATTAAAGTACTGAAATTAATATTTTATTTTCTGAGTACCTCTTCGTCTGACCTCAGTTAAATAATAATAATAATAATAATAATAATAATAATAATAATAATAATAATAATAATAATAATACCAATAATAAAAATAATAAAAACAATAAAACTAATAAAATGAAAAAAAATGTATATATACATCCATCCATAGTAATTCTCCCCGAAGGCAGGTCCTTTATTGCAATCATAGCATTTTCATGCTATGCTTGCAGCTTTACTAGGGAATTGTAGGTGTGGTAGCTTCCCGTTGCTTTCCACACCGGTGAAGGATGGTGATGATAATGATAAGGATGATGGCCATATGATTTCGGGGACCTTTTGGGCCTTAACGTTTTCCTCACATTTCTCTTACAGGTGAGGAAAATCCCCGATAAAAACCTCACCCAGAAAAACTGCCCCGACCAGGCATCGAACCCGGGCCCGATGCATGACAAGTCAGCACGCTGCCTCGAGACCACAGCGGTGGACAAATAATAATAGTAGTAATAATAATAATAATAATAATAATAATAATAATAATAATAATAATAATAATAATAATATCAATAATAAAAGTAATAAAATAAATAAATAAATGAATAAATATACATATAGGTATATATATCATAATGAACTTATTTAGATTCAGGTTGTTTGAATCTGTATATAATATCCATAGTAATTCTGCCCGAAGGCAGGTCCTTCACTGCAATCATAGCATTTTCATGCTATGCTTGCAGCTTTACTAGGGAATTGTGTAGGTGTGGTAGCTTCCCGTTGCTTTCCACACCGGTGAAGGATGATGATGATGATGATAATGATAAGGATCATCATGATGATGATGGCCATATGATTTCGGGGACCGTTTGGGCCTTAAAGTTTTCCTGACATTTGTCTTGCAGGCGAGGAAAAACCCCGATAAAAACCTCACCCAGAAAAACTGCCCCGACCGGGGATCGAACCCGGGCCCGCTGCGTGACTAGGCAGCACGCTACCTCGAGACCACAGCGGTGGACGTATATAATATATCTAGATGTGGTTGGTCGCTCCACTTTAATCTTGGTCTTCCTTTATCTTGGCGTCCTTTAGGTTGATACTGGAAAGCTAATTTTACTAATTTTGGAAAGCGAAATGGGTCAATTCTTAGGACTTGTTGCATTGATAATTATATATTCCTTCAACTATAAAATATTTTACCTCTGCGCCCACTCATTTGTACAGTAGGATAAGTCAAATAAAATTATATGAACTATTAATCATTAAACATAAGATATAGTAAAATTTTCATTGAAATGCTGTGTATACCATTAAATTATTAACTAATGGTAAATATAGGGTATTCAATTGACTTTTTTTTTATCTTTCTTTACAAATATTGGAAGTAAAATTTCTTATAGCAACCAGTACTAATTTAAATCTTCAAGTTCAATATTTACATATTTCACGAAGATACTAATCCAGCTACACTGTGTATTTCAATAAGCTTATATATATATATATATATATGGAAAAAATCATCTGAGGAGAATGGCAAGAGATAGACTTCCAAAATTGGCATTCCAGTATACACCAACTGGATATAGGGACCAAGGAAGACCAAAACATCGGTGGAAAGATCAAGACCATCTTCGCTAGGTTTACCGTACAGGCCACATGGCCTAAAACGAATTTGTTCATGATGATGATATATATATATATATATATATAGCTTGCATTGCTCAATGTCAAAAAAAATAATTATAAATAGATAAAGCGTCACTGCTATGAAGTAAAAATATTCTCTTTAATTTGCTTACTTGTTATAGTCACCTACTAGGTGGCAGTGAAGACCGAGTTCTTACGATATCTAGTAATAATGGAGAATATAATATATATATATATAGGAAAAAAAGTGTTTGAATTGGATTCGCCTGCTGGTGTAATGGATAACACGCTGGGGTACCAACCTAGATTTCCGGATTCAAATCCCGTTCAGACATTTATTTTTCTTATCATGTCATGTTAAGCTTGCATTGCTCAATGTCAAAAAATTCAATTATAACACCGATAAAGCATCACTGCTATGGTGTGGAAATATTCTCTTTAATTTGCTTACTTGTTATAGTCAGCTACTAGGTGGCAGTGAAGACCGAGTTCTCGCGACATCCAGTAATAATGGAAAATATCGTATATATATATATATATATATAAGAAAAATAAGCGTTTGAATTGGATTCGCCTGGTGGTGTAAAGGATAACAGTCTGGGGTACCAACCCAGAGTTCCGGGTTTAAATCCCGTTCAGAGATTTATTTTTCTTATGTTATATATATATATATATATATATATATATATATATATATATATATATTATATACATATTAGTTGGCTAATGGTGATATCAATATCAGAGTATGCACCTATTGACTCTTTCCGCTCCCCAATGTCGTCTTTCCAGCAACTTCTTCGACTCCTTGTAGGCCTACGTCTTTTACTCTCAGGTCTGTAGTAGCAGCATGTTTTTATAAATGCGGTTTTCTTATTTTCCTTGAATGAGTTGATGCTAAATGCTTTTATTTATCTTTTTTTTCATTCAAGTCATATAGTTGTAGAGTAATCCTTACAATTTCGTTTATTTTAAAACCTCTTAGAGAATATCTAGCTACAGGCCGAGGAAAGTATGT
This sequence comes from Diploptera punctata, assembly GCA_030220185.1. Classification (NCBI taxonomy): domain Eukaryota; kingdom Metazoa; phylum Arthropoda; class Insecta; order Blattodea; family Blaberidae; genus Diploptera; species Diploptera punctata. Next base: position 29,066 of record JASPKZ010007520.1, on the reverse strand, counting down.
ATAACATTCCAATTTTTTTGTTTATCAAATGATTTTCGGTCCCCGAAAATCGTATGGACATCATTATCATCCTTATCATCAACAGCCTTCACCGGTGTGGAAAGCAACGGGAAGCTACCACACCTATAATTCCCTAGTAAAGCTGTAAAATATAGCATGAAAATGCTATGAATACAGTGAAAGACATGCCCTTTGGCAGAATTACTATGGATGGAAATGTTAACGGTAATTCCTCGGATCCGAATGTGAATGTGGATTCTGTTATATGATTTTAATTGAATTTCGTTGTTATCTTATTTGTTTTAGATTTATTTTTACTGTGTTTTACCGAAAGTACATTTTCGGTAGGTAACATCTGTGTTAGTGTATCTTTCCTCTACAGTGAGATTCTTGAACAGTGCAAATTTCCTTCTTCTTTGTGCTTTATCCTACTTACCTTCTCCCTCTGCGCTGTGTATAGTTGCGCAACTTCCCCTCTTCCTCGGAACACTCAAATATGTGATACAAGTCACAAACAGTGTCATCTCCATCTTGGTTTTTGCCTGGAACATTTCACTTAGCTCGAGTGGAGCTGTGTTGTTTTTGGTCCTGTAAGCCAGGGTAGGGCATCCGGGGTGTGGACCCTAACCCTCGGCTGGACTAAGGAATGATTGATTGAATGTGTGAGTATTATTATTATCCTCATTATTTTGTTTTTGTAAATTTATTTGATGACCAAGATAAAATATTTATAACTTATTGTTTATATTATTCATATTTTTTTCTTTAAATCCATGTTATGGTCAAAAAGGTCAATTTATGTTTAATTAACCAGACTTATAATTTCAACAGTAAAAGTTTTAGTAAAAATAATGTTTAATTACTGTTTAATTAGTTATGATATTGCTGCTTCATATTAATTCCTATTCAAAAACTTTCTCAAGTCAAATTAGCTCCCCTTTTCCTTCTAGCTTTCATGACTGTAGATACTATTCAGAGTTAGATACGAGTTATATAAATTACTGCAGTGTGTTTAATAATTTCATGCTAACAGTTAATAAATGTTAAACATACAACATAGGAAAGATGAATCAATCTTTGCCTCTGATGGGCCCGGGCAAAGGAAAGTAGATAGCACTGATGTTTATGAATTGGGGACTACCAAATGGTAGTAGAACGTATGAGCTAAGAAGACTAAGTGTAACAAATCTATGTATTTTGTTCCAATTTTCTTTTGGTATTTATCTAATATACTTTCTACAAATGTAATAATGTACCTCATACTGTGCAAAATCAAATTTATTTTAACAAATAAAAATAATTCATAAAGGTGAAGATTTACAGCAATCATAATTCTAAGTTTAAAAAAATTTATTTTTAGTATCAAGTAAAGCAACAATTTATTATCATTATAATTATTATAATTATCATTATAATTATTATTATCATCATTATAATTATTATTATCATCATTATAATTATTATTATTATCATCATCATTATAATTATTATTATTATCATCATCATTATAATTATTATTATTATCATCATCATTATAATTATTATTATTATCATCATCATTATAATTATTATTATTATCATCATCATTATAATTATTATTATTATCATCATCATTATAATTATTATTATTATCATCATCATTATAATTATTATTATTATCATCATCATTATAATTATTATTATTATTATCATCATCATTATAATTATTATTATTATCATCATCATTATAATTATTATTATTATCATCATCATCATTATAATTATTATTATTATCATCATCATCATTATAATTATTATTATTATCATCATCATCATTATAATTATTATTATTATCATCATCATCATTATAATTATTATTATTATCATCATCATCATTATAATTATTATTATTATCATCATCATCATTATAATTATTATTATTATCATCATCATCATTATAATTATTATTATTATCATCATCATTATAATTATTATTATTATCATCATCATTATAATTATTATTATTATCATCATCATTATAATTATTATTATTATCATCATCATTATTATTATTATTATCATCATCATTATTATTATTATCATTATCATCATCATTATTATTATCATTATCATCATCATCATCATCATCATCATCATCATCATCATCATCATCATCATCATCATCATCATCATCATCATCATCATCATCATCATCATCATCATCATCATCATCATCATCATCATCATCATCATCATCATCATCATCATCATCATCATCATCATCATCATCATCATCATCATCATCATTATCATCATCATTATCATTATCATTATCATTATCATTATCATTATCATTATCATTATCATTATCATTATCATTATCATTATCATTATCATTATCATTATCATTATCATTATCATTATCATTATCATTATCATTATTATCATTATTATCATTATCATTATTATTATTATTATTATTATTATTATTATTATTATTATTATTTAAACACTTTCTTAAATTATTGAAACATCTGTCAATTTTTTGCTGTTACTCCAGATGATGATCATTTTCTTAGGAGGTGCGTTAAAAGTACGACTTAAGATGCCACCAAGAGCTCATCTGAATGACGAGTTTCACCGCATGAAACCGAACATGACAATCTCAATGGAATTGGAGACAATAGGATACAGGACAGACTGTTTGAACTCTCATAGTAAACAGTCAGAATATGCTTTTCAATTAAATTTATTTAATTGCGTTTTTTTTAATGTTTTACAATTGTTTTTATTCCATATTCTAACTTACGAGAACATTACGAAACTGTGCAGAACTCATAAACAACTGATTGAGGATTTTTAAGGGCGCAGAAAGAAGAATTACTTGTTATTGATATGGAGTTAGAGGTAAGATTAAATTATTTATGGAAAAGTGTATATTTTAAAAGTTTTAAACAGTCAATAAAATACACAGTTTACTCATGGCATAATTTTTAGCACTGATTGTTGACGGTGACTTGCACCGTCCAGTGTGCTGCATACTGTTTCCCAAGGAGATAACTTGGCAGCAAATTCCTTTGTGGCTATCAAGTAGCGGTTGCGGATTATATAACCTCAGCCTTAGGTGACAATATATTTTACCTAACAGGTCTATGATAGGATAATAGTGGAAACCACTGCACTTACAGGAAAAGGAGGAGGTATGTTGTGTAATTAAGAATTTGTTTTCTAACTTTCTTAGAACAAAATTACTTACCTGGTGTTTCATTGCAACCTTTTTTATGTGTAGGCCTATTATGTGTTATTAATTTAACTGTAGATAATTCATAATTCAAGGATTCAGAATTATTAGTGGGCCATTCGTCTTTTTATCGAAATTTAGGTTTGGTCATATTCATGTTTTTAAGGCAGTAAATTCAAATCTACAGTTGGTTCGGAATTGTACTCACTTTTAATCCTGTATACAAGAAAATAAAGTTAGAGACCACTCAGTTTGCCGAGCATTATTATGGAGTTACCGATCCTTTGAATACACTTCCTAGAAACTGTAAGTGGACTTATATTCAGTCTCCCAATAGGAAGCCAGTCCATATACCAAATGACTGGAACAAGATGGCTGCTGAGCCCCTCACAACCTGAACTTGGCTGGCTTTCTATTGGAGACTGGGGTTTATTTAAAGTTTCGTAATTTTTGCTTGAGGTAAGTAATTTTATTTTATATTGTCATAGTTAAAATGCTGTTCAGACTTGTCTGTATCCTATCTATGCTTCCCCGTGTGGGGATTATGGTGCTTCGTAGTGGGAGTGTTTTACCAAGCCAATTTAGTTACGCCTCTTTATTTACAGATGTCAACGAGTGACATGTGATCGGCACAGCGCCTCAATGAGGCACCAAGTAGGCATCTAAGGCAATACTTTGATGGAAAATGTCGGTAAATTTTGCACAAAAGCCTCTTTATTCAGGATTGCGGTTATTTTACAAGCCTGGAAATCTTCAGTCTCAGGACCCATGGCTTAAAGTCCCTCCCGGAGATGATATCCCTTGGATTTTTCCATCCTAAAAAAACCATCGACCCCGACCGGGTTTAAATCCGCGGAACTAGAGGTAATAAGTATAACCTCTAACCCATCGTGACCGACTGTCTGTGTCCTACCAGTAATAACATTTAATCTAAATATTGGGATTACTTACTTACTCATTGACACTATCGAACCCTTAGGTTCATGGCCGCGCGGACATAAGCTCTCCATACATCCCTACCCTGAGCTAATGCTTTCCAAACATTCCCTGTATAATCTACTTCCCTCAAATCACAGTTAATGTTATTCTCCCACCTCATTCTTGGTCTACCAATTGGGCGTTTTCCCTCTGGTTTTCCTACAAGAAGCTTCCATACACGTCTTTCATTTCCATACGTGCCACATGTCCTGCCCATCGCAGTCTACGAGACTTAACTGTTCTTATTATATTCCTATAAAGACCACGTAGTTCATCGTTCAGTAGTCTTCTTCATTCACCTGTCTGTACATCTCTCTTTGGTCCAAAAAAGTTCCTAAGAACTTTATTCCATGTTTCGCATCCATATACCATAACTGGTGGAATAATAGTTTATATATTTTCAATATAACGTTTTTTTTAAAGGAGTTGGGGCATCAAAAGTCTCTGTAATGCATAAGGGATTGTATCGCTTAATTAACATCTAGCTGTTATAGATTGTATATGTATATGATTGATGAAGCTATAATACCGAGAATAAATTGTACCATAATAATGTGTAATGCTTCATTTTTCTATTTTTTATTACAGAGGAGTGTTACTTATTTCCCACCTATATTTTGAAATGGCAAAAAATATATATATTTCAAGTATTATTTTAAAAAACCAACCAGTGGAAGAAAATCAAATCAATGTTATCCATACCCCAGAAGACTGGGTTGTCATTACACAATATGACAGTAGCCTAAGGCTGCAGAATGTATTTGTATTTGGAGATATAACAGAGATGAGGACATATTATTGCAGGATAAAATTACCCAGAAGCAAACTTCACACGCTCCTGAAGACGATAAGTCAGAAACTATTATTGCAGACTGGAGTGAACAAGTGTGAGATACTAAAGTTAATGAATATTAGGGAGAAAATACCCATTGTGCTTTTCATTTGAGTTATTGCGCATTTGTATCAAACGAAGATTAATGGTTAAGATCAATAAAAATCAGTTATATTGTTAGAAACAACTGCTGCATTATGATCTAAGTTTGATTTACTAGAAGATGAATCATTCTTGTATTAATGATAATTACATAGTAAATAATGATAATATTAAATACAACTTACAAATTGCATTCATTTCCCTATCCCCACTTATAATTCTAATTGATTATTTTGTGCAGGGCACGAATAAAATTATGATATTTATTTATTATAACTGTAATTTTTTTTGACTGGATAAAACCAATAAATAAAACTTAAAATATGCGAAAATTCGTTACTTAAAAACATGCATAGATGAAAAACAAATTTGTAGCAAAAGTGAACTTTGTTTTTGATATGAAAAATGAAGAAAATGGTGGATAGCCCAATTATAATCCTCAACTTTTCAGTTGTTAATAAGTGTATAATAATATCCCTCGTTAAGTGGAGGAGAAGGCCATGTGGTCTTAACTCTTATCAAGTAAAGTAAATTATTATTATCATTATCATTATTATTATTATTATCATTAGCAATATTATGATTATCTAATATGAATGGAAGAAGAAAGAATACTAAAGAAGATTCTAGATTGGAACGCTAATGGAAGAAGTGGAAGAGGCAGATCTAGAAAACGACGAATAGATGGAATGAGGATAAGTACGGAAGCTACAGATGTGATGGAAGAAGATGCTTTAGACAAAGACCTCTGGCGACAAATCACTTTGGTTTGAAGAGAAACGCTGAATTATGGAATATTCCTAATAAAATAATAATAATAATAATAATAATTATTATTATTATTATTATTATTATTATTATTATGTACCTTGAGAAAGAATGGTCATCTCTGTATGACATATCATTTCCAGCAGTTTGTCAATGGGGTTCGAACTTGTATATTATAAAGGCTTAGAAATTGATCAGTAAGGTTATTCTTTTAATTTTGTGAGTAGGGAAATCTTTGAGGTTTTCCAAAGATATGTACCCGAAGCAAAAAAGAATGAAACATATTGAGATATTCGAAATTATTTATTGCAGAAATATATTCATTTTAAAATGCAAACATTACGTAAATCACTATAGAGAATAATTTCGGCGGCAAAGTGAAAGTCAAAACAGGAACTCCCAGGACCGCCGTATAATCAATATAAAAATCACTCGATATGATTATCTAAATGATATATGCATGGTCTCAAATTAGAATTATGATTATAAATTTCTTCTTCACTGATCCCTCATGATTTTTCTTGTTGTCAGATACACGACGTATTCTCAAAATACTGGATATTCCATGTCACTACCATATTTTGATTAAACTATAATTCAGTCAAATACTAATAGTGAGAATGTGATATGTGAAATATGTATTACTTTTGTGATAACTTATTTGTATGTAAATATTGGTTGTTTTTTGACACTAAAAGGCAGCTTTCTATGACGATGGAATGGACAGGAGTCCCAAACGCCCTGATGTTATTTAGAGAGGATGGTAAGAGACAGAACTCATATTTTTATACCAGTGGTCGGCTGTCTAATGGATTTGTGTCGCCATTTCTCACTTTCACAAGAGTTCATTCGTCCATCTGTGATTCATTACATCTTTCATCTCAGTGGGAACCACCTCCATAACACAGAAACAACACACCATCACCGTATGCTGTGTTACAAAAATTAAAAACATGAATTCCAGCCAGTTCAATATAGGCCTACTGATTTGGTGCACGGATCGATGGATGGATTTATTTATTTATTTATTTATTTATTTATTTATTTATTTATTTATTTATTTATTTATTTATTTATTTATTTATTTATTTATTTATTTATTTATTTATTTATTTATTTATTTATGTGTAGATAGACTGATAGTTAAATGGATAACCATAGATGAACAGATTGCATAATACAGATAGTTAGGTAAGCATATTGATACACTGCAAATAGGCAGTCACTATTTACGACATCTAAATAGGTTCAATCTATGTTTTTTTGTAGGCGGCTCCATAGCGTAAATGGTTACTCACTCGTCACATCTCAGAGACCCTAGTTCATTTTGGTCACTACATGTAGAGCTCATAGAGGACATAATATTTTACATTTAACCCCCTAAGCGGACGACAGGGGTGAAATATAAAGTATTATGTTTCCACATAACTCAGTAACTCCTGAAAAAAATTCAACCAAACTCGGAACATACAGATTATATTATTTAGAATGTGGAAACGAAACTGTGGAGAGTAAGAGACCCTTATCAAGCATAGTTCAAGGGATTAATGTGGGCGATATTTGACAATAATAGTAAATGGTCGATATTAATGTCGAATTCATAGTTTTTTGGGGTCGATAAGCGTCTCGATAACATTTAAGTCCAAGTATCCAACGGGGATTGAGACGGGGTGACATGTAAGAATAGAAATAAAATCTTCTTCTTCATCATCATGGTTTAGGCTTATTTACTAGCCTGTTCCGGCTCCAAATTGTTGCTGTTTCCATCTTTTACTTGGTCTTTCCAAACTTCTTCTTCCTCGTGGTGAATAGCTGTATGCTGCTTTTGGTATTCTATTCTCAGTCATCCTTGCCAAGTGTTCTTTCCAGTTTGTTTTGTATTTCACTATTGTTGAGTTTAATTCTTCTACTTTTAGTTGCTGTCTTATTTCTGTGTTATGTTTTTTGTCTCTTCTTTGATATCCTGCTATTGGTCTGAGGAATCTCATTTCAGCAGCTTGTATTCCGGCAGATTGTTGTGTTGTCACTGTCCATGTTTCGGAACCATAAGTAATAATAGGCACTGCCATTGTCTTGTATAATTACATTATAGAGTCTTTCCTGGCTTTACTTTTCAAAGTTGTTTTTAATGTTCCTGTTATATAATTAAACTTATTTAGTTTGTTTTTTATATCTGTTTTTGCTGTGTGTGATATTTCGCAACCTAGGAAGTTATATAATATAAGAAATAAAATCATCCGTCTTCATTATCACATCCACACTTTTTGAGGTCGCTGAATTGAATATTGACACTCCCTATGCCATTTAAGTCCTAGTTTGGTTCCACTGCATGAAAAGTGAGAAGTTAAAACGGTACGTCCACATTGACCGAGTTTAGTACAATTAAATAATATCGAGATTGTGGTGTCGAATTTACAGTTTCCGAGTCACTAAGCTCAATGGTTACTAGAATATTGGAATAAAGAACCACCGGGAAAACGCCGGGCAATCAGCTAGTTTATATATATATATATATATATATATATATATATATATATATATCAAATGCTTACTAGTTACATAAACCACGAGAAGGCAGTGCGACCTATGCCATGATATATAAACATAAGTTATATAAGGAAGAATAATAAATGTTTGTTCTAGAATGTCTGAGTGGCGCAATTTGTAGCACTTTAACGTATAAAGTTTTAGGCCTCGGGTTCACATCCCAGTTCAGGCGTTTATTTTTCTATAAATGATATATATATATATAAACATACATAAATACAAGTGTGTGTGTGCATGTCCTTTTCTATGTACATATCTGGGTTTAGCACATTAGCTGCCGTGATTTTGGTTTCCTTTCGCAACCAAACTCGGCATATAATAGTCAGTTAAGAAATTAGTGATTGTGTACAATGTTAATAAAGTCCATATAGTATTAGTCACAATATAAGAAATGTAATATAAAATTATAAAATTAGCTATATTTTAAGTTTCGTCTCCTCATCTAAATAAATAATAAAAAATAAAACTTCTAATATTCTGTAAGCCCTTCGGGACTAGTTCCATCTTCAGCAAAAAAGGTTTGTTTGCTACTGACTTATATATTATTGTCTTGTAGAGAGGAATGTTTGTACTGGGTGCGTTCTCCTTTAAAATTAAGCTATAGCCGATTACCTTCAGAATTCCTACTTCTTCCACTATGTTTATCTTTGCTGAATTCTTGTTTCTATGTAGTATTGTGAAGGTGTTGCCTAATCTAATTTCCATTCCATCTATGAATGGCATTATCAAATACTCTAAACAATGCTTCATTTTGTTTTCGTCATTATGAAAATTGAAATGTAGCTTGTTGTCCTTCTTACTTTAAGTAATAAGGTCAGAGAACATTTAATGTAAGTACTTCGTAGATAGATAGCTATTGTTTAATTTTTGTCAAGAGTGTGCCGTGGCATAATACAATGCAATATGAACAAACGTATTGATTGTGTTCTTATCCAAAGAAGGTAATTTATAAATTTTGTTCTTAAAGGTAATTAAACGAGAACAAATATTGTAAAACGAATAAAGAAGCATGGAATTGAATTGAGTAGCAAAATAATTTCGTCGTTTAATTCCATATGGTGGGATAAGCACATTTGAAAAGATGCAAAAAAATAGATTGGTGACACATTGGTGGAATATGTTGCAATGTATGGAAGTGAGGTTTGAACATTCAATAAGTACTACAAGAATAGACTAATAGCTCTAGAAATGGATTATTTACGCAGAAGTTCCAGAAAATCAAAATTAGAACATGTCACAAATAAGGAAATTATAAACATAATGGAAGCAGGAGAAAGCATAATTGAAAGAATTGAGGAGACGGAATTAATGTGGTTAGGACATGTTTTAAGAATGGAAGATGAGCGATGGCTGAAGCAACTATATCAATGACAACCAACCAGAAAGAAGAAAAGAGGGAGACCAAATTTAACATGGAAGGAAACCATGAAGATAATAATGCAAGCAAGAGGGCTAAGCATTGAAGATGCCCAAGATAGTAGGCTTTGGACGTTTTGGCACGGGAAGACGGCAGCAGCTGTAAAAACCCGAAGATAGATAGATAGAATAAAGACATCACTAAAAATTGTATAACTATAAAAATTAATGGCAATTATGCTCAATCTTTGAAAGTTAATATTTATACAATAGCTACAACCCCTCGATTCAAATAACATAAACATGATAAAAGAAACGTACTTATTTAGAGGATATTCCTAATTTGTAAAGGTTTTGTTTTTATACTAAGAAGATTCCGCCTTACTATTAATGTGAAATACGCGTAAATCATTTCTGAATAATATTTCCGCTATCTGAAACAATTTATCATAAGTAATGCCACGAGTGATTTCCAAATTATCGATAAATTCACGACTCACTTTCGATAAATTCACGACTCACGAAGTGAGTCGTGAATTTATCTACAGAATTTGGAAATCAAGAGTGGCATTTGTTAGGACTATTTAACGAATAAAATTAAGCTGTTTACTCACAAATCATTATTTAACTATAGTTATTTTAAAATATTTATATATGTAATGTAATGTTTGAAAACAAATGAGAAACGATAGGTACGCTTCTACTGCTTCTTTTGTTTATCACTGCAACCAAGATCATACTATTTATTGCCAAAGGAACGCAATATTCTAAAGAGGAGCTTTCTTTAATATGGTAATTATAACACTGATAAATATTTGGTGAAACACGACTCTGATTGGTTGTAAAACAGAAATCATTGAAACGTGATTGGTCATTGACTCCCATTTGGGGCATGAGTTAAATAGTCATTGCGATTCAGATGCTAGAGCCATAAGAACATGGTTTGTTTTTGTTATAACTTTGAAATAGTCATGAAAGTGAAAACTAAGAATATTTTTAAATAAACACCAGTATTAATTGCCGTTTTAATATTAGAAATGTGAAGATTAATGTCTGGAGTACCAAATTAAGTATATCGCTTCTATCTTTAATTCGCTGTGATGCTTCATTATACTTGGGAATATGAAGGATCTCAATTTGGGGACACATGTTACAGAATTCCTGATCCCTCTTACATATGTTATTAATGAGTTCTGTTAGGATATGATCTCAATCTGATATTTTATACTTCTTCAGCTTTTTATCTCCATTTAAACCATTCTATTTTATGAGTAATATTTCTGTTGTCCGTAAACCTCCTCTTAATATCCATCCATCCATAGTAATTCTGCCCGAAGACAAGTCCGTCATTGCAATCATAGAATTTTCATGCTATTCTTGCAGCTTTACTAGGGAATTGTAGGTGTGGTAGCTTCTCGTTGCTTTCCACACCCGTAAAGGATGATGACAATGATAAGGATGATGATGATGGCCATATGATTTCGGGGACCGTTTGGGCCTTAAAGTTTTCCTGATATTTGTCTTACAGGTGAGGAAAAACCCCGATAAAAACCTTACCCAGAAAAACTGCCCCGACCGGAGATCGAACCCGGGCCCGCTGCGTGGCAAAGCAACACGCTACCTCGAGACCACAGCGGTGGACCCTCTTAATACCATGTTGTGAATATACTTTCAATAGCTCATTAAAACAAGTTTTCCACCTATTTAATAAATATTCTTATAATCAGCAATCATATGTTAATTTTCATATCTAATTACATTTCATCTAACCTAAAATATTTTCCTTTCTATCCAAATTCATATTTTTGCATTAATTACAACATCTTTTATCTTCTTTCTCAAAATGCCATACTTTCTTTCTTTAAAAATCTAGTGGTTTCCTGTCTGATATTAACCAAATTTTTAAATTTGGTTCATGCTTCCTTTGACTCACGTAGCCTATTTATGTTTGTCATTTTTTCTCCGACTATTTTTGGACCAAAGAGAGATCAACAGACAGGTGTATGGAGAAGACTACATAACAATGACCTACATGGTCTTTATAGGATGTCAGATACAATATGAACAGTTAAGTCTCGTAGACTGCGATGGGCAGGACACGTTGCGCGTATGGGGAATGAAAGACGTGCATGGCAGCTACTTTTAGGAAAGCCAGAGGGAAAACGCCCAGTTGGTAGACCAATAAAGAGGTGGGAGAATAATATTAACTATGATTTGAGGGAAGTAGATTATACAGGGAATGATTGGAAAGCATTATCTCTGGGTAGGGATGTATGAAGAGCTTATGTCCGCGCGGCCATGAACCTACGGGTTCGATAGTGCCAGTGAGTGAGTGAGTGAGTAAGTAAGTAAGTAAGTAAGTAAGTAAGTAAGTAAGTAAGACTGTAGAGTTTGAAGTAACTAGTTGATTTTTGTACTTAGAGCTGGTTTCCTTTCGCAGTTTTAAGACATTGTGAAACATACGAGTTGGGAACTGTTATTAATATTATTGTTACTATTTAGGCGTAATAATATCACACAATTACAATAATCCATCCATAGTAATTCTGCCCAAAGGCAGGTCCTTCACTCAATCATAGCATTTTTATGCTATGCTTTGCAAATGTACTAAGGAATTGTAGGTGTGCTAGCTTCCCGTTGCTTTCCACACCGGTGAAGGATGATGATGATGATAATGATAAGGACGATGATGACGACCATATGATTTCGGGGACCGTTTGGGACTTAAAGTTTTCCTGACATTTGTCTTACAGGTGAGGAAAAACCTCGATAAAAACCTCACCCAGAAAAACTGCCCCGACCGGGGATCGAACCCGGGCCCGCTGCGTGACAAGGGAGCACGCTACCTGGAGACCATAGCGGTGGACTAATTACAATAATAGTAATAGCAATAATAGTAAATGTAATAATACTAACAGTGTAGCACTTTCACATACATAGTATGAGAGAGAAAATATAGAATATCTAGTAGTAAGTTAAAAAATGTGGTAACACTAATGAGGACAAACGAGTAACATTTTGCGGATCGTCAATCACTCCACATAAAACTCTGAAGCAACAATTTGTATTCGATCCGCGCTGGTCACGTACAGACACAAACATTGATTTAATAACCTAACTGCAGTGGTGTTGTTCATCATTCATTACATACCTGACTTTACTCCATGAATTAAATCAATCATAATTTGTACGGAGGTAAGAGGAGGTGAAATATAACATGTTCAAAATTACCAAGATTAGTGATGAATCCATGAGTTTCGGGGCGGCTAAGCTAATTGGTGTGTGTGTATTAACTAACTCATTGGCACTATCGAACCCGAAGGTTCGCGCGGAGATAAGCTCTTCATAAGTCTCTATCCTGAGCCTGTATTTTTCGAATCATCCCCTGCATAATCTATTTCTCTCAAACCATGATGAATATTACTATCGGTCTGTATATTAGGCGCTTTTACTCTGATTTTTCTGCAAGTAGTTTCATTTCCCAACCGTGTCACATGTCCTGCCAGATTTAACTATTAACTATTCTTATTATATCTGGTTTCATATAAGCGTGTGTGTGTGTGTTTATGTGTACGTATATATATATATATATATATATCGATGTTATAATTAAATTTTGAGATTTAACAATGAAGGCCTAACATGACATGAAAAGAAAAATAAACGGCTGAACCTGCAATTGAATCCAAGATGTCTAACTTGATATATTAATAGTGAGCTCTCAGTTACGCTATCCAGGCATTATAGCACATACATTTATTTTTCTTTTATATATATATATATATATATATATATATATATTCTCTATCAAAATTGTCACCAATCTCTACCATAATAGATAATATATAAAATATATAAGAAGGAAAAATAAACGTTTGTGTTAGGATGCCTGGATTGCTTAACTGAGAGCGCACTGGCGTATCAAGTTAGAGGTCTTGGGTTCAAATTCCTTATATTTTTCTTTTCATGTAATATGTATGTTATATTGTAGATTTCCGCTGATATAAGTATGATTAAGATAGTTTTCTTGGGTTTTTTGCGTCATGGATTGAAGACCGGCCGCTGGCCACTGATTCCGACGTTTCGGCATGATTCAACATGTCATTATCAAGGAATGATAGTTTCCAGTCCTGTCCTGTCCTGAGTTGTGGCAATGACCAACATTGCCCAGTGAGCCGCTTCTTTGGGAACTAGTTGAGGTTCCTTGGCGGCCGAATACCATTGTGATGTTCATTTATGGTTTAGTTTCTTAGTCGTTGCATGTCTCACGGCTTAAGTGTCTAGCCGTATCACCGTAGCAGGTATTGATGACATGAGGATGGTTCCTCACCAGAGCAGGGTCATCATAAATCACGTCGCCGGACAAGTAGAGAATCCGAAAGTCGGCGGCGTGGAGTGAGCTACACTACTCTAGCTGGAATTCAGCACTCATATCATGGTGGTGGACCATCATCGGGGGGTCGGGTAAATATGTTCCGGTGTACAGCACGTCGCCGTAGCATACGCCCTACATTGCGAACAATTGGATTGTCATAATTTAGTTTCAAGTCACATGTTTAGCCAAATGCCTCGTCATTTAATTAGTGACCCGCATGAATGGATTAACGAGATTCCCTCTGTCGCCATTGGGAGCCGTACACCCATCCAAGGTTTATTATAATTAAACATTGAGTTTTCAAATTAAAACGGACCACAGTGAAAACTCAATGTGTTTAATTATATGTAAGACGTCCACCGCTGTGGTCTCGAGGTAGCGTGCTGCCTAGTCACGCAGCGGGCCCGGGTTCGATCCCCGGTCGGGGCAGTTTTTCTGGGTGAGGTTTTTATCGGGGTTTTTCCTCCCCTGTAAGACAAATGTCAGGAAAACTTTAAGGCCCAAACGGTCCCCGAAATCATATGGCCATCATCAACATCCTTATCATTATCATCATCATCATCCTTCACAGGTGTGGAAAGCAACGGGAAGTTACCACACCTACACAATTCCCTAGTAAAGCTGCAAGCATAGCATGAAAATGCTATGATTGCAGTGAAGGACCTGCCTTCGGGCAGAATTACTATGGATGGATGGATATATAAGACCTAAACCTGTGACTTGAAGCTATCATTCCTTGATAATGACATGTGAGATCATGCCGAAACGTCGGAATTAGTGGTCAAAAGCCGATCTTGATTCTATGACGCGGAAAACCCAAGAAATCTATTTTAAATATATATATATATATATATATATATATATATATATATATTACTATCAACATGCCAATGAATTGTTGCTGTATATATATCGCAGGCTGGGGTATATATATATATATATACACACATCACAAGTCTCTTTGTTTTCACATGTATTGTATATTTCTCATTGTTTTTGAGGATTTATGGTAAATGATTGTCACCAATATATCAGCCATATAGAAAGAGAGAGGGAGAAGAGAAGTAACAGGTAGAAGGAGTCAGATCGATAAGGTACTTATGTTGAATGGTAGGTCTATTGGTAAGTAGGGAGTACTATGCAGCAGGTAGGTAGGTAGGTAGGTAGATAGGTAGACAGAGAGGTCGGAAATTCTATTTACAAACTTGTAGAGCTAAGTAGATAACGTTTTAAATAGGAACCTTTTGCCGGAAATATACCAATTTCTTGCTGCAGATACTAGTTCGAGTTAAGCTTTTGATTTTCCTGCGTTTGAAGAGGATATATCGATAACAATTTGATGATTTTTTACTCAATTAATTACTTTTACGTAACCTAATTATCTCGGATTTTGTGACAATGCATAATGTTAAGGGTAAATAAATAAACTTTTACTTTGTCACTGAAATAATAAATGGTTTATATGCAAAATAAACAAACTTATTTACTGCACTTAACATTGTGGTTAGTACTTATCCACTGAAACAGCCGTTCGATGCGACGACCATCAAGCTAATTGCACACATTGTACCTGCGAATCATGTTCTGGTTCACTCGCTACATCTTATTCTTAAAGTGGTAAAGTGAAGCTTCTTCATGTTTCCCTAGACATTTGGAATTTTCACGAAGTCGGTGAATGTTGGATTGTGTAACTGTAATTAATTGAGTCATAAATCATTAAATTACTAAGGATTTATCCATGGCAGTCGCGGGAGATTTGAATGCTTAATGCGAACTTTTACGTTCAGCATAAGAAGCCATGTTTCCTTGACAAAGTTTCGTTTTAAAATATTCAGTCCCTTGTAATGTAAATTCTTATTTAACCTGTATGTAACCGAATATTCTAAATATTCTGTTTCTGCAAAATTAATATTTTGCTTCAGATAACAATATGACTTGAATAAATACGAAATAATTGTTTTTCAAAAGCACGTATTAAAGGATTTTTACTTCCCATATTACCTTCTCAATATTTAAATATAAGCCTTTTAACGGAATTAAGATGTATACTAAAACAGATTTTGAGCTCTAAAATGGCATTAGTAAATATTCCCTTGATACAGTTAGTAAGTTGTTGTAAGCCCATGTTTCCCTTAACAGAGATTTAGGCGCTCTCCCTCTACAGGGAAGAATTTGAACCATACTAATTTAGTTACACTTGTTTTCGTATAGATGTTATTTGAGTGGTCCGTGGTCAGCGTTCCGCCTCATACTGACATCTAGGAAACCAAGTTAGTACTAGGACGGGAAAATTCAGTAAACTTTGCTTAGAGGCCTTTTCATTCTGGTTTAAGGATCTTTTACGAGCCTGAAAATCTTCAGACTCGGGACCCACGGTTTAAAGTCCCTCCTTGGATTTTTCCATCCTAAGAAAATCCATCGACCCAGGCCGGGTATGAACCCGCGACCCTCGGGACCAGAGGAAAGCAGCATAACCACTAGTCCACCGCGGCCGATACAGTTATCAAGTACATAAACTATATAGGGGATCCGTAGACTTACACTATATTTTAATAAGTAATTAAAAAAGTCTTTTGAAAATGTTTACACCAAATAGAGATGCACAGCAGGCGAATGGAGAAGATTACATAACAACGGGATAAATAATCTTCTTCTTCTTCTTCCTCTTCTTCACAGTTTAGGCTTATTTACTAGTCTGTTCCGGCTCCAAATTGCTGTTCTTTCCATCTTTTCCTTGGTCTTCCCAAACTCCTTCTTCCTCGTGCTGAATAGTTGTATGCGCTTTTAGTATTCTATTCTCAGTTATCCTTGCCAAGTGTTCTTTCCAGTTTGTTCTGTATTTCTTTATTGTCGAGTTTAATTCCTCTATTTTTAGTTGTCTTATTTCTGTGTTATGTTCTTTGTCTGTTCTTTGATATCCTGCTATTGGTCTGAGGAATCTCATTTCAGCAGCTTGTATTCTGGCAGATTGTTGTGTTGTCATTGTCCATGTTTCGGATCCACAAGTAATAATAGGCACTGCCATTTTTTGTATAATTTCATTATTTAGTCTTTCCTGGCTTTATTTTTCAAAGTTATTTTTAGTGTACATGTTATATAATTAAACTTATTTATTTTGTTATTTATATCTGTTTCTGCTGTGTATGATATTTCGCAACTTAGGAAGTTATATGTTACTACTTGTTCTATTGGTTTATTTTCTAATATTATTTTTGTCCGAACTGGATGAGCACCCTTGAAGGCCATTGTTTTTTTTTATTTTTGTGAGGATATTTTCATGTTGTATTTTTTTTTATATTTCATTTAGTTTATATAGCATAATCTTTATATAAATAATCTTTATAGGAAATTTTGGACAAAGGAGAGATGAACAGATAGGCGAATAGATAAGACTACATAACAGTGGGCTACACGATCTTTATATGAAACCAGATACAATAAGAACAGTTAAGTCTCGAATGGGGAATGGAAGAGGGCATGTAAGCTTCTTGTAGGAAAACCAGAGGGAAGACACTCAGTTGGTAGACCAAGTGTGAGGTGGGAGAATAACTTTAACCACTATTTGAATTAGATTATACAGATGATGATTGGAAAACATTAGTTCAGGATAGGGATGCATGGAGAGTTTTTGTTCGCGCGACCATGAACCTACAGGTTTGATAGTGCCAGTGAGATTTTTAGTTATAACATAAGTAATTAAACCGAAATGGAAAGTAATATGTTTTAAGTCACTAATTCCCACTTTTCATTATTAAATTGCTTGACAAATTGAACTTTTGTCTATGTCAATAAGTTAATATTAATACTAATAAAATTGATATTAAATTCCGTTTAAGTGAATAGTCATGACATAAAAATTAATGTAGGCTATATATATATTTTGGCAGATGACGTCGTCCTCAATTGTGTTAAAATGCTGAGTAGCAACTCCAACTTCCAATGACACTTCAACACCATTAATTCTACACCATCGTAAAACAACAACAGCCAGTAGCACATACTCAACCTGCTGATGATGGGAGTTAAATTACAAAAGGCCTATAGTTAATATTTTAAATGCAACATTTTAACACAGATGAGGACAACGGATCATGCCAAAAGGTATATCTTATAAGTAGAGACCGGATGTTAGGGAAAATGCCTGTAGTTATTTATTATAGATATTGTAAAAGTGACTTCATGTAAGTTCATACCAACGACCCTAGAGTTGTTTTCCATCAAGTTCATTTTGCCTATAAATGCCTATTTCAGCTTATATTGCCTATAAATGCCTGTTTGTATTTTTTTCTGGAAATTAACTCAGTATTTTAATTAAATCAATTGAAATGGACGAACTTCAAATCATTTCATACAAGTTTTCAAGTGTTCTTTTTATAAATTTCCTTAGAATATTTTAGGATAAGGGTGGCAATAACCCAATAACCTAGCAGGTAGATGGTTTCCCCCTCAATGCACTCCCGTTAGGTAAATATTGTGTTTTTCCACCTCATGCGTTCACGTTAAGCGAAATGGTCCTAAGCTATGTCCTATTGTATTATGCTCCGAGGCTTGGAGAAAAGTTCTTTGCTTCTTTTCAATACAAACATTGCTGAGTGACAAAGAGGGTAGATGGCTCAAGCTTTCTTTCTCTGTCTCACACCTGATGCTGAAACCAGCAATATTATTTTTGATGTTGGTAACACTGAATTCAGGATGCAATCATCATTCACAGACAGGTGATTCAAAGACAAAGTGGTGAGGTAATTTTTTTTTTAATTTTAGAACAGTTTTTTTCTATATACCTAAAGAGCAGATAATAGTAAGAGACAAAGATACCAATTTCGTGAAAGAATTTGGCGCGGAAATATTCTCAAGTGACGGTTCTGCTCTTTGTAAAAAGATAAAACAAATTCGAAAAGCATCTCTGATATCTTCGCATGCTATTGATAGTATATGCTTGTATTCTTAACGTAAGATTGTAAAAAGTATTGTACATTTTTTGAAAGAGCCTATTTTGAAATGTTAGTGCCTATATTAATGATTTTTAGTGCCTTTTTGCCTGCCTATTTTGAATTTTTTAAGTACCTAACATCCGGACTCTACTTATAAGTTAATATTACATTTTCGCATTTCTACTGTTTACAAGCTGCATATTAATAATGTACTTTCCCACTGTATGTTGGTTGTAATATCTAATTAGAATATTGTACATGTGTGTAGTTTAACAGATGCAAATCTCAGGGTGGAATAATGCTCTGTTTACACGCTAATTTGAGCGCTGTTTACATACTACGTTTGCTGTATAGAAAATTAAACACTGAAGATGAAGAGGAATATCGTGTCATGTCCAATTTAACAGCTGTGTTTATTATCCAGATTCATTATCAGCCACCATCTGCCCCTAACAATCGGGTAAACCGCAACATATCCACAAACATTTACCACTTCACAAAGAAGTTTTCTTCAGTTAAATGAGTAATACACCTTATATTTTACAAGCAATATTTTGATAAAGAATTCTTAATTCTACTGAACTCATTTTCCTGTTTTATTTTGCATTTTGTTCATCATTTAGAGAATTCGGAAGAAATTAAACTATTAAACTGAGGAAAAGATTTTGTAAAAATAAAATATTTTTCGAACCTACTAGAAATTGAAAATGACCATGAAAAAAAATATAATTATACTTATGGTTTGTATATATATTTTTTTCTAATGCCACCAGGTTATGACATTTCTGGCTTTCTCCCCATTGGCGGAATTGTAATCAATTTGTTAGGTTTGTGTACCTGGAAGGCGGAGTTGCGTTACCACGATGATATGATGGGTGATAAATGATAATGAAGCGCCAGGAGAGTTCTTAACCTAAACTCCATACCATGGACAACCACAGGAATAATTCCCTTTAAGAAAAAATTCTATGGCCTGACCGGGAATCGAACCCGGGACCTCATGAACAGTAGTCAGTAACGCTGACCACTAGCCCATGAGGCTGGTCATATATATATATATATATATATATATATATATGTCCACCGCTGTGGTCTCGAGGTAGCGTACTGCCTTGTCACGCAGCGGGCCCGGGTTCGATCCCCGGTCGGGGCAGTTTTTCTGGGTGAGGTTTTCATCAGGGTTTTTCCTCACCTGAAAGACAAATGTCAGGAAAACTTTAATGTCCAAACGGTCCCCGAAATCATATGGCCATCATCTTTATCATCATCATCCTTATCATTATCATCATCATCCTTCACCGGTGTGGAAAGCAACGGGAAGCTACCACACCTACACAATTCCCTAGTAAAGCTGCAAGCATAGCATGAAGATGCTATGATTGCAGTGAAGGACCTGCCTTTGGGCAGAATTACTATGGATGGATATATATATATATGAAAAGAAAAATAAATACCTGAGTCGGGATTTGAACCCGAAATCTCCAACTTTATATGTTATATACACACACATACACACACACATATATATATATATATATATATATATATATATATATATATATATATATATATATGCTTGTATGTATGCATATGTGTGTGTGTGCGTCTTAACACCATAGCGGCCGGATTTTTTCGGAACAAACAAGCGCATATAGCAAACAATGAAGGAAGATACGGTATCTTTTGTTAACCGACAACATCGGACTATTATGATGGAGATTAACCTCCTAAAGCGAAAATTTAAAAATCGCTTTATCCAGCAGCAATTTTAGATTTTTCGCAACGAAATTCAATATGCCTATATGCTATTGAAACAAAATGGAAAAGGTATTCTCCTAAAATCATAAAATTCTGCATATTAGAAGTGGTGTTTACGTGGAAGTCGAAATATAAAAATCGGTCTAGCGGCCATCATCTTTGAAACTCGCACGTGAGATTTGAATATCAAACGTAACATAGAGTTCGTTAATCAGCGATATCGGACCACTAAGAATGAATAATGATAGCTGAAATTTTAGCGCCAATATTTTCAATGTTCTAGCGAGTAAAATTGTTACTTTCTCGCAATGAAACTTGACATATGCAATTTAATTACCGGTATAAAAATATATATTCCGTAAAACTAGCATAATCGGAATATAATTCAACTTGTGGAGGAATTCACTTAGTTTATGGAGTTCCTGCGTGACGGACATTCATAGTGATGTAAGTAAAGTAAAGTAAAGTGATCCCACAACAGGCCCGGAGGCCCTTGGGGTAGTAGGAGGTTAAGGATCCCACTTTTTCTAGACAAACGGCACTTTATGTCAGCCGGATTGTCAGCCCTGCGTGACGGCCGCCTTTACCCCCAGAACAAGCGTCTGGCACTCATTTCCGTTAGAGGCTGAGTCCACCCCAGGGCCATGGTGCCGCCAGAGGGTTTGGGTCAGTTTAAAATTCCTGACCCCAACGGGACTTGAACCCTCGACCCTCCGGCTTGTAGCTCAGTGCCTTAACCACTACGCTACGGCGTGCCCTCTTCATACTGATGTACTGCGATATATATTTTATTATATTTAACTTAATACCAATGAAGCCGAAAGCTACTCAGACAGACGAACTTTGAGCGTTTGGTTCCAAGATACTACTAGCAACTTTCTTTGTAATTTTGCTGATGTCAGCTTAGATTATCGGTATTATTATTATTATTATAATTATCATTATCATTATCCTTATCATTATCATTAGCATTATCAGTTATCATGTGTCATTATCATTATCATTATCCATTATGCATTATCATTTAATCAATTAATCATTATCATTTATCATTATCAATGGATCATTATCATTATCATTATCATTATCATTATTCATTATCTATCTAGTCGATTAGTCATTATCCATTTACCAGTAAACTCACTTATTATTATTATTATTATTATTATTATTATGTATTTTGGGTCCTATTCGGTGTCGTAACAGAAATATTCGGCGCTCTTATTATACCGTTACAAGTATGTGTGTCCCCTAGACACTACTACAGTCTTCTTATGTCCTGTAGCTCCGTTTGTAACGAAAGGCTCAAGTGAACACTTTCGACTCTATTCCTATGGTTGTCCGTATTTTTTCGCCTTCTCCCAAGTCTTTCCTTCTTCCATCACCTCCACTGATATTGGTTCTCCTTCAGGGCCTTTACATGTCTTCCCTGCTTTCGGGCTCCCTAGTGATACCACAATCCAACGCTGTTTTCTATACAGATCCGTTTCCGATTGTTATTAAAATCTGATTTTTCTTCTCGTTGTTAATGTATTGGGTTATAATATTACGTTGTTTTATATCCTCCCTCTTTTGGATTGTGTAGAAGGAAAGGCTGGGGCAGTGCACAACGAACAACTTGGAGAAGGCAACACACATCCGTAGTATTGATGAACGGCCGGGGTCTGGAGGAGGATGAATGGCGTGATCGGGCAAGAATGGGGAATGCGGAATACCGGGTAACCGCTGAAAAGTGGAGAGGCCCTCAATAGTAAAAGAGTATATTTATACGTACCTCACCGTAGTTTTTCGTTTGAGCAGGGCATATTTATAACTACCGGCCATTCTTATATCTAGTATGAAACGCAAAATAGCGGGTTAATAAATCACCTAGCGGGTCTGAATTTACTATTGCCCATACTCAAAGGGGACATCGTGTCTAAACTGCTTAACCTTCCATATGCATATAATAAGAGACGAATCAAGAGATATTTAAAAAATCCAGCTTTTTTTTTACCATTTAGATATAAACACGACTTTTCCAATTATATATAACTATTTACGACTCAGTCATTGATTCGCTTCTGTACCTATCTCCAGTTTTGCGATATTTATATCAACTCCATCTTTTCGTATCACTATACTCACTCCAAATAAAGATCACAGAATAACACAGAATCGTACCCCCTCGCGCTTTATATTCAATTCTTCCGTCCTTATGACCACGTGTCTCCTTCATTTCAGGCCTTATCATGGCTATGCCTAAATGACAGAAGAACTTTACATTCACATACCTTACTATTCCAAATTCTGCACACATATTTACCAACTTATTTAACAACACGTTTTCAAAATGTATCGGCTCATCACAATTTAGGAACAAGATCACAAGACTCTTCTTTACTTTTGATACCACAGCACAGGGCATGTCTATGCTCTGAATCTTGCACAATATCTATGACTAGAGCATGGAACTCGCTTCCCAGTCATGTCAGGGACTGTCAATCGCTATCATTAATTAAATCTAAATTAACTGATATCTTTAGTTGGACACAATGAAAACATTAACTGCATAACAACTATATAGAGCATTCCATTAATAATCATCCAGGAGCTACTTACTTTATTTTATATCATTTTAATTTTATTATATTCTATGTTTTGTTAGTATTAGCTAGTATTAGATCACATCGTAATTGTATTTTGTTTAGTCTGTATTTTAATAATAGCTTATAATTGTAATATCTATGTAATTTTTGTATAATTCTACTATTCGCTAGTTGAATGGAAGAAAAGGCCTTATGGCCTTAAAGCGTCATCGTCGTCATCATCATCGTCACCATCACCACCACCATTATCATTATCATTATCATTACCATTACCATTATCATTATCATTATTATTAGATGCATAAACTGTTGACCATCTACTGTGGGAATGTCAAATATTAAATAACGAAAGACTCATGCTAAGAAACTGTATAACATCCGCTGGCGGACACTGGTAAATAAACTATAATGATTTAGTTGAAAAACACTTAAATCCCTTTCATAATTTCATAAAAAGTATTAACTTTGACAATTTGTAAATATTACGAAATCAACATGGAGTAGACTCCGTTAATATGTGTATATATTGTAAAATAAGACTTAATATAGTGTATTTTGAAACACATTAGTCTGTAGTATTGTAATGTTGTGATGGAACATGCTCATGAATAAAGTTGTATTAAAAAACTCGCCAAATAAGTAAACAGGACCACTTGTTGTACTTCTTGCTCATTGTTTTACGTATTAACTTCTCTCTGAAATTTTTATTAATTTTAATTTCTTTTGTTTCGTTGACATTAATGTTCAATCCAGCTGTTCTTGCTTCCTCTTGCTGTCAAGTTAATCTCTCTTTCATATCTGTAAATCTCTGGACTAGAAGTTAGATATCGTCTGTAAAGTCTACATCTTCTAATCTACATATTCTTATAACATGTGGCAGCAAAACTAGAGATAACCTACAGAAATCTGGATACAGTGAGTACATCACAACATTCGAGTATTTTAAAGGAATTCATTATTATGATCCTTCAAGGATAAAATCTACGAGAATAAAATAATTATATTTCTTGCTGAATTTCGTAATATACATATAACTCTGCCAGAATAAATGAAGCATTATTATTAGTAGTATTATTATTTTGATTATTATTATTATTATTATTATGTTCTTTGAGGGTAGCAGGTTCAAACCCGGCCGGGGTTTTTTTAGGATGGAAAAATCTAACGAGCAAGTTCTCCGGGAGGGAAATTAAGTCGTGCGTCCCTAGTCTGACGATTGTCAGGCTCGTAAAGTATCATTAAGCCTGAATAAAGATACTTCTAAGCAAAATTTACAGACCTTTTTCATCTTAGTAATACCTTAGTTGCCTACTATATGTCTCATTGGGTCGTATGTTGACCGTAAACCATTCAAGATTTCTTTGGGAAATAAGGGTAACTAAACTAACTTTGTCTAATAACTCCTCGGGAACTTTGAAGATGAGATACATATATTAGGAAAATGTAATGATTTAGAATATTTGAGACGTCAGTTATTACCGGAAAGATTTCTAAATTCAAATCGGGAAAGATTGGCATGCTACGAGTTATTGGTAAATCCAGAAAATTGGATAAACCTCGGTAAATTTCTGGACAAAACGCGAAAAAAAAGGACAACACTCATTCATGAATAAATATATGTTATCAAAATGCAATACCATTAATTATTAACAATTATATATAAATTAATTAGTGTATAATGCTATTGTGTTATTATTTAATTGTAATATTAATGTGTTTTCTTTATGTAATTGTAATGTTAATGTTTTTTTAGTGTATAATGCTATTGTGTTATTACTTAATTGTAATATTATTGTGTTTTCTTTATGTAATTGTAATGTTAATGTTTTTAGTGTATAATGCTATTGTGTTATTATTTAATTGTAATATTATTATTGCGTTTTCTTTATGTAATTGTAATGTTATTGCTGTCTTTGTTGTTTATTTTTCTTTACACTAGTACCAATTATTACTTTATTGTAACGGACTGTCAACAGCACGTACGGCTTACTGCCCGTGCGACCCATATTTGTAAATAATATTGTAAATATCTTACCTTTTGTCTAATAAAGTCCTACTACTACTACTACTACTAATAACTCCTAACAAAGGAGAGGCTAAGGGTATGGCCGTTATGCTATTGTAGATGGATTGAGATACCAGGTTGACCAGTAACATTAGGAAATCACACTTGATTTGTTATTGTACGAATACATAATTTACTTGATTGAGCAGTATGTATTAGGAGGGAAAACATAACGGTCATTAGCAATATACAATTTGACATTTTTAAATGTATTTACAAAATGTAGGAAATTAAAAAAAATAATTGTCTATATCACTTTGTGGGCAATTCTCTAATGAGGAAAGTTGTATATAATAAAAAAATATATTATTTATGCATCACTTCTAATATATTATTTACTGACTTCAAGTTTATTGTGAATACATCATCTACAATTTTTAATGATTTATAATCATTCATCACATAATTAAAGAAACTGAATAAAAACTAATTACAACTTTTGCTTGGAAACAATAAGGATGAACGACTTCCTGGGCTGACTCTACGTCTCTTCATACGAAAATATCTGCATGCGAAGATCGACCTATATCAAACGTCTGATAATAAATATTTTAAAATTGCATAAGATCGTGAAATTATTTAAATGAGAAGAAGAATTTGGATCTTGTTCAAATATCTTTAGAATTTAGAACATTGTGTACAGTACGAAACATTTGCTTGATATCACTGATTGTTTAAAACAGTAAATATTTCAGTAATTTGTCAAACTAGTGATATAAAACATGTTACTTATCGAATGACACGTAGTGTATTTACTGTAATTCTGCAGTGTATCAATCCATAAGCTTCAACTCAACGCTCTCTTTGGTATATGTCGTCAATATAGGTATTGTTTCAAAACTGACATAGAATATCAAAGAGTTATTTGATTATACAATTTCGACAATGTATAAATATTGCAAAAATAATAAACCCTACTTTCATATAACTAATTATTCTAAATCAAAACTTTATGCCACAACAGTCCTTGGCCCTTGATCTATTACCCGGTTACTGGTCTCTCATCCACATATGTTCATCATAGATATAATAATAATAATAATAATAATAATAATAATAATAATAATAAATAATAAGAAGAAGAAGAAGAAGAAGAAGAAGGTTTTATTTATTCTGGCAGAGTTAAAGTCATGAGGCCTTCTCTTCCACTCAACCAGCACAAATTACAAATACATTTTATTATATAAAACTTTCCTCATTAGAGGACTGCCACGAGGACAAAGTGATAGAGACAATTAATTTTCGAAATTGGTGAAATACATTTTGTGAATACATTTAAAAAAATTCAAATTCAAATTGTAATTGAATTATGTTCTATAAAGTATACATTCTGTAAAAATGGTTTCTTAAAATTGAAATTGATCATCTAATAGCAGCAATGGCAATTTCAGAAAGATACACTGTCCAAATCTAAGATATTCCATAATTTAGCTAAGAATACTGATATAGTACCTGTTGCCCCGATCATCAATCCTGTGACAGTTATACTATCTAATTGGCATTTATCTTTGTAATAGTCAACTGTTGGCTCATATATGGATTTCTTTTCAGAGTCAAACTTCCTCACGTTAACCACTATGAGTCCCAAAACGGATTGTGGGATATAATATCATACCAATTTTAGAAGATGGTCTAAATGCAATAATATCTGTTCGTCTATTACTTTCATTAGTGGCCACACCAAGAACGTCCTCATAAACTGTATATCCATAATCTCGCAAGGCTTCTGTCATCATGTTTGGAATAGTGTGGTGCCGAATGTTTCTCAGTGATTCCCCAAACGGACAAGCCCCAAGGACGTGTGAATGGGTTTCGTACTCTCTGCGACAACGTTTGCAGAGGGTATCGTCCCTAGACCTGCCCGGCAAAGTACGCACCGCCGATACATTGGCTTGCATTTTAATTACTTCTCTCCATTCGGAACAATACAATCCCTGATGATCACGAATCCATTGAGTTGGTGTATATCCCACTGTAGAGAACGCCTTTTCCTTTATGAGGAAGTTGACTCCAGAGAACTGCTTCTTTGACTCTTAGTTGTTTCCTCCAAGTTTCCTTGCATCTGGTAGAAGACTTCGAGTGTTAACATAGATGTCACTAGGTTCAATGTTAACGTCTCTCGCACATTGTAAACTTTCCTCTTTTAGGTTTCGGAGAGTAGTAATATATGTATTATTGTCTTGGTAAAGAATATGACAAATGTTTATATATTGTAATTTTGTTCCCCATGTTGCAAAATTTTTCCCTCTATACGTAGTTAAATTTGTGCGATATAATTCATTTAACCTTTTATATATGTTTGTGTGTATGTAGGAGGGGGGTTAACCATTGCATGCCGAAAACTACCTTGAAATTTCTTCTAGAGAAGCATCGTGAAATACCAAGGTAGTGTCCAAAGATTATGTGCCGTTTTTAACTGAAATACACAAATATCCAGCGCCAAAACTTTCATTTAAACTGCAGGCAAGTGATGCAACTTCTGAATTGATGAAATGCATAACCCTGACAACCTGCCCACACGCCACGTCCCGCCTCACTACATTCATCTTTACTCTCGCAGGGAGTTCATCTGCTTCACACAGCGGGTTACCATTACCAGATTCTGGCTTCAATTTCTATGCCTTGCATTTAAAAAGGCAGATTTTTTTGACACGGCCTCAGTATATCACAACGCTCCCCTAGGAAATATTTCAGGGTAGGTTTAGGTATGCAATGCTTGAAAGTTTAATTTTTATAATAACTTGATACATTTTACTATTATAATGCATTTGGCAATAAAAATGTTGTATTGTTTATATCTAGGAATCGAACTGGGAATTATATTGTAGTTGCATACTCAACCTTTCCTACTATTCTTATAAAAACAAATTTATATAAACATACATTAAAAGAGAGAAAATGTTTGTAATATTTTATAGTAAAGCTAACAAAAAATTCATATCATTATAAATGTATTCACGTTTTCCGTTATTATAAAGGAATGCACGTAAAAATAAATAACAGAGGAGAAATATCGCCATTGTGCTGCGCTCTTATGAACCGCAGAGAGTTCAATAGTTAGCATTTACATATTATAGGCCAGAACGCTTCAGGAAGTGTTTTCTTTCATAACAAGCCATTATAAATTCTAATTTAGTGCAGCACAAATTCAACAACTTTCCTTTTAACCTAATTATGAAGTTTCTCCTTATTCATATTTAATTTTAATCTTAATACATTAAACTTAGCGTCTTCTGTCAACAAGTTACTTACTAATTTTATTTATTTTTCCTTTGTGAATTTTTAAAAACAATACTGTATTCCAGAATTTTATATTGGTGAAGCTTAATTTTCCTCTTTTTTTCACGTTTATATATATTAAGTATTCTTTGCAACTTATTCACTGCAGTAGAATACTTGCAGAAGACTTGGTTTAGTACTAAGATGAGATGAAAGCTCACAGGAAGTAGTATATATGGATCATGTACCTGCAATGCGTTCTTCTCCCTTCTTTTCCTCTCTATCTCCTCTTCTCTCTCTAAATCTCTCCTATCTCTCTCTAGTCTC